>VDFB02281492.1:933384306-933560741 GCA_007258455.2 Sequoia sempervirens
TCCAATATTCCAGTTGACTAATTGATCCAATGGACCTGTTGTTGGATTCACTGCAGAGCCAAGGGAATTTTGAGCAAGTTGTCTTGGAATGATGAAACCCTAATAATAGCATTTGAGGCCTTGAAAAGATGGGTGTCTGACTAGCAGGGGTGCCTATGCATGGCAATGTTAGTCATTTTTATCATTTTTCCAACTTTCTCCCTCATTCCTCACCTTCTTCGCTTCATGCTCGGCAGTCGAGGTTAAAAAATATTCGAGGTTAAAAAATATTCTAAGGCATGAATGGCTAGGCACCTTGACTGGGCAAGGGCGCCTAGCATCTCCAAACTTAACCATTTTTCCTCAGTTTTCAAGATTTTCTAGCTTCCCTCCTCCATTCTCTGTTTCGCAAAGCATCATCCATCATTTCTCATTTTGCGCAATGTTTGAGACCTCGAATCTAACACTTGGCAATTAAGCAACCTCCATTGATGACCTTGGAGCTCTTGATTTAGCTTCTAAAAAAGCAAAATAGACCCATTAGAGGAAAATTGATATTTTGACGATTCTGACTGGACCAGCCTGATGAGGAAGTATTTTAAGCCAATCAAAATCAGTTTGAACCCCTAGAGTCAAACATTCTATTTTTAGAAATTTTAGTTTTTTACAAAATTTTGCCAACATCCATTTGAGAAGAAACCTAGAAAAACCCCAAGAAGATCTATTTTTAGAAACTTTCTATTTTTTGAAAATTTCCTAAAATTTAGGGCCAAAAAACTGAGATCTAGGTTTTGTAGACAAGGTCGCTCTAAGTAGATTTGAATCCTCAAATTTTGAAAATTTTGAGTTTTTAAGCACCTTGTATGACATGCAAAATCCATTTTCCAACTTTTTTGACAATTTTTTAACAAGACTTTTACCATTTCTTCAAAATGCCTAAGTGTAGCAAAAATTTTAATTTGGGTTACAACATATTGTTACTAAATAAATTAACATAGCCAAATTCAACATTTTGAAATGATAACTATACTTGACAATACAATTATTCTACCCACCTAACAATACAATAAATAGTCATGCTATAAATTGATAATCATACATATTAAGAATATAAGTTGATTATAATAAATAAAAATAATAATCGAGCAATAAAATTTAGATATCATGTCATTGAAAAGGTCATTCTCCTTCAAATATATATTATAGCACATAACAATGCCAAAAAGAGTTTTTGTTTCATGCATATTTGTCTCCTTGTTTCTCAAACTCATTGCCTTCATCAACCAAGACATTCTCCCTCCTTCTAACATGTTTTAGTGCATCTGTAGGTAGATTCTTAAGATGAAGTGCCAAAACAAGTTTTCTTTCCTACATCTTTGTCACTCTCGTTTCCCCAACTTGTTCCCTCCATTACCCAAGCCATTGTCCCTCCTTCCAACATGTTTCAATGCATAAACAAGCACATCCTTAAGATGAAGTGGGCACTCATAATTTTAAATTTTAAATGGCCAAATTCTTGTAATCTTTAAAGCTTGATTTCATTCTTGGACAATACAAAACTTTGTGCTTAGAATACCATTTTATTGCCAATAAAGATTCTTGAATTTCAATAATTAATTAGAGAAAATGATTACAAACTCAAAACAAAGTGGTTAACATCATTGATAATGGTGTGGGTTATAGGCCCCCAATCATCAAAATACTAATATAGACACCACCTTGTAATGAGTAATCAAAATGAATTTTAATGGGGTTGTGTATTGTTGAAAATTGCATACCCTTGCAATTTCACCTACACTTTTGTATCCACTTTAGTTTCCACTCTCTTAGTACTTGTGTAGGCTCATCTTAGCCCTTGCATCAACCTTTTTCCCCTCAGAATGCTCAAGACCCCTTTTCAACAGCTACCTTTGTGTATCAGCTTTGTGTTAACCTTGTGATTTCCCTCACTTCCCACCGTTTTTTAACATGATTTGTTTGGACACTAGCACACCATAGAGACGTTCATGCGCCCTGCTAGTGTCCCGCAGCATTTTAACGTTCAAACGATCGTTTCTGAGCATTTTGCCACTTGTCACCTGACCTTGGTCAGTGGAAATGGCTCGAGACAGTTTGTAACGGCTGGACAACCTCTTTTTCCCTCCTCTCCTCTCTTTTAAATCTATGTTTTCACTCCTCTTTCTCTCTTGGACATTCTCTCTTTTCCTTCTCTTCCTCTCAAGCTTGCATGGCTCTCTATAGCTTGCTACAACAATCTCAAGCTCTCACAATTGTTCTTACAACTCTCTTGGCTCTCACAACCCTTCCTCTTTGTCTCCCTTTCTCTCTTTGGCTTCTTCAAGCCTTGCAAGTAATATCTATTTGTTTAGTGTCTTTGAGCATCTTGGAATTTATCACATCTCTTGTTTATGCATTTTCCATCTCATCTATTTATCTTTTGATCTATCTATCTATATGGTTGTCTGTGGAGGTGGAAACACTAAAGCGGGGGTTTGATTAAGGCAAGCCCCTAAACCACCCCAACAATTTTCTCGTTCTTATGTGTGCAAATATTGAAGGTGTTGTTTTGTTAGAGGCTTCATTCGTGGACCCCTTGTGAGTATCCCCTTTCTTCTTTTCCATTCTCACATTTCCTTTCCATTTCATTTAGTTTATGTAAATTATTGTTATTCTATTATTTTGTTATTTCCAAGATCTTAGTCATCGAGCAGTCAGTAGGTATTTTGTGATTTTTTGTGGTAAACTCCATTTTTGGTCCATATAGGACTACGTGTTGTGGGGACATCTGTGCATAGCACTATCGTCCTTGGCCGAGAGCTTGCCAATTTGCTCAAAAGACCTTTGTAACCTACTCTTTTGATTTTTGAAACTCTCATTTTAATTTTATATAAAATATAAATAAATCCCCTTCATCATTTCATCTTGTCACCTAAGCATTGATCCTTGAGGTAGTTGAGAGATATTCGCCCCTTTAGATCTCATCATCTAAGGGTGTCGAATTTCCTCCTCTACAAGCTGCAAATGGAAATCCACTCCCAATAGATAAGGTGTGTGTTACATGATAAACATGACCAAGTACTCGCTATTTTATCATTAAACCTAAATTGATACAAAAAATAGGGAAAAGGGACTAGCAAAAATGACAAGTTTTTAATGAGCAATCCAAAAAGGTAAGATGAAGTTGATTATACATAACTCTCAAAATCATAATCAGTGGTATGTAAGGGAGAATAGTGTCTTTGAGATTGAAGAAAATAGTTGAAGAAGCCTAATGGTTATCTTTGTAGTTTGTCAAGATCTCTTTTATGTATATCTAAAAAGAGGACAGTAAGATAGTAAATCATGAAATTAATAGGGGGTAATATCTTAAGTAATTCTGGTTAAATATCAAAGCTTTGGGGAAAGGAATTCCCAAACAAACTTTGAAGGCCCTAGGCTAGGAAGCCACCAGTAAGGAGGGACTCTTGGAATGGGATCATTTTGAATATATGTATATAAAGGGAAAAACTAGAAGAAAAGAAGGTAGAAATAATTTGATCAAAGTTAGTCATGATGACATTGATCATTTAATGATGTAAATACAAGAAATCTTAACGAATGCTACCTAGTGCTTTGCTTGAGGGAGTAGCCCAAGCAATGATTACTAGGTCTACTCCTAGAAACAAGTATTAACCATTTGGATAGATATTGATCAAACGAAGACAACAAAGTACCTTTGCATGCAACAAAACACAAATAAGTTTGCACAACTAGAGACATACAACTATGCCATCCTTGTCTAAGAAAGATAAGGTGGTGAAGGAGGAGATGGAATGGAAGTCTCCTTACATGCGAAGCAGAAGGGAAAGAATGAACGAGGAGAGAGTTCTAGTATCTATTATTGAATATATCAATAAATAGATCAAAAATCTTTTTATGAGGACCAAGTACAAAGAGCGTCAAATGTGGTGAAGTATATGGATGATGTGGAGGGGGGTGACAACCAGATGCTGATGAAAGAATTGCTTTTGGATCCAGGGCAGGTCATTGGAAGGCACAAAGTCTTTGATATGGAAGAAAGTCTCATTTCTGCCACAATGATATTTCACTCTGTGGGTCTTTTCTCACAAAGTCTTTGATATGGAAGAGAGTCTCATTTCTTCCACAATGATATTTCACTCTGTGGGTCTTTTCTCCTGCATTGCAAGAGTGAAGCAAACCATTACACCCATCTAATCTTGAAAGGGATGAGGGAGCTGTTAAAAGGCTATAAGGAAATTGTTGTGCTACTTGGAATGCAACTATTTGTGAAGGGGGAGGTAGAAATTCCAAACTGCTGTGATTTGTCACCTAAAGACTAACAATGAAGAGATGACAAGGCATGGATATAGCGGATTCAAGGGATGAAGTAATCATCCTAGAGAAGAGGAAGTAAGACGTCTCCTATTTTATCATTTCCAAACTATGTCAAGTTAGAGAATGTACGTGTCATTTCAAGAAAAGGTGAGGCTTGACCTCTGTAATTTGCCAAGGCCCCCCAACAGACTGCGGTTCTTGTTTAGCCTAGGGTGAATCTGGCCAGTATATTTTGCTAACCTCATATCAAGACTTTATATCTGTTGTTGCACTAGAGGTAGAGATAAATGCATATAGGTGCAAAATAAAATATAGTTAAGTCAAACCATGAAAATGTACCATTTATAGAATTCTTCTTTCTCGCTTATTGTCTGGGTCTGCATTTCTGTGGCATGTTTATGTGAGCATGCAGAAATTTTAAGAAGGCAAGCAGTTTCAGTAAGACTTAATTAAGCTTCAGAGGAAACCAGTGAAGACATGGGAAGACAGCAACTATTGTGGAGGGTGGTGAGGATTATTGCTAATGTTGATTCCCATGGTACATTTTTTATCAATGTATTAAAGGCAAAGCACAATTTCCATGGTCCCAATGAACCTATTAGACACATGTTTTCCATTGTATTTTTTTGCAGGTCTAGGGTCCCTAACCCTAAGTAACTTAAACCATAGTAAAAAATCTGTTGGATAGCTGAGAAAACTTAGAATTTCATTGCCCTAGTCAATATGATCCTATTGTAAGGAGAACTCATAATAAGTTACACTTTGAGAAGAAACACCAATATACATATTGAAAATTCCCTCTCCAATAAAATCATATAAATCACTACAAGTAAATCCTTAATCATAGTCCTTGAAAGTACCGAAGATGATCTTCAAATTTTTCACCCTTTCTTATTTTTTCAATTGAGCCATCATCTTCTACCTGCACAAAATCCCATACCCTTATGTTGTATGCAAAGTGTGCCTTTTGGATAAGATGTTTTTACTTGAGAAACAACAGATTTATTTCTCCTTAATGATTTCTTACCCAGTATTCTGCTGGTCGCAATTTCATGTTGTAACAGGATGCCATACTCATGCAATATGCTCCAGCATCATGAACTACTAATCCCACTCCCTAAACAAGAAACAAACCAGTAGAGTTACTCTTCCGAAATATCTTTTAAGTAAATAGAACTATAAAAAAAAGATGATTTGAGCATCAATGGCTTCACTTCCATCTACTCGACAGAAACACATGGACCCACCTTTTGTGGCATAGGCAGATGCCTATCCTTTCCTAAAAAGTCTGCAGACTCACAGACAGGACCAACAATATCAAATGTTGAAATACTTGAATCCACATGAGGTGGAGAAATTAACTCGATATGCTGTATGTATGAAACAAAATCAGTTAGTGAAGCATGTCCTGGAGGTAGTACACTATGGGACAAAAGAGAGTTTATAATTTCAGTAATTTCTAAGCTTGCACTGTTGTGTTTTCTGGTATGGGAGAAGACACAGTAATAGAAAACACCAAAATTTAAATCATTTAAGCCTAAGGAATCATCATGAAATATAGTATATACAAAGCTGTAATTGAGCATCACTACAAATGACATGGAGTTTAATATTAAAAGCAGATGACTCACATGGTAAGATCCATACAAGCTAGGGCATATCAGTTCTGCCATGCTGCCATCAATGACGATAAAGTTTTTGTTACCATTTGTTTTAACCCCAATAACCCTGTTCACAAGAGCACAGGTGTTTGCCACAAGCGACCTCCCAGGTTCAATAATAAGTTTAACATTTCGAGACAACACTAGTTCCCTCACCTGAAACAAATCCCAAAGATACATTTTGCAGAAAACTTTGCATCATGAGAAAACAAAGGAAGGTTCATATATTAATAACTTGAACGCAAAAGATTCTTACAGAATTAATAAGATCCATTGGTGTAGAAAGCACTGCACCAGAATGGCTGTAGTCAATGCCCAAGCCTCCTCCAATATTCAAATATTGAATATCAAAGCCTTGATCCCGTATTTGATCAATGTATTGGACCATCAAATTTGCTGCATCCCTAAATACGTCCACCTACAGAAAACATAAACAATGAGCAGATAATTGTCCAAATTAGAATTTCAAGGACAGATCAAATGTCCAACAAGGCATGATATCCCCTGCCTGACAAGGTACAAATTTTCTAATATTTAAGCTAACAATTAAAAAACAGAAATTCTAGTGTCATTTTCCAGTCTATAATATCTAGATTCTACGTTACAGCCTAATTTCAAAATTGTCTTAACACAAAATCTCATGTAATTAACCATTTCCAATAGCATTATGGAAAAGCTAGTATAATCAGCTTTAAACATGAAAAATATAAAAAATAAATCATATATTATAATTCTTTTACGGCTATATTTTATGCACTGTCTTAAGGGCTAATATATAAAATATACAGCATGTATTATACTTCTTTGACAGCTATAATTTATGCACTGTCTTAAGAGTTCATCATGCAATCTCTGTCAGAACCTTTGATTATCATTTACTAGGGAGAAATTTATCAACCATAGCTTCTTTCAATACAGACTTTATGCCAGTAAAACTAAAATCGAAGACAAAATTTGGGAATAAAAGCTAACCTATTTAGTGTGGGCACAAAAAACTTTCCAACAACATATTGCAGGCATGCAAAAAAATTAATGTTTTAACCTAATTTCCTTACATTTTCAGCATGCTCACATCAGCAAACCTGCATTCACAAAATGCAAATAATTGTCAGTTCCAAGTCACTTCATTAAAATTATTGGGACCTATCCTTGACAATGCACACGAGAGAAAAGAGGATTTAGAGGATTTGTGCCCTATCCTAGGGTCAAAAACATGGCAAGACATTATCAAGTTTCAACAAAATGAAGGAAATTGAATAGGCATCATCTTTGAAATTGACCAAAAGTTTCCACTAAGGAGCATGTGAAAGTTCATTGGTTTGACTCCCTAAATGCAGGAAATTAGTCTGTCATGTTTTTGTCACAAAACAAGTTGAATTTCGGAATGAAGAAACTAGACACCTTAATTTACCTACCCACAAATAATCAGGCCCAAATTATTAAAACTAAGCTGCAATTCTGAAGATGTCCTTTTTGACTTTATGGCATGTGGTGCAGGCTGAGACATCAAAATGATCCCAGCAATAAAGGCATCATCTGAGAAGTTAAGCTTCAATACGGAAACTTTAGGAACCCATTAATTGTTTTCAACATATTAAATACATTCATTCCCAAAGACGAGAGAGAGAGAGAGAGAGAGAGAGAGAGAGAGAGTGTTGCTTTATTGCATCCTTTCCATATGAACAGAAAAACATCCATGGTCAGAGATAAGGTGGTGGTCACACTTTCCACAGCTGAAAGGAGCTGCTGATAGATTCCATGCTCCAAGAGAGCTTCTTGGTATTTCCATCAGTGAATAAAGTATAGCTTGTGCTGGAATTATTTCCTACATTGGATTTCTCCAAAATAAGTTTGAATGCTCTCTCACATGATTGCATTTATTATGCTGTTCATTATAGTCATTTTCATTTTACATCATCATAAATTGATGGTATGGGTTATTGGGCATTTTAATACTAATAAGATGGATAAAAGTAATCTGCATTAGGCAAACCATACAAACATCTTGAATGCCTTGCTTAGTTCTAGGTCACTAACTCTTAGATTTGTTCAAACTAGAGATGATTTGAGGGAAACTAACGATCCATCCACCTTTTCAATGTTGAAAAAACCTCTCTCACTTGCTGAACCAGGTTTCTTTCTTACAAAACTCACAAATTTGCTGATCCACCCACTCTCTGTCCACATCTTCAGAACAAGCACAACCAAGCAGCTCAGACCTTATGGGGTTTCTCTTATACCATGCAAAAAGAATCATGCATCACCCCAATTTCCCTGGACAGGAAGAAAAATGATGCTTCCTCAAAAGGATTGATCCTCCCAAGATATCGTTCTGCTTCGAAGACATGGAAAGCAGGCTTTGGATGGTCAAGGAGAAAGCCCTCATCTGCCGATTCACAGTTGTCTTCCGTGGACCTAAAACACTGAAGACTTGGATTCAGAAAAATTGGAAGCCAATGGGAACAATAAAATTTTTGATGGTGCCTAAAGAATACTTCTTGACCATTTTTGCATCCAAGCAAGAAAGAGAAAACATTTCAATGGGGACCATGATTCCTCAACCAATATGTCCTTTTCATTAAGCATTAGGCCTCAACAGTCAACCCAATGGAGGATCTACCTACCGCCTAGCATAGTACCTGTTTGGGTTAGGCTCCCCCTTCTTAGTGATACTAGCACGACATGCTTTGAAAAGGATTGATTCAACAATTGGATAATAAATTGCTTCCTCAGACTTGACCAGAAACTCAGGAATTTTAAATTATGCCTACATTTGTGTTAATTTAGATCCAGATAAGCAACTTCTAGATAGGCTCATCCTTGATCTTGATAGAATCAAGTTGGAGCAGCCCCTTGACTATGAGAATAGCCCTTTTAGATGTCAAACTTATCATGAATATGGGAAGCTAGCCAAGGCAAGTCTATCTGAAGTAAAAGGAAAAATTCTCACCAAGAAAAAGACAACCAAGAAAGCTAGCAAACTCCAAATGGTTAAGAGCACTTCCACCCTCAACCTACAAAAATAGCCTCCTTCATAAGCAGAATGATGAGAAAAAATTCAATGCAGCATATGTCAGAAAAAATAGAGCCAAATGACCACGTGGTGGACCCATAAACAACCTGTTTTCCACATGAAAATCTTATATAAAACAAATCTAGAAGAGACACCAAAGGAGAAAGTCATAATAAGACCTGCAGAATACAGCAGCAAGAGGGATCATCCCCCACCCAAAAATAGGTCATTCTTTCCAAAGTGAAAGGCAAACACTCCAAGGAAAAAGGTCAGTCAAAGGAAAGGATAATGAACACCTTACAGGAGATGAAGCAACATGGCAAGGTGTTTGCTGCACAAAAAAGGTTCAATCCAGAATTTCAACCATCGGCTCCATTAATAGCAGGTACCAGCAAATATAGTTTCTTGCAAATATACACTTAATGTAATTTGCTCAAAAGAGAAGGAAGGTTTGGAGTCCCAGACTTGCAAAATCGATAGATCTGATTCTCCTTCAAGAGACCACTAGATTTGAAGATCTTTAGAGTGTTGTACCCAAAACCAAAATTTTGCTTCACTAAGGCATTTTGCTTAATGGAGTTTTAATCTTGTTAAAGTGATGTCGGAAGATCATTTTGGAGGCTTTTAAATATGGAGTTGAATTATTGATTATCATGTCGATCTACATTCTTGAAGAGATTTAAGAAAAATGAAATCACGAGCGAAATTGTCAAAATTTTCTATCTCTGGAGAGGGCACATTTCAAAGAGTAGCCCTATCTTTTAGGAGCTCGAATCCTGTTTTAGGGTTAGTCACCTCAATGAGGCATTTGTCAGGCATCCGCGTCAGTTCGCATGTCGAGTTAACTAGTTTGCATGTCCAGTTAACAGCTTTGCATGTTGAGTTAACTTGTTTGCATGTTGAGTTAACTGAAGTTTGTACTTGAAAATCAACTTGAGTTCACATGCATGGCAAATTTAGTTGAAGTTGTGAAGACTTTGTGAAGTAGGCGCCTCATTTTTGTCAACTGGAGTCTTAATTTCAGTCTTGAAAAGGGACGCCATATTTAGATTAAATTATGAATCATCAATTTTGTGAAGTATGGCAAATGTCTTCATTGTCAACTGAAGTTCCAAAAGGATCGCCATTTTTAGAATTAAAGCATGAGTGTGAAGTTGGCGAATTCATTCATTTCTTGAATGTCAACTGAAGTCTTAAAAGGGACGCTTTAGTTCTAAATTGTGAATTTAAAGCAAGTGAAGGATGGCAAATTCACATAAGAATTGTCAACTAAAGTCAAAATCGCATGTTTTTGTCAACTGAAGATTGAAAAGGGAAACCCTAAAGCATGGCGCTTTAATTAGCTTATTTTAGTTTTAGTTAACTAAAATGAGGTCCAATCACAAGCCAAGTGCACTTTTCAAGGTTTTAGTACTTTGTACGAATTTCATAGATGAAAATCTATTTAACCAAGCATTGGTGTCCATTATTTCTTCATCTTGAGCTCTGAAGTATTCATTCTTTTTGAGCAACCAGCGAGCTAAAGGTGCTACAGAGGTCAGAATTCAGCATTCTTCATAGGTACGGATTTAGATTGATCAAAGGAAGAAAATTCCAGACTTTATTTTCACTTTGCATGCAGGTTTCATCAAGTTCCAGAGAAGAGATTGGCGAATTCTTCAGAAGCAGAACAAGCAAAACTTTCTATCTTCTGTCTTATTTCTTCTATTTCTCATCTTAGGTAATTTCTTCGCATGTCAAAGAAATTCAACATATATTCAGAATCTGATCATCTGGGTTCGTATACTTCAGTATTTGCAGCAAAACCCATGTCTTAGATTTTTTCGAGAAAATCGCCCTGTAGTCTTCATTCTGAAGCTCTGTGCTTTTTTTCGAGAATTTCTTTGCATGTGGGTCTAAAACAAATCTTTTCGAGAATCAAGCTATCTGGGTTGTCTTAGAATTGGATTCTGCACAAAACCCACGTTTCAGAAAATTTTCAAAAATTTCTTTCGTCATAGGCTATTTTTAGCCTTGTCCAGAGATTTTCAGTTTTTCAGAAAGTGTTCAAGTACATTCGACTTTACAGTCAAAAGTCACCATTTTCAAAATGCAGTTCAATCTCATTGACTATAAGGCCAAATCGGCTCTTATACATAATTTTTTCAAAACTTTAGATACAGACCTAAATCATGTTTATCCAGTGGTTAATCTGAGCAGTCTGGAGGGTGTTAGCATCAATTCATTGAGAAATCTTGAGCGTTTTGGATTGTTGGCAGCAGCATCCATTCTTGTTACTATTTTTGATCTCAAGTTCATTCTTGCTTGTATCAAGCATTATGACTCATCTTCACGACAAATCAGATCAGCTGATGGGAGGGTTGTTTGCAGTCTCAAACCGAAGGACATAGAGAAATGTTTTGCTATCCTCCTCGTTCAGATAACTTTACTGTGGTTCTTGAGGCTTGTGAGAAGATATGGGATGGTGATCAACAACGTTTGCAGAGGAAGGTGGCTCAGAAGTGGCTGAAAGTTCAGAAGACTAACATGCCTAAAAAGGTTGGTCGTGGTGAATTCAAGGACGAAGTTGTTGTTTTGATAACTTTGCTCAATCGAGTTACAAGTCAACAGGATGCTAGCACTTTCTGTTCATGGATGTTTTACCTAATTACCAGAATTCTTGATGGCACAGAGCATTTTGACTGGGCTATGTTGATTAGCGATTGCTTACATCAGTAGATTACTAATTTTCTCAAGTATCATGAGTTTCATATGATATCATACTTGGTTTACTTAGTTGCATTCCAAGGCAGATACAAGCATCTGAAAACTAATGGTACTCTCGGTGTTCAACGTGTTCATGAGTATTATCCTCAGTTGGAGTTCTCTCAATCCAAGCATGACTTTAGACCAGTGAATGATCACTTTTCTATGAGGACAGTTAGAGATCTTGACAACGAAATGCACATTCGTATTTCTGCTGAGGCTAAATCAGCGATGGAGACTTGGGCGGATTGGTTTATCCAGTTCCTACTTTCCATACATCGGTTTATGGATATGTTGGAGAGCCCCTGATGTTACTGAGGTACCCTTCAGACAAGATCATCTTCATGGAGTTTCTCAGACAGATGCAACATGTTCATTTCTTTCTTCACAATCGTCATAAGACTGCGGCTAATTTTACATTTACATTGGGAATTTTCACATGCAATGCGGCAACAGATGACAAGCTTATGTCAACCGAGATAGAAAGGTTCAAACTCAAGACTCATACTGAGAGGCGTTCCTATGATCCTCTCGGTCATTATCTGGAATAGGTTAGGCGAGTTGCATAAATACCCGACGCCGAGGATTTACGGGCAAATTATGAAGATGAATTCAAGGTTATTAAAATTAGGTCACTATTGTAGACTCACTATCGGTCAGCTCTCTGATTACCTATCAAAAGATGTTGATGGTCTATCGGATGATGATGGAGAAGTTCTTCTCAATTCATATGTCAGAGATCAAATTGCTCGGCAGCCACTTCGTTCGCCAGATTGGTATGCTAAGGAAAATACTTCTATTGAGGAGGTTTCTAGATCAGTTATCAAGACTAGCAAACTATTCTTGGAAAGTAAACGGAAGCGAAAGTCAGTTCCTGTGACAAAGCCGCCAAAGTTCTCTTCGTTGCCTTCTACTTCTAGGTCAAGACCTCGGGTCAAAGCTATTGTGATACCTCCTAAAGGAGTTAGACTCAGTGGAAATACGGGGAAGAGAGCTACTGGTAAGAAGAAGCAGAAGCAGGTTGAGAATGTACCTGAGATTCCAGTAGAGACAGTTATTCAGGCTGAACCTCACGTTGAACCTCCTAGTTTGCCTCACATACAACCTATTGACATAGATTCTGAGCCTGAGACACCAATTCAAGTAGGATCGGAGACAACTGAACCACCACAGGTTGATACATCAAGGACAGTCTCTCCTCGAATTGAAAATATTGTTCAGTCTTGTTGGCTCGAGAGGTCTTTGGGGAAGACGGTGAGAACCCGATACAACCAGTTTTATAAAGGTTCGGTGAACTATATCGAGAGAAGGTGAAGACAAGAAGATCAAGAAAGCAGGAGGTGCATATTGAGAAGACTCGAGGAATCAGAGATTGTTATAGAATTTGTTGTTCCTCCAGAGGGTAAGAGCCTAGATGAAGTCGAAGTTGGTGACTTTACATTTACTAAGGAAAATCTTGGTAGGACCACTCGAGAGACAGACATGACTCTTCTCAAGATTGTCACCAATAATCTTGAAGAACGCATCACAAAAGATGGAGAAGATAAGGCCTTGCTTAAAGCTGAAAATAGTCAACTCCGTCAGTATATTTCTGATCTTGTTCACGGAAATTAGAGTAGAGCACCTGTTCTTCCTCAGAATACACCTGCAAAACAACGAAAGCTAGATTAGTTAGTCAGTCATGGCATACTTTTGGACAACTAGATTGAAAGTTTAGTTGCTACAAGTCAGCGTCTTCTTGCAGATTTTTATTAGTTGAGGAGTGATGCACATAAACTCTGTCAAGGTATTCAGTTGCTCGAAGTTTTGGTTGTAGAGGGTTTAGCCAAGGATCGTGTTCTTGTGTCTCAGTTGTTAGTTGCATACAATGCCTTGGAGATTGATGAAGATCAAGAGAAGGTTTTTACTTGGAGAGAGCAACACCTTCTCAAAATGGAGATATGCGAAAAGGTCTCTACCAAGTTGTTTTCAATGAAAGATGATGTGGTTGGAGTGCTTGCACTTGTCAGTGGTTTTTTTGTTTAGATTCCGTGTCATTATCTTCTTGAAGATGGCACGTATGTTGAGTTGAAAAAAGTACAAGCTGAGTTTGAGAAGCTGATTCGTGATAGCCTTGAAGGAGAGCCTATGGCACCTAAGTTAGAGAATATTTCAGTTATTTCAGCTAGTCTCAGAAAGGTGACTGAAGATTGTAAAGATGGCGTGCATACTGTCAAAGAAGGTGACAAAGAACTGAAGAAACAGACTGTTGTTTTGGGTAGTATCAAAGTGCGGATGTGGAGATTGTGAGTTCTTAGTGAAGTGTTAGACCGGGGATGACATGGAGTGATACGCCAGTGGAGCTGCGGTTAATTTGAGGGGTTGAGTCATGGTAGCCGATTAACTTCGACTTCAGTCTTGAGTTTACTTGCTGACTTAACACATGCTTATCTCGTCCTTGGAATTATCAACACAGGAGTTAGGGTTAGGGTTTCCAGTTAACTGAAGGTAGTGTCCAGTTAACTTTGCTTTAAATAAGGGCGTGCATGCTTGCACATTGTCCATTTAGGTTAAATGTACCGGTTAACTGATGGTAGCTTTCCAGTTAACTGTATAGTTTACTTTATTAGGGTTTAATAATAAATCTTGCATGCATTGCAAGACTGTAGTTGACTCAAGGTGATTTTAGGGTTCCCTACACCTTGATGTATATAAATAAGAGCTTTTTCTCATTTGTAAATAACTTTTGCACGAGAGAGAAATATATGCTGCGCCTACCTTGCCCTCAATATTGCTCTTTTGGTATTTGTTCATGCGTCTTTACTATTATGATCAATTGTTATGCCACATAGGGTTTCATGCGATTGTAATGGTGAATTCTTTCCATAGTTTAGATAAATCTGTTTTGTGCTTAATAAGCTTGTTCAGATTGAGATAATAGTTGTGCCTACCTTGCCTTCAAGTAAAGAATCTGCACTTGTTTATCGTGTGTTGTTGTGAATAATAAACTTATTCGGATTGTGATAATAGTTGTGCCACCTTGCCTTCAAGTAGAGAATCCATATTCAGTTTATCGTGTGATGTTATCAATAAACCTGTTTAGATTGAGCTAATGGATGTGCCACCTTGCCTTCAAGTTGAGAATCTATACTCGTTTATCGTCACGATAGTCAAACCTTGCTCCGTTTCTCATGCTCTGTTTTTTTCTTGAGAGGCCCGGATGGAAATTTTAAGTAATTAAAGTTTAGTTGTAGTTAGTAAATCCCTGCGAGAGCCAAGAAATTCTCGGCTGCAAGCATTATGTATAGTTTAAAGCCTTGTACCTCTCATTGAAGCAAAAGAGCCCGATTATATAGTTTAGTTTATTTCCGTTTGCAGAAATTACTTTTGTCAAACTGCTTGAGGGAGCTTCCCTCTAATTTGAAGAGCACTCATTGCATTAGTTTGGAGTCCCAGACTTGCAAAATCGATAGATCTGATTCTCCTTCAAGAGACCACTAGTTGTTACGCCAACATAGAGAAACCAATTCAAAAGCCTGTGGAGCAACAAGCACTTTCATAACCACAAGATAACAAACTCGGCACCTTTATGGAATCCACAAAGGTATGACCCAATCTCCCACACAACTAATCCTTGGGATGTTGCTAGTGTCTTCTCATTTGAATTCAAAATTCAATTTTGCATAGTCAATGTCTATGTCCTATCAACATGATACCACAAGGTAACAACCCTTCATTTACTAAAGCAATAAGCCAAAACTGAATAAGAATATCTCTACAATGCTCATGGAAAACTTCAACACCATCAAGTAACCTGCTGAAAGGAGAGGGAGCCTCAGATTCAACAACTGAAAGCCAACAGCATCATGGATTTGATTGTTGAGACAGAGCTGCTAGATCTGAACTTCAGGGATAATTCTTTCACATGGGCTAACAAGAGGTCTAGCAAAAAATATAGAAGAAAAATAAGACAAGAACAAGTTTATGCAGCATACCATGACTGGTACGGTTTCATTAGGAATATGGCAGGCCATACAAATAATAAATTAGCAACTTCTTAAAGTTGCAATTTCCCTTTGAAAAGAAGCACAGCAATATATGATAGAGTATTTTAATATGGTATGGCTCCTACCTTAATGGTAAGGCAACCAATAAATATTAATTACTTCCTATGAAAAATGGTACCACACAAGTAGGAAGGGCTGCAATTACTATCCAATATGAATCGATGTAATGACCACAACTGAAATTTTTCTTAATCTTGCAATTTTACAATGATCAAGCATGCAACTTTAACATCCTTTTGATGGGCTTAATTAATGGCTAGTTTTTCTTCATTTGTTTATGTTTTTATCATTTCATCTGCCAAGTTTCACAAGACATTCCTAAGGCTTCATACATCTTTTATATACCTTTTGTGCACTTTAAAGCAGACTTAAGTATGTGGAAATACAAATATGATATGTTGACATTTGTATGTGTGAATGCATGAATGTTCATGAGATTTAGTATGATTCCATGCTTTAATTATGATTATTAATGATCTGTATGCCTTAGGGATGAAACTAACATCTTGCAACTAGAAGGACTGTAACCCGCAGCAACTAGATTTTCAGCCCACAGCATAAGGACTACAGAGGGTTGCAGGGGAGAGGTCAAAATAGTTGAAGCACAACATTTCCAAAGAAGAACTGAGGTGATCATTCAATGGTCAACTGTGAGTCGCCATGGCATATTCTTATCCACTGAATAAGACTACTAGAAGGAGAAGTCTATTTTGAGCGGGACTAACCCATGACGTGACATTCCCCAAGAACAGGTCCCTGTCATGACAGCTAACAGTTAGGGACAGAGTTCTAATTCAGTTTCTCTTCTTCTGCTTTACAATTATGGTTTTATGTTTTAAGACTAAGTCCTCTCCCTATCTTTGAGGAAAAGTTGATGGATACATTATGATTCTGTTTTCAGTCCTAGAGGAATAAGACTCTTCTCAAACCCTATATAGTGGGATCTGTTGTTGAGGAGTAAATCTAGTTACTAGTTACTAGTTACTAGTTGATAGTTAATCATTGCCAGTAGTTGTTGATTGTTGTTAACTGTTTTTCTGTTATCAAGTTGCAACAGTAAATATGTATTGTTGAATAAGCAATATGTAGCAGATTCTTGTTAGATTGTATGTAAGAGTTAATAGTTTTTATGCAATAAAGGAGTTCGTTTAATATCATGATTTGTTGATTAAGAAGTAAGTGCTTGACATCTTCTGTGGAAACAACAACTCAAGCAAGGGCCACTTGAGGTACTGCTATCCACTCTATTTCCTATGATTAGATTAATTAATACATTGTTGAATTTAGTTAAGATGGTTTCCACTTACATACATGTGGAATTCATGAATGTGATTTTGTAGTTAAGATCAATTGCAAGTGCAAGAAGTTGGCCAGTATTTCTGAAGATAAGCAAGGGAAGCCAGAATTTCATGCCCTGGAAGATGAAGATGGTCAAGTGTTTTACATAGCTCAATGCAAACCATGGCAGGCAAGACAAGGTATGCCCCAAGATCCCTTGACCTACAACATATCATCTCCAGTTAATAATGCAAATTTCCCTAGTTGGAACCCTCAATCTTGGACCAATGTGCAAAACTCACAATGGCCAATGCCCCAATCCAATTGGAATCAACAACAGCAAGGAATGTGACCACCACAGAATTACCACAGACCTAATTATAATTTTCGGTGGCCACCCCAACAAAATCAATGGCAACCTCAGTGGCAAAGATATCAGCAATAGCAAAATCAAAATTTCAATTATCAGTAGCCACAGCAGCCCTTGCAGCCACAGCAGTAGGCCATAATGCCAAACCCAACAACAGCTACACCAATACCACCAAAAGCACCTAAATTTCCAACACAACCTGCACCTAACCCAAATAATAAGCCTGTCCAACACGCTTATGCTAACGACACCATACAATAACCCACTTGTGGGGTTGAGGTGAGTGATGTACACTTCAAATCACGGAAAATTTTAGCTAGGCCTCTTCATCTCCTCACATCACGGAGATGACTGATGAGGAACTCCCAATAGAGCCCATGGACAAACAACCTAGGGAACCTAAGTCAAATCAGGTCAAACCAACAACGATGAGTCCAAAGCCTCCATTCCCTGAGAGATTAACAGACCAAAAACAGCATTCACAAGCTGAAACCAATCGTTGGGATAGCCAAAGGATGTTAGCATCAAGATACCCCTCATCCAGGCCATTAAGGAAGTACCTATTTATACCAAAATAGTGAGAGATTTATGCCTCAAAACACTAGGTAGGAAACATAAGGACCCTCAAACTGTACATGTCTTAGGACAACTTGCAGACATTATGTTGGGAAACATAACTGTCCCCAAGTATGCAAATCCTGGGAGCCTTGTAGTGGATGTCAAAATCAATGGTAGTCGCATTAAGAATACCTTAATTGACATTGGGGCCAACATTAATGTAATGACCAAAGAAACCATGAAATTATTACAACTAATGGAGCTCAAACTGTCCCATTGTCCCCAAGTATGCAGATCCTGGGAACCTTGTAGTGGATGTCAAAATCAATGGTAGTCTCATTAAGAATACCTTAATTAACCTTGGGGCCAACATTAATGTAATGACCAAAGAAACCATGAAATTATTACAACTAATGGAGCTCAAACCTACACCTACTGTGTTACAATTAGCAGATAGGTCTACAGTCAAGCCTGAGGGAATCATAGAAGACTTGGTAATAACATTAGACTCATGGGAGTGTCCTACAAACTTTATGGTGTTATAGCCTAAAGCTAATCTTGTAGGATATCCCCTCATCTTAGGGAGACCTTGGTTGGCAACTGCAGATGCCTTCATAGGTTGCAGGTCTAGTAACATGATCATTTCCAATGGAAATGTAACCAAGAAACTAGTCTTCTATCCACCTGCCCAACCACATGCAGATTTGGAGCAAACTGTATGGCCTGCCCTAGATGAGGAAGACTGGTACTCATTACAAACTCTAATGACTATTGAATGTAGTCCCTTGTTAGAAACCAAGATGAAGATGAACTAATTGCAAACATCATACAGAACAATTATGGTAAGGACCCGCAGCAACATGACTGTCTAACATGTTTGCAACTGCAGAATATAATTCCTACCAATACATTTGAGTCCATTTCTCAAATTTTCCATAACTTATTGCCACATCACTGTATTCCCAATATAGCAGGTCTTGGCATTTCATCTGTTCAAACATCATTCTTGACTTTAGAGAATATGCCAAACAAGACATTAAATGTAAACAACCAATCAACTGTTGGACAACAAACTTCACTGTTGAATGTGTTGCAAGCACATGCAGCTTTGCATTTGCATGGGATTACCATGATATGAAGGGAATAGACCCAAACCTATGTATGCATCGGATTTACATCAATGAAAGCTATAAACCAGTTAGGCAACCCCAAAGGAGAATGAACCCTGTAGTCTATGACATAGTCAAAGCAAAATTACAAAAGTTGTTGGATGCAAGATTCATCTATCCAATCTCTGGCAGTCAATGGGTGTCTCCACTAGTAAATGTACCTAAGAAAAGAGAGAAATGGAGAGTGTTTGTAGACTATCGTGAGTTGAATGCAGCAACTAGGAAAGACCACTTTCCCCTTCCATTCATTGACCAAGCACTAGATTCATTAGTAGGAAAGTACTTTTCCTTTTTGGATGGGTTCGGTGGATACAATCAGATTAAGATAGCCCCAAAATACCAAGACAAGAAAACCTTCACATGCCCTTGGGGTACATATGATTACTATGTTTTGTCATTTGGGCTATGTAATGCACCTGCCACCTTCCAAAAGGCAGTCCTAAACATATTCTCAAACTTTGCTCATGATTCCATAGAGGTTTACATGGATGATTTTACAACTTATGGGAATACCTATGAAGAAGCACTTGCCAATTTGGAAAAATTACTACAAAGATGTCAAGATCATCACCTGTCCCTAAATCATGAGAAATGCTTCATGATGATAACTGAGGGAGTAGTTTTGGGACATTTTGTGTCCAATGAGGGAATCCAAGTAGACCCCAACAAAATTGAGATAATATCAACACTACTTGTACCCCAAAAACAAATGGATGTTAAAAGCTTCCTTGGCCATGCTGGGTACTACAGGAGATTCATACAAGATTTTAGTAAGCTTGCGACACCACTATTTGTCTTATTGTCTAAAGATGTAGAGTTTGAATGGACACCTTGTCAACATTCCTTTGAAGCTCTCAAGGCAGAGCTAATCAAAACCCCTATCTTAAGAGGATCAAACTAGAATTTACCTTTCCATATCCATACAGATGCTTCTAATTTTGCAATAGGAGTTGTGCTAGGACAAAAGGATGGAAACCTTGAGTATGCCATTTACTATATCAGTAACAATCTTCAGGGGGCAAAACTCAACTATATAGTAACTGAAAAGGAGATGTTAGCACTTAGCAATGATTCATGCAATCAACAAATTCAGACACAACATTACAGGGTATTTTGTTTTCATACATACTGACCATACCACAATTTAGGTGCCTAATGAACAAACTAGTAGTTGGTGGCAAGCTTGTAAGATGGTTCCTGCTACTTTAGGAATTTGATATTACTATTGTGGACAAGCTAGGGAAAGCCAATGTAGTAGCAAATTTCCTCTCTAGACTGCCAACCAAATTAGATGTTGTAGATGATTCATTTTCAGATGAGCACCTATTTGCTCTCTCTCTACATACACCTTGGTATGCAGACATAGCCAACTATCTAGTAGCAGGGATAACACAACCACATCTCTCACCAAGGGAGAAGAGGCAATTACTTCAGAACAGTTTTCCTTACTCATGGATAGTTGGGCATTTATTCTACACAATGCCTTACAATATAATGAGAAGATGCATCAGAGAAGATGAAGTATATGATATCCTCAGAGCATGCCATGATGAACCTTGTGGGGGACACTTTGCAGCAAAGAGGACAGAGGAAAGCTCTTAAGATTTTGAATACTAACCATTATTGGCCAACACTTCATAAAGATGCAATCAATTACACCAGGAGTTGTGGCAGATGTCAGAGAATGGGAAGGCCTACAAAAACAGATGAAATGCCATTATAGCCGCAACTAGTAATAGCATCATTTGATAAATGGGGACTAGATTTTATTGGTCCCATCACCCCAACATCAAATAACAAAGAATACATACTAGTTTGTACAGATTACCTTACCAAATGGGTGGAGGTCAAAGTCTTGCAATTTGCAAGGGATGGGAATGTGGCAAAATTTCTCTATGAAGATATATTCACAAGATATGGTGTTCTAAAAGAAATTGTCACAAACCAGGGACCACAGTTTACATCAAATTTGATCACAAAACTAGTGCAAGAATATGAGACCAGACATAAAAATTCTACACCCTACCACCCTCAAACAAATGGTCAACTGGAGGTCACTAACAGAGAAATTGAAAACATCCTCACAAAGACAATGCAACTCCACAAGAAGGATTGGCAGCCAGATTTCCTGAAGCAGTTTGGGCTTACAGGACAACCTGGAAGACAACAACAAGCTTTACACCATATGAATTGGTGTATGGTAAAAAGGCAATACTTCCAATAAAATTGAATACAGGACTCGAAGGACAACAGTCAAATTGGGCATGGACTTATCAATAGCACAAAAGGAGAGGTTACATAACTTCAATGCATTGGATGAAATAAGAATGGAAGCAATACACCATACTGAAATCATCTAGAAACAAAAAATGTGCTGGCATGACTAGTTTATTAAAACCAAAGAATTCAGTGCAGGTGATTGGGTTTTACTTTATGATTCAAGGTATAAAGATTACAAGGGAAAAATATAGACTAGATGGCTTGAGCCATATGAAATAAAAACAGTCTTTCCAAATGGAGCAGTTCAATTACAAACAATTGATGTACGGTTTTCATTGTTAGTTAATGGCCACAGGTTAAAGCTCTACAAATAGCCATTACAGAAGGATGACTTCATTTTATCACTATAGCATAAATTTGAGCCACAGATACAAAATTCATTGACAACAAGAAGTAGTTCTTCAAAACAATCACTAGACGAGCAACACAGCTCGTCCACTGACATTTCACAAGTATAATTCTATCACACATCTCACATGTACACACTGTATAGGTGACATTCGACAATCTTCGTTTTCTAAACCAGTAGCAAAAGCAGCAAAGACCTACAGCATCACACCCCTAGGCAACAAAACTACAGAAGGGACCTATTACTACATGAGCCCGTAGCACTTGCCTATCCGTCATTCCATGTACACCCATATTAATTGCATATCCATCACTCCATCCACACATGTAGCAATACACATTTCACTTCATTGCATGCAGCTTATTTCTTCCATTAAAGCGTAGCCATCAGACCACCTTTTTCGATTCCACCATACCATGCAATAACTTTCACCTCACCCATAGCGTACTTCCGCAGCCTTTTTCATCCATCATTCCAATGTCATTTCCACATGTCACACATATACTACCTTCAACTTCAAACCATAACTGCACGTAGTTCATAAAAATCACGGCATGTCATTTCAAATCAAGCTGCAGGTAGCATTAAGCTACTTTGCACGAGTTATAATTCAATTCCAACAATGCCTACAAGTACACTCCGCATTAACTATCATAATTATCATTCAAGATTATGTATTTTATGCATATTTATCGTTCATGCATGCATGTCAAAGATCATGTTTAACTTTACACTACTTCTAATTTATGAATCTGCCCAATCTGTACATACTAAGTGTGGACACTTAGCAACTTTAGTTGGGGGAGGGGTATTCAAAGCTAAGCTATCCCTTAGTTTTTTTGTTATGCAAAAATTTTTTCCATTTCATTTTCTATCATTATCAAGAAACAGAGAGTTCAAAGGAGAGAAAGAAGTGTTCAGCAACAAAATTAAGTACAATTGAGTGATATAAGCATATAGCATAGCAAAAGCAATATAATTGGGGTGATAGAACAAAAATAGAACAAAGCAAAAATATGAGTGACTGTAGATTATTGAAGCATTACAATGGGGGGTGACTTATAAGAAGGGAACCAACAACACATAATTTTCTACTGGAAGACAGGCAATGCCTACCTATTTTCTAGCAAGTTCACTAGTTGGACTATTTCTTGAGACTTACAAAATTTAATGAAGTAATGACCCAGCAATTTGCCAATACACTGCAAAACGATGAGGCAATTGTCAGGGGTTTGAGAGTAGATGCATCAGAAGTAGCTCTAGCTGAAGTGTTCGATCTTCCAAGAGTAGGAGAGGAGTTTCTAGAGAGAGCAGATGCAATTACAGCAAGGAATGAATTCTCCTTGCCAGGAGAAAACTTGGACTCTTCCTCACAAGGTACCAAACGCTTATCTTTGCCTTGGCTTTGGGACTTTGTAGTTTCTCATATCATTTGATACTTAACATGTGATGGAAGATAGTTATTATTGTATACAATTCATTTTAAGTTGTCAAGTCATTTACACCATGGAAGGCATGTGAATGTCCCCAATTTTTTGTACAACCTGTTGAAAAGAATGTCTTCAAAGTATAAAAGAAAAAGAAATCAGTCAGCGTTATCACATTTTTGTTTAGTTACTTTACTGGTAAAGAGGAGCCTTAGGGTTCAATTCCCAAATGTGTCTTGGGAAGATTTTCTAAATTGCAATAATATCAACAATATTCTTCAATTACATAATGAAGAAAACAAGGGTCACGAACAAAGAATAGAAGAGTCTATTGTGGCTGTTCCTGAGGGAGAAATGTCCTCTGGTTCCCCTACTACAACACCTACCCACAGCATGGAGGAACCAAAAGAGCAGGGTTTGCAGGAAACACAACCTACAACCTCTGTTGAGTAGCCCGCAGCTGAAAGCAATTAGGAAACCCTTATTTCTAATAAGAGGCCATTAGAAGGAAAGAAGAGAAAGAGTCTAGACCTTCTACTTCTGCACCTATAAAGGGGCAAAGTAAGCCCACAAAAACTAGGAGGCGATCACATCACCTAAAGAAGGGGCCAATGAGAGGAACAAACAAAAAGAAAAAAGATGCTATCATGATAGACAGATTCAAATTCAGAGGGGAGTTCCCCTGATGAAGATGTAAAAATACCAATTGTACAACCAGTATATTCTTCTAGCACTTCTGACTCAAATTCAAAAGATATTTTTATTGCTAAAAAGATGAGGAAAAGATCTCCAAAATGCCCTGTTTCAGAGGGGTTTGAATATACAGGTGAAATGGGAGAGGAACAGTTTTTAGAAAAAGATGAGGATTTTTTCCTGGAAGAAAGGAATACTAACAAAGAACTGCAAGAAGTCTTGCAGAGGATCGAACAATTAGAGGAATTATTGAAAATATATCAAAAGAAAGATAGTGAGAGGGATGCCAAAATCAAAGAATTGGAGGAGAGACTCCATAAGTTTGAGCATGGGTCAAAACTAGAGATATTGGCACAACTTGTCATGGTGGAGACAAAAGGAAAAGATCTAGTGCCACAGAGCTCAATTGGACCCATTAAAACCCCCACTAGACCAACTGTTGTTTCACTAGGTGTTGAATTATGGAAAGGAACATAAGAATTCTCCCAAAAAGAGAAAGAATGAAAAAGGGAGAGAGCTGAAATGATATCTAACCACACCAGGGCACTTGAGAAGCAAGAAACAAAAGTGAAGAAGTTGAAAGTAAAGGTTGAAGAACTGGTAGATAAAACATCACAACTACTAAAACGCAAGCCACTTGCCAAGATTTATGCTTTGTTCTTGCAAGAAAAGTTTTTATGTTTTCAATTTAGTCAGATGATTAGTGACCTACCTGTTGCCATGAACAGGAAATATTTGTTTTGAGATACTTTCTATAACTCCACACCTGAGATGCAGGATCAATTGTGTGAGTTTTATCTACATAATTTTGTTCTTTCAGATGAAACTACATGAAATCTATTGATGTTTGTAGGGGCTCTCCAAATAAGGGTGTTGGCCTCTTATATAATGAATGAGCACCAAAGGGGGACAATTCTACAAGAATACCATTAAAAAGAAAAATCTATTCCCTTACAGCTCGGGAAGGAGGCAATGGATCCAAATGCAATAATAGATCAATGGTTGGATCTATTAGATCACAAAGGAGTTGGAAAGAAGATAATGGAGTGCAAGCAACGGGATTATAAAACAATGAAGGAACTAGCTGCAGGAACCATCAATGAAGCCTTTAACTTTGTTTAGAAAATATGGGAAGAGCTTACACCAGAGCTGAAAAGGAAGGAGTCACACTCTGTTTACAAATATGCACTTTAAAGCAGACTTAAGTATGTGGAAATACAAATATGATATGTTGACATTTGTATGTGTGAACGCATGAATGTTCATGAGATTTAGTATGATTCCATGCTTTAATTATGATTGTTAATGATGTGTATGCCTTAGGGATGAAACTAACATCTTGCAACTAGAAGGACTGTAACCTGCAACAACTAGATTTTCAGCCCACAGCACAAGGACTATAAAGGGTTGCAAGGGAGAGGTCAAAATAGTTGAAGCACAACATTTCCAGAGGAGAACGGAGGTGATCATTCAATGGTCAACCATGAGTCACCACAACATATTTGTATCCACCAAATAAGACTACTAAAAGGAGAAGTTTGTTCTGAGCAGGACTAACCCATGACGTGACATTCCCCAGGAACGCGTCCCTGTCATGGCGGTTAACCATAAGGGACAGAGTTCTAATTTAGTTTCTCATAATTATGGTTTTATGTTTTAAGACTAAGTCCTTTCCCTATCTTTGAGGGAGAGTGGACGGATACATTATGATTTTGTTTTCAGTCTTGGAGGAATAAGACTCCTCACAGACCCTATATAGTGAGATCTGTTGTTGAGGAGTAAATCCAGTTACTAGTTACTAGTTGATAGTTAATCATTGCCAGTAGTTGTTGATCATTGTTAGTTGTTTTTCTATTATCAAGTTGCAGCAGTAAATATGTATTGTTGAATAAGCAAACTGTAGCAGATTCTTGTTAGATTATATGTAAGAGTTCAGAGTTTTTATGTAATAAAGGAGTTCGTTGAAACTAAATAGTAAGAATTTGACATCTTTTGTGGAAGCAGCAACTCAAGCAAGGGCCACTTGAGGTGTTGCTATCCACTCTATTTCCTGTGATTAGATTAATTAATGCATTGTTGAATTTAGTTAAGATAGTTTCTAGTTACATGCATGTGGAATTCATGAATGTGATTTTGTAGTTGAATTGAATTTTGTAGCTTAATGTTTGTTGCATTCTCTGGAGAAATTAGTTACAGTTCAGTTTTAGAAGTTAAAATTTACAGTCTTGAGTGATAGGTACCCGTAGCATAAAGTAGTAGCTTATGCTTATTTCCCCTGTTTTACAAATTAGCGTTTCATTTCCTTTTCTAGTTTTTACAATTTTTTGTACATGTGTAATCACCTATACTCCATTGATATAAGACATGTTTAGAATCCATGAATACATATATTGTGCTAGCACTATCTAAAGCTTGCAAGCCCTTGGTTGATAATTAAATTGTTGTACCCCAAAATTAAAATTTTTGTTATACTTAGACATTTTGAAGAAATGAGTAAAAGTTTTCTCAAATCTGTCAAAAAGGTCAAAATTTGGGTGTGCATGTCTTGCATGAGGGGTAAAAATGTGAAATTTCCAAAATCTGACGATTTGGGTCTGCTTAGAGCGACCTAATCTACAAAACCCAGATCTCAATTTTTCATCCCTACTTTTTAGGAAAACTACTATTTTTAAAAAAATTCTAAAAATAGTAACTTTTTCTAGGTTTTTTTGGGTTTCTTTCGAAATGGATACTGGCAAAAATTTCTAAAAATGGAAAGTTTGTCTGCCAGGGTCCAAACTGATTTTGATTGGCTCAAAATACTTCCATATCAGGCTAGTGCAGTCAGAATCTCCAAAAGATCAATTTTTCCCCAGTGGGTCTATTCTGCTTTTTCAAAAGCATTTCAGGAGCTCCGAAGTCATCAATGGAGGTCAGTCAGCTGCCAGGCGTCAAATTCAACACTCAAGCACTAAGTAGAAGTTGAGTTGGTGAGCATGCACAATGAACAAGGGAAGAAGGTGAAAACTATGAAAATTTGACTAAGTTTGCTTGACATGGGCGCCCCAAGAGAAGATAGGCACCCATCTTTTTAGGATATCAAACGATGGAATTAGGGTTTGAGCTCCCAAGGAAAGTTGTTTAGAATCTACCCAGCTCCGCAGTGAATCCAACAGTGCAGTCAACGGATCATTCAGTCATCCGGGATTCAAAATCAAATAGGGAAGTTTCAAACAGAAGACAGAATGAAAATCATGAAAATGTTTGAAAAGTTTTTAAGTCTGGAGCAAATGGGCACCCCTAGAGGAGAAAGGCACTGATGATTTCAAAAGCTTAAATGGATGATTTTGGCAGTGAAGCTCCCAGGATGACTTCTTCAGAATTGATCAGGCTTTCCAGCGAGATCTCCAGCACGTCAAATGGAGTAGGCAATCGCCAGATGCAGCAGGCGAAAAAAAAGGTCTGACAAGGGCCAAAGTCAAAAGCAGAGAGGAAAATGCTGAAAAATGACTAACTCTAGTGAAGTTGGGCGCCCAAGCTTTTGGTGCCTTAAACTCAACTTTCTGACAAAGTTCCTCCCAGAAGACCCCTCGTGGAATCTCCTCAACTTCGCGACGAGCCCAGCCTTCAGCCAATCCTACGCTCGGATCATCAAATCAAGCAAGACCATCTATAGAAGAAGAGTTGATGAAGAAACAGAAAATATTCTAAGTCTGGTCAAGGTGGGCGCCCCTGGAGAAGAAGGGCGCCCAAAGTTTTGGAGCCTAAAACGATGAAATTTGCCAACGCAGACTCCAAGATCACCTCATTAGATTCGATCGAGCTATCCAATGAAGTTGTCAGCGAGTCAATTCAATCATTCTAGCTCCCGAAATCAAGAATTCATCAGAAGATCAAAGGGAAAGAAGAGGAACTTCATGAACATAAAAATGGCTAATTCTAGACAAAATGGGCGCCCCTGGAGGAAATAGGCTCCCATGAATTTGAAGGTCAAAACAAAGTTTTTAGCTAGAAGTGCCTCCAGGTTGATCTTCTCAGAATCAGTCAAGCTTCGCGATGAATCATCCAGCTTGCTCATTGGATCAGTCTGGAAGCCGGAGATCGAGGTCAAAGAAGGGCTTCAAAATTGTGAAAAGTTGAAAATCTCCAAAAAATGGCTAACTTTGGAGGAAGTTGGCGCCCCTAGCCAAGAAGGGCGCCCAACTTGTCATGCCTTAGCCAAAATTTTCAAAAGTTTCAAAGTTGCATGATGAAAGATGAATGTCCAAATTCATTGAACCAACTGATTTTAGGGTTTTGAAGATTAAAGCAAAAGAAAGCAAAGCTATTTCAAACCCTAAGTCTATTTAACACCTCTCTTTCATGCAATTTTCATCATTTTTGCAGGTGGCGTCCCAAGGAGAAAGTGGAGCAGCAAATTTAAAGTGTTATTCCAAGATTCAAAAGCTCAGAGTTGCTGATTTTCAAAAATAATTTTCAGACCAGCAACATAAGACCTTTCTTTTTTGTGCTTTTTCATTCAAAACATCAAATTTTTTTTAAGGAGAAGATCAAAGATTTCAATTTTCAGCTTTCTAGGTCTGCTCAACTCATTCTTTTGAAGAATTTTTGGAGAAATTCATCAAGTTGTTGTAGCTGCTTTTTATTTGCATGTCAGTGAAATCCTCACAGTTATCAATTTTTGATCATCTGGGTCCTCTCAAAACAGTCTTTTGAAGAAAACCCAAATCTCAGCTTTTTCAAGAAAATTTCAGATTCTAGGGTTTGTTGCTTTTTCCATCAGCCATCAGTGTTTTTCAAATCTGATCAATTGGGTCGATTTATAATTGTGTTATGAACAAAACCCAGGTGCTAGCTTTTTCGGTGAAAAGTTGAAGAAATTAGGGTTTGCTACTTTTTTAGTCAAAATTCAAAAATTTCAAAAACCGACAATCTGAGTTGTCTTGCAACAAAATTCTAAGCAAAACCCATATCTCAGAAAAAATTCCAAAAATTTGTCCGTTTGAGGTCAAAACCAGCATTCTAGAAATAGTAAGTTGCTCAAAACTTGTCTAAACCTAGGTGAGTTTACAGTCATTCTTCAAGGTTTTTAGAATGGAGTACACTCCCAATGATTTCAAGACCAAATCAGCTCTCTACCATGATTTCATCAAAACAGCTGAGATGGACTTGCATCATATCAAGCTGGTGTTTGATCTACGTGCTTTGGAGAGCGCAGGCAACACTACAATCAGAAACTTGGGACACTTTGGACTCCTCGCAACAGCGTCTATTCCTATTTCAGTTCAGAGCCTCGAGTTCGTAATCGCTTGCATCAAGCATTATAATCCAACTACAAGGGAGATTCAGTTAGTTGATGGCAAATTGATTTGCAATCTGAAACCTGATGTGATCGAGAAGTGTTTTTCCATTCCCCCTTGGTCTGAAAGCGTCACTATCTCTAAAGGTGAATGCGAAAGGATGTGGGAAATGCATAAGGACAAGTATAGTAAGAAGATTGCACAAAGGTGGATGAAGGAAAAACATAAGACTTTGCCTAAGAATGTCAGGTGAGGAGAGTTCAAAGATGAGATTGCTATCATAATCACCTTGCTCAACAGGGTAACTGGACAAGAAGATGCTACAAAGTTTCAACCCTGGATGTTCTACACCATACCCCACATCATGAAGAAGACTGAGTTTTATGATTGGGCCACCTTGATCAGTGACAGCCTCCATCAGCAGATAACAAAATACTTCCAGATTCACGAGTTCCATATGGTTTCCTACCTAGTCTACCTAGTGGCCTTCCAAGGTCAATTTAGAGGGTTGAACACCAAAGGATCTCTGAATGTACAACATATCTACAACTATTACCCTCAGTTGGAATTCACGAAGTCATTGCATCATTATAAGAGGATGAATGAGGCTTTCCTGATTCACACAGTGCGAGACCTGGACAATGAATTGCACGTTCATATCTCATCCACTGTCAGGGCAGCAATGGCGGAGTGGGCAGATTGGTTTATACAGTTTCCTACTTTCACCTATCTCAGAGTCTATGGCTTTTTAGGCCCTCCACTCATGTTGCCAAGGTACCCGTCAGACGAGGTAGTCTTCATTGAATTCTTAAGGCAGGCATGTGAGGTCCACACAGTCTTGAGGAACAGAAAGAAATCCGTCCTTAATTTTCCACTTGGGCTTGGGATTTATACATGCAGATCAGCAGCAAATGGGAAGACCATGGGAGATGAGTTAGGTAGACTTGGTCTCAAGCCTTACAACAAGAGACGATCTTATGATCCTCATGGCGTCTACACTGACCAACTGGAGAACAAATATGATCATCTACCCGCTCTCGAATATTTTTGGGAAAATTGCAGAGATGAGTTCGAGGTGCGGAGGCGTAGTTACGGCAGGCTCACTCTTCACCAAATGAAAGAGTGCTTATCAGAAGATATTGAGGGGTTGTCGGATGATGATGAGGATGTGCTTCTCCCGATGTATGCTCAGAAAAGAATTGAGGAGCAATCTCTTCCGCAGGTCAATTGGGCCAATAAAGAATCTCTCTCAATTGAAGGCAAGACAAAGCAAGTCCTCGAGTATAGCAAAGTTTTCTTAGTCCTCAAAAGGAAAAACTCCATTCCAGCAGCAGAGCCGCCAAGGACACAACCATCACTTCCCTCTTCTTCCAGAGCACAGTCAAAAGGGAAAAGTGTAAGGGAGTCTCAAGAAGGTGTCAAGGGTAGCAGATCAAATAAAAACGTGAGAAGAAGGTTAGACTTCTCAGGTATAGTTATACAGGAGCAATCAACAGTTGAAGCAGAAGCTCCTCCTGAAGAGCCCGTACCTCAGAAGGAAACAGAGGAGCTACCCTTAACACATGACTCCATACCATTGACAGGGTCCTCACTGTAATGTCCCCTTCCAATTAACATCTCTCAGATCTTGAGATTAGCCTATTATGTGACCCTCGTAGGCTAATAGGGTGGATAGAGGGTCTTGTTGAGGCTTGGCTTGGCTTCAGTTGGCATAATCATTCAGTTTGGCTTTCGTTCGGAGTCGTTTGGACATCAGTTGCTTGACTTGCTATTTTTAGTAAGTGGAGACACTCAGCGGAGCACCCCTGCTATTTTTAGCAGTATGGTCTGGTCATATGCGGATTCAGTCACTTATCATCCGGCTTCAGAAGGTTGGTTAATCGGACTTATATTGAGAGAGATATTAATATTTATTTGCCAAAATAAATATTAATTAGTTGAAGCTTATATTATAAAGTTATAATATAATTTAATATTATAACTTAAGTGACTTTTTAAAGGGGGTCGACCATCATGAGAAGGGGCCATTTTTAATTAAAAGGGGCGTCCAAACTATTGAAGAATTAAAAGTGAAATTTCAAGTTTTATTTAAATGGTGTTTTTTGAAGGAAATCAACCCAACTGAGAATATATGAGTTTTCTTTGAGAAAACTTCATTCATTATGTTATGAAAATCGATTTTAGCCAATTCTTCCTTCAAAGAACGAAGCCAAGGGTTTCAGTTGTCTTTTGCATTGGAGAACGAGCCATCTTGAGTGTGCAGTTCAGAGGCTGTGAAATATCAGCTGATTTATTGCCTGTCAGTGAAATAGCTTTATTCAGAAGTTATTGCAGAGCTTATTGTGAAGTATTCGTCAAGGTTTGATCATTATTCGTCCAGGAAGAGATATATCCTTGAGCGGCTGGTATTGTTATACACCTGGCACATTTCCCAAGGTGGTACGAATTTATTAATTGCTGGTTTAGGGCCGTACCTCTTGCTGCAAGGTCGTACCTTCTCTTCAGGCAAAAACGCCTTGCCTTTTTGTTGGTTCTTGCTTCTTGAGGTGGCACCTTGATCTTCTGGAGGTCCTGCGTCCTTTTCAGAGAGGGATTTCATTTAATCTATGATGGTCGTACCATTTCATCATCATCACAGGCGGCTGCAATAACCAGGTTTTCAGCATGAATGTTGTTGCTTTTTATTTTGCATGTTATCCGATCTTAGATGTAATCAGTCTAGAAGATCAATAAACATTCTGGCATCAATATATCTATTAGATTCCATCATATTTAGCATTGTAGTATTTTATTCAAATTTTGCAAGCATTTTCTTTCAAAATCGCATTATTATCTGTATATGCAAAAACAACAAAAAAAATCAAAACACTCAAAAAACAAGTAGAAACACAAACACATCAGATTTAGCAGTTTGGGGTTGAAGTTGAACCAGCAGGGTTCTTCACACTCACTGATTCACATCAATCTTGATATTGAAGAAGATGAAGAAATTGCAATTGAACCTCCCAAGGAAGTTAGTAAAGATACTACCGTGTCTTCGCTTGAGAGCTCCTTGGGAAGGGTGAGAAGAAGACCTTCATATCAGGTAGATTTTGATGACCTTGATAACATCTATCAGGAACCTCCTAAGAAGAAAGCAAAGAAGCAAGTTCACTTTGATAGGAATCCTGATGGTGAGATAGTCATGGAGACTGCTATGCCTCCTGAAGATAAGAACGGGGATGAAGTGAATATGGATGACTTCGTGATGGTCAAGGCTAACCTTGGTAAAAATACTAGACATGCAGATGTCAATATGTTCAGAGTTGTGTCTCAGAGCCTTCAAGAAAGAGTACTCAAGGATGGAGAGGATAAAGCAGCCCTCAAGGCTGAAATACAACAACTCAGGCTATATTTCTAACCTCGTCCATGGCTCTTCGCAGGCTACTCAGTTGCTGCCCCAGGTTTTAGATACACCAGCTGATCAATATCAGTTGAGACAGCTGGTCATTTGTGGGAAGGAAACTCAAGAGTGGATCGAGAGTTTCATTGTCAGAGGAAAGGAAATCTTAGCACAGATGTTTCAGTTGAGAGACAACGCTCATGCGCTGCATCAAGGTATTCAAAGGTTTGAAGTTGAACAGTCAATGGCTGAGGTGAAACCAAGGCATGAAATCATCATTGCTGATTTAGATACAGCCTATGGTTCATTGGTCTCAAGAGAACACAAGAGGCAGATCCTTGCTTGGAGAGAGTGTCATGTCTTCAAGGTTAAAACCTACAAGAGGATATCCGAGGAGTTTGTTGCCTACAAACAAAGGGTGATTGAAGCTCTTCTTTTCATCAATGAGTTTGTCACAGAAATTCCTTGATGCAGTCTTGAAGATGGTTCCTTTATCGGGCTTGATGAAGTACAAACACAATTTTAGAGTGTTGTTCGTGGTTGTGATAGTAGCAAAATCCAGTTGGCGGGAGAATGAGTCATATTTCCATTATGTCAACAAAGTTTGAAAAAGTGGCCAATGAGGTTGAAAATTTCCTGAGATCAATTGCAGATGGAGAGGATATCTTAGAAAAGCGTAACTTTGCTATTGAGGGCATAGATGCACCTAACCGGGACACAGTTTCTTGATTTTTAGCAGATGTCATTGAGATTTAAAGTGGCTTTCATCTAGAAGCTTTCTTTCCGCTTTCTTTCTAATATTGGAACAATTCTTATCCATTCTTTGAAGACGAGAAAGAAGATAAATGTAATAGTTGGTGTTTCCTGCTTTTCCTGCTTTCTTAGGTGTTAGATGTTATCTTCTTTCTAGATTTAGAAATAAAGCTTGCTTGCTGAGCAAGCCCTAGATTGTAAAAGCAAGGAGATTTTAGGGTTCCCTACTCCTCTGCTTGCCTATAAATAAGAGTCCTTGCTCATTAGTTTTCTTTAACCATGCTAGTGATAACAAAACGCTGAGCCTATAGTGCCTTCTATTTGTTATTCAGTGTCGTTCAATTGTGTTTATGATAGAGAATTGTTGAGTCTCTTTAAGCCAACAAGTAGTTATTGTAATTGTTGTTCCTTTTGCGTAAGAACAAGTTTTGCAAGCCTCTTTAGCTACAAGCTCTTGTTCTAGGCATGTGTTTAGTAATTTTTGTTCCAAAAGTTTGAGAAATAAAATCATGAGCCTCCTTTGCCTTGGTATAACGTCTCAAATTTCCGTTTACTGTGTTATGCTTTTGTTATCTTAATTTCAGCCTACATTGAAGTGTGTAGATGTATGTTGAGAAAGAGTTCTCTTAAGCCTTTGTCAAAGAATCAACTTTGTTCATTTCTAATTCTCTTGCTCTGCGTATTACTTGAGATATTAGAAACGTCTTTAGCTTAAGTTAGTCCTAGTTGGAATTCTTAAATCAGAAAATCTCAGCTGCGGTGTTTGTGTTTTATAAACCTTGTGCTCTAGCTGAAACAAAAAGATAGGCGAATTATTTTTAATTTACTTTCTTTCATACCATCAACAAGAGGGAGCTTCCCCTCCTAATTTGAAGAGCAATTTATCTGTGCATAGCTGTCCGTTTCAAATTCACATTCCAAAGGTGCAAATTTAAACGCCAACATAAATGAAGCCTCTCATGAAAGATGAATTGTTCAGTTAGGAATCCACCCTCTGAATTGTGTGTCTACCTATAGCACCAAGTTAATCAGACATTAGAGAGGCCCTACACTTTTGATCACCAAGATCCCAATGTGGGCAAGGTGAGAGCATAAAACGAAAAGGGGTTAGATTGATTATTACAAAAAATACTTATTAGTGGCAAGCCGCACAACTCAATATAGAAACTTCTACAAAATCTAGAGACAACTTAATACTTTCTCACGGCAAACCTTCTAGATTAAAAAATTTGGCAAAGAACCACATGGATTATTGTTAGAAATATAAATGTTGAAAATGAAAGAGATGTTTAATGTCGTAGTGGCATCGCCATCCAAACTTACAATATTCAAATCCACTTCAAAGCTTATAATATTCCTGGTGGTAAACCACTCAAAAATTTATAATGAAAATTATTGATTTACTATTTAGAAGTAGTAATTTTCATTTGTAGAAATGTCATTGAAATAATTACCAAAAATAAATAATATCTTTAAGACTAAATATTACTAATACCCCAAAGTTGCAGCCAACTTGGATGGTATGGCTACTTGAGTGATAGTACTATAGGTTGTACAACAAATACCCAGCTGCTAAAGAAGACTACAATCCCTTTTATCTTACCAATCAGCAGCAAGCAAGATCACAATATAATATCATGGCGTTTCCTTAAACGAATCGCACCATTTATCATAGGTGTAATAGTCCTTGAGTCTCCAAGACAACATGAGGTTGTGGCTCCCTTAAACAGTCATTATAAGCTGCGATCATACCCTAGTGATAGTACAGCAGCACCTTAGATAGATACTCAAAGCTGCAACAATGTTAATTAAGTAATACAAATGGGGTTAGGAATTGCCAGCCAATTCAAGCTTATAAAATATTAATAATTTCAATCACTGAGATCTCAATCCACTACAAACATTTAAAAACCATTAGCATAATAACATCTCACAAATCAAACAAGCAACTCCACACGAAACTAAAATATATATTGAAAAACCCACACAATCAACTAACTGAAACTGGAAGAACCCCATATCCAATCAGCACAATGATAATCCCTGGATAGAATTATTCAAAAGGATAGGTGGATTTTCATCCTCAAATCCATTCTTTGCCAAAAGGTTTTTGTCTTTGAATAGGAAAAATGAACAATGGTCAATCTCAAGAGAAATGAATTTGACATATGAAATTGGTAACCATCTTCATTCCTCCACTCTTTTTATAAGCTTTTCAAGGAAAAATAATTATTATTTTATTTTTTCTCCTTTTCCCTCCAAACTTTTATTTTTGAATTTAGACCCATTCCTAGTGTCACTTTTGGTCCCTCTTTTAACACAAGCTTATTTTAATTATAAAAAATAAGTTGTCTTTTAAATATAACTTAGTTTTTTTTTATAATGTAAGTTAAATTATTAAATTATTTCCCTTGCACCACCCCAGTAGCCTATCGAAAATAAAATAATAGGCTAAGGGTCTTCATTGGACTTGCGCTTGAGAAGGGGACATGACAATTGACCTCCTTTCACCTTACAGTAATTTGCAAATAACATTATAGCTATTACCACATGGTATGGCAAGAAAAAGATATAAGGAATTAACAATATTCAATATGCTCAACAATATAAAATATTACAGCCACAAAATATATTGGTACAGCCCAGAAGTTATAAAATTTGGTAAAGCAAAGAAAATCTATAATAATCTTTTCGAATTTGTATTTACACTGAAACTACACACAAATCCAAAAATATGGAAACCACACAAATCCGAATACTCACACAACACACCAAACCAATTGAAACAAGAAAATCTTTTGCAAACTATCAACTCATTAGTAATCCCTAAATGGAATTACTCATATGAATAGGAGAGTTTTCATCCTCAAATCCATTTTCCAAAGAGTTTTTCATCCTTAGCTAGAAAGATGAACATTTGTTTTATCTCAAGAGAAATGAGTTTGATAATATGAATTGGTAACCCTCTTCAATGCTTAACTCCTTATCTAAGCACTTAAGGGGATTATAAATTTTTTTCTCATTTTCTCCAAAACTTATTTTTGAAAAGTTCCTAGAAAGCCCTTTTAATTAACATTATTTTTGGACCCCATCCCTAACAAAACCTTTTGTCCCTCTTCTTAAAACAACCTTTTTAACAATTAAACATAGGTTTCCTTTTTATGAATATATCATACAAAAATTTGGACATCCATTTTTTATTATTAAATTATTTCCCTTGCACCACCTCATTAGCCTACAGGAAATTATATAATAAGCTAATGGTGTCCTTATGACTTATACTTGGAAAGGGAACATGACATAGCAACCTTGTCTTCATTTTGAATAATTAGTTAAAAAAAGTGTGCTTTAGTATCCCATACCTTGGGCAGCATGACCTCACTATTTTTAGATTAGGGCCTTTACTTGTTCCAACTTTTTCTAAATACTATTTGAGAAGCTAGGAATCATCGAAGTGCATTATCCTTTAAACTTTTTGTGGAGGCAAATTATCACCTAGGCTAGCAGTATCTTTTTCATTGGCCTCTAATTCAGTGATAAGTTTATTTTTTCCCTAAGAGAGATATGAAACTTTTGGTTTCATTCAGCTCAACAAAGTTATCTACATGCATCAATTTGGGATTCTTGTTGGCGTTTAAATTCGCACCTCTGGAATGCATATTTGAAACGGACAGCTATGCACAGTTAAACTACTCTTCAAATTAGGAGGGGAAGCTCCCTCTTGCTGATGGTGTTTGAAAGAAAGTAAACTAAAACTAAATTGCCTATCTTTTTGATCAGCTTAGAGCACAAGGTTTATTAAACACAAACGCCGCAGCTGAGATTTTCTGATTTAAGAACTTCAACTATGACTAACTTAAACTAAAGACGTTTCTAACTTCTCAAGTAATACGCAGAGCAAGAGAAACTAGAAATGAACTAGGTTGATTTTCTGACAAAATACTTCAATAAACTCTTTCTCAACAAACATCTACACACTTCAATGTAAGCTGAAATCAAGATCATAAAAGTAGAACACAAATAACGGAAATCTGAGATGTTATATCAAGGCAAAGGAGGCTCATGATTTTATTACTCAAACTTCTGGAACAAAACTTACTTCTAACATGCCTGGAACAAGAAATTGCAGCTAAAGAGGCTTGCAATCTTATTCTTACACAATACGAACAGCAATTACAATAACTTCTTGTTGGCTAAAAGAGACTCAACAATTGGCCATCATTAAACAATTGAACAACACTTGAGTAACAAACAGAAGGCACAATAGGCTCAGCGTTTTGTTATCACTAGCATGGTTAAAGAAACTAATGAGCAAAGGCTCTTATTTATAGATAAGCAGAGGAGTAGGGAACCCTAAAATCTCCTTGCTTTCACAATCTAGGGCTTGCTCAGCAAACAAGCTTTATTACTAATTCTAGAAAGAAGATAACATCTAACACCTAAGAAAGCAGAAAAAGCAGGAAACGCCAACTATTACATTTTATCTTCTTTCTCTTCTCAAAGAATGGATAAGAATTATTCCAAGCATAGAAAGAAAGCGGGAAAGAAAGCTTCTAGAAGAAAGCTACTTTAAAGCTCAATCACATCCGCTAGAAAATTAGAAATTGTGTCCTGGTTCGATGCATCTATGCCCTCAATAGCAAAACACCGCTTTTCTAGAATATCTTCAACATCTGCAATAGACCTAAGGAAATCTTCGACCTCAATTGTCGCTTTCTCAAACTTTGCTGACATCATCGAAATATGACCTATCCTTCCGCCAACTGGATTGCAACTGAGAACAACACTCTGAAATTGATCCTGCACTTCATCAAGCCCGACGTAGGAACCATCTTCAAGACTGTACTGAGAAGGAATCTCTGTGATGAACTCACTGATGAAAAGAAGAGCTTCAATCACCCTTTGTCTGTAGGCGATAAATTCTTCGGATATCCTCTCATAAGTTTTAACTTTGAAAACATGACGCTCTCTCCAAGCAAGGATTTGTCTCTTGTGTTCTTTTGAAACTGCTGAACCATAAGCCATGTCTAAATCAACAATGATGATTTCATGCCTAGGTCTTACTTCAGCCAGTGTTTGTTCAAACCCTTGAATACCTTGACGTAGCTCATGAGCGTTTTCTCTCAACTGGAACATCCGTGCCAAGATCTCCCTTCCTCTGACAATGAAACTCTCGATCCACTCTTGAGTTTTTTTCCCATAAATAACCAGCTGTCTCAACTGCTGATGATCAGCTGGTGTCTCTAAAATCTGGGGCAGCAACGGGGTTTCCTGTGAAGAACCATGGACAAGGTTAGAAATATAAAGCCTGAGCTGCTGATTTTCAGCCTTGAGGGCTGCCTTGTCTTCTCCATCCTTGAGCACTCTTTCCTGAAGATTTTCGGACACAACTCTAAATAGACTCACATTCGCATGTCTGGTATTTCTACCAAGATTAGCCTTGACTATGATGAAGCCATCCATATTCACCTCATCCCTTTTCTTGTCTTCTGGGGGCAATGCAGTCTCCATAATTATCTCGTTATCAGGATTCCTATCAAAGTGAACTTGCTTCTTTGCTTTCTTCTTAGGAGGTTCCTGATAGATGTTATCGAGATCATCAACACTCACCCGATATGAAGGCCTTCTTCTTACCCTTCCTAAAGAGTTCTCAAGCCAAGACACAGTAGTATCTTTACTAACTTCCTTAGGAGGTACAACTACAATTTCCTCGTCATCTTCAATATCAAGGTCAATGTGGATCGGTGAAGAACCTGTCAAAGGTACAGAAACATGTGTTAAAGGCGGCTCCTCTGCTTCTTTCTGAGGTACGGGCTCGTCAGGAGGAGCTTCTGAATCAATTGTAGGCTGCTCCTGTATGACTATGCCTGAAAAGTCTAACCTTCTTCTTACATTTTTACTTGATCTACTACCTTTGACGCCTTCTTGAGACTGACTTTTGCCCTTCACTTTTGACTGTGCTCTGCAAGAAGAGGGAATTGTCCTTGGCGGCTCTGCTACTGGAATGGAGTTTTTCCTTTTAAGGATTAGGAAAACCTTGCTGTGCTCAAGGACTTGTCTTGTCCTTTCTTCAACTGAGAGGGACTCTTTATTAGCCCAGTTGACTTGAGGAAGGGGTTGATCTTCAATTCGCTTCTGAGTATACATCGAGAGAAGCACATCCTCGTCATCATCTGATAACCCTTCTATATCTTCATTTAAGCATTCTTTCATTTGGTGGAGAGTGAGCCTGCTATAACTACACCTTCGCACCTCAAACTCATCCGTACAATTAGCCCAAAAATCTTCAAGGGCGGATATATGAGCATAGTTCTTCTCAAGTCAGCCAGCGTAGACACCATGAGGATCAAATGATCGTCCCTCGCTGTAAGGCTTGAGGCCGAGTTTATCTAACTCATCTCCCATTGTCTTGGCATCTGCAGCAGTCCTGCATGTATAAATTCCCAGCCCTAATGGAAAATGAAGGGAGGGTTTCTTTCTATTCCTCAAGATTGTGTGGACATCGTGGGCCTGCCTTAAGAACTCCACGAAGACGACCTCATCTGATGGGTACCTAGGTAGCATGAGCGGGGCACCTAAATAGCCATAAACCCTGAGATAGGTGAAAGTGGGAAATTGTATGAACCAATCTGCCCACTCCGCCATCGCTGCCCTGGCAACTGAAGAGATACGGACGTGCAATTCATTGTCCAGGTCCCACACTGTGTACATCAGAAAAGCCTCGTTCACTCTCTTTTAGTGATGCAGCAACTTTGTGAATTCCAACTGGGGATAATAGTTATATATATGCTATACACTCAATGATCCCTCAGTGTTCAACCCTCTGAATTGACCTTGATAGGCCACCAGGTAGACTAGGTAAGACACCATATGGAATTCATGAAACTGGAAGTATTCTATTATTTGTTGATGTATGTTGTCACTGATCAAGGTAGGCCAATCATAGAACTCGGTTTTCTTCATGATGTGGGGTATGGCATAAAACATCCAAGGCTGAAACTTGGTAGCATCCTCCGAGCCAATTACCCTGTTGAGCAAGGTGATAATGATAGCAATTTCATCCTTAAACTCTCCTCGCCCGACGTTCTTTGGCAAAGTCTTATGTTTTTCTTTCATCCACCTCTGTGCAATCTTCTTGTTGTACTTGTCTTTGTGCATGTCCCATATCCTTTCACATTCACCCTTTGAAATAGTAACACTTTCAGGCCATGGGGGAATGGAAAAACACTTCTCGATCATATCAGGCTTCAGACTGCAAATCAATCTACCATCAGCTGATTGGATCTCCCTAGTAGCTGGGTTGTAATGCTTAATGCAAGCGATTATGAACTCAAGACTCTGAACTGATATAGGAATTGACGCTGCTGCGAGGAGTCCAGAATTTCCCAGGTTCCTGATTGAAGTGTTGTCTACGCTCTCCAAAGCGTGTAGATCGAACACCGGCTTAATGTGATGCAAATCTGTCTCAACGGTTTTGATGTAATCATGATAAAGAGCTGATCCAGTCTTGAAAACATTGGGAGTGTACTCCATTTCGAAAAACTTGAAGAATGACTGTAAACTCGCCTAGGTTCAGACAAGCTTTGAGCAACTTCTATTTTTAGAATGTTGAGATATGGGTTTTGCTCAAAATTTTGTTGCAAGACAACCCAGATCGTCTGTTTTTGAAAATTTTGAATTTTAACTGAAAAAGCAGCAAACCCTAATTTCTTCAATTTTTCACGAAAAAAGTTGGCACGTGGGTTTTGTCCAAAATATGATTAGAAATGGACCCAGTTGATTAGATTTGCAAAATACTGATGACTGATCGAAAAAGCAGCCAACCCTAGAATTTGAAACTTTCTCGAAAAAAGCTGTGATATGGGTTTTCTTCGGAAGACTGATTTGAGAGGATCCAGATGGTTGAAAACTGAATGCACTGAGGATTTCACTGACATGCAAATAAAAAGCAGCTGCTACAACTTGATGAAGTTCTTGAAAATTTCTTCAGAAGAATAAAGTGAAAAGACCCAGATGGCTGAAAATTTGAAAACCTTGGCCTTCTCGTTGAAAAATTTGATCTTCTGGATGAAAAAGCATGAAAAAGCAAGGGTTTAAGTTGCTGGTCTGAAAATTTTGATGAAAAACCAGCAAACTAAGCTCTTGAATCTTGAAAATTTTCTTCAAACTTGCTGCTCCAACTTTCTCCTTTGAATGCTACCGACAAAAATAATGAAAATTACATTGAAGAGAGGTGTTAAATAGACTTAGGGTTTTGTTTTAGTTTTGCTTTCTTTTGCTTTTATTCTCAAAACCCTAAAAATTTGTGTTCATTGAACTTGGACGCCCTCATCTTCTTGCAATTTTGAAACTTCTTGAAAATTTTGCAAACTTTTTCTAAGGCATGAAAAGTTGGGCACCCTTCTTGACTAGGGGCGCCCACTTTAAGCAGTGTTAGCCATTTTTTGATATTTTCAACTTTTCACAACTTTGACCCCCTACTTTGACCTCGATTTCCGGCTTGCAGATTGATCTGACGAGCAAGCTGAAGGATTCATCGCGGAGCCAGACTGATTCTGAGAAGATTGTTTTGGAGGCGTCTCTGGCTAAAAACTTCATTTCGACCTTCGAATTCATGGGAGCCTTTCTTCTCTAGGGGTGCCCATTTTGTCCAAAGTTAGCCATTTTTATGATTTTCAATTTCTTCATTAACTCCTCTTCTATAGATGATCTCGTTGAATCTGGTGACTCGGGCGTCGGACGGATTGACTGCCGGTTATGCTCGTTGCGAAGTTGACGAGATATTAGGAGGGGTCTTCTAGGATAAACTTTGTCAAAGAGCTGAGTTTAGACCTTCAAAAGCTTGGGCGCCCCTGGCAAGCTGGGGTGCCCAAACTCACCAGAGTTAGAATATTTTTCATTTTCTCTTGTTTGCTTCTAAATTTTGATTCTTAGCTCTCATCAGACCCTCTGTCCAGCATCTCGTGTCTCGCGACTGCAACCTCCGATTGACTCGCTGAGTATCTCGTTGGTAAGCTAGATCAATTGTGAAGAAATCACGTTAGAGCCACTTCCGCAAAATCATTTGTTTTAGCCCTTGAAATCTTGGGCGCCACTTCTCTCCTGGGGCGCCCAAACCTTTCAGACTTAGCCATTTTTATCTGACTTTCATCTTCAAGTTTGAAACCTTCATTCTGTATGTTCCTCTTTGATCTGAATCTGTCGGAGATTGGACAATCGAATGATTTGACAGAGACAGGCATTGTGAAGCAGGCTGAATACTGAAGAGATCGAGCATATTCTCCAACCCTAACTGCTGAGTTAGGTGCTTCAAAAAGTTGGGCGCCCTTCTTCACTAGGGGTGCCCAAACTTACCAGACTTAGTCAAATTTTGATAATCTTCATTTTCTTTTATTTTGACTTCAGTTTGGATCTCCCCTGTTCGGTGCTGAATCCCGGGTGACTCGATGATCTGTTGACTGCACCGTCGGACTCGTCGCGGAGCTGGCAGAGAACTGAGCAGGAGTAAACCCTAATTTTATCATTTAATGCCCTAAAAAGATGGGCGCCTATCTTCACCTGGGGCGCCCAAATCAACCAATGTTAGAAAAAATTTCACAATTTCACCTTCTCCTTCGTTCTTCGTGCTTGCTCACCAACTCGCCTTCTGTTGAATGCTTTGAATGTTGAATCTGATGCCTGGCAGCCGACTGACCTCCATTGATGACCTCGGAACTCCTGTTATGCTTCTGAAAAAGCATAATAGACCCACTAGGGCAAAACTGATTATTTTCAGATTTTGATTGCACCAGCCTGATATGGACGTATTTTGAGCCAATCAAAATCAGTTTGAACCCTAATGGACCAGCTTTCTATTTTTAGAAACTTTCTATTTTTAGAAATTTTTGCCAGTATCCGTTTCAAAAGAAACCCAGAAAAAGTAACTATTTTTAGAAAATTTCTAAAAATAGCAGTTTTCCTAAAAAGTAGGGATGAAAAACTGAGATATGGGTTTTGTAGATTAAGCTGCTCTGAGCAGAACCAGATCGTCAAATTTTGGAAATTTTACGTTTTAACCAGAGTTACTGGATACGCTGGCCTACCTACCCAGATACGCGTATCACCGTACCAGATACGAATGCAGGTACGGTATGACATGGATATGGGTTAGATACCGTATCTAGACATGCCCAAAAAATTGCCTATTTTTTGCCGCACCTGATTCGTAGGGATTCGGGTGCCCAACTTTAGTAGGAAATTTCACGTTATTAGGAGCAACATTCTAAATTTATTTGAGAAAACTAGCCTTTTTCTTAGGTTAAAAATCTATAAAGGCCCAACAGCGATGGTGATTCGGAAATACGAAGCAGTGTTTGGATTTTTTCGCCATCAATAGTAGGAACATTTCATTGCCGGGTAAAATCCGCCATCGATTTTCTTTTTGCCTTTCTGGTTGTTGCCATCCATAGTGGTAATTTTCTGGTTCTCCATGCCGTGCCATCCATGGCTCCATAGTCGTATTTTTCTGCCGTCTACAAAAAAATTATTTGTTCTGGGTTGCAATGGTAGTTTATTCAATATTTAAATTAATCTGGGTAATGTTTTTAAAGTTATTCGATTCATATTTAAGCTTGGTAATGTTTTTAAAATAAATCAATGAATATTTAAATATGAATTGAATAATTTTAAAAACATTACCCAAGTTTATTTAAATTAATAATTATTTAAATATTTTATAATTTTATTAGAGTTTTTAATTTTTTTTTAATTTTTCATGTTTAAAATAAAGAAGATAATTAATGTTTTATAATTTCATTTATAATATATTAATAAATTAATAATTTGTGTATTGTAATTTTAATTTATAATTTTATAATTATTTAAGTATTTATAATTTTATTAATATTTTAATTATTGCAGGACATGTAGCAATTAGATGTTCATACAATTATATGTAGCAATTATATGTTCTATCAGACAATCAATGTATTGGAATTTTGTTTTAATGATAAATAAAACTATATTTCAATATAATTATTTTGGAATATGTAGCAATTATATGTTCATATTGCTCCTAAAGTAATGAATATCTTCTCTAATAAGAAAAAAATGTTATATATGTGTGCATGTGTGTGTGTTTTATGAATTCCGTATCTTGACGTATCCATATGAGAGGTCTTGAAAAATGGCCGTATCCGTATCCGATACCGTACCCATATCCGTATCCGTATCCGTGTCCATGCAACTTTGGTTTTAACCCCTCATGCAAGACATGCACACCCAAATTTTGACCTTTTTGACTATTTAACAAGACTTTTACTCATTTCTTCAAAATGTCTAAGTGTAACAAAAATTTTAATTTTGGGGTACAACAATTCCTATGTAATCTATCATCATACAAATCCTATTCAAGAGGAATTAAAAGGAAGACTCAAGAGTGCAGGTAGGTTCCTTCACTGGTTTGATATTCAAAACTCAAACTTTGAGTAACCTTAATTTTTCTCTACTTTCTTCCCATCAAAAATCTGCTCTTATGCCATCTCTTGACATTTCAAAATACTTTAAATTTCAAACAAGCTTCCCCCAACCATGTAGCCATTGTATTTTGGGCCTTCCTTTTGCTTGAATGCTTTAATGGAGAGCCACATTTCTATCTTCAAGGTCACCTTGATCAAATGCACAGACACTCATAGTCACACTAACCTTTTCTAATTTCTACCACGACACCTTTAGGGTTATGATACTTTCCCATCCCATGTACAACTGTTGTCTTGCATAAGCAAGTCAAGTCTTTCAAGAGACATAACATTGTTTGATTGAAACTCCTTAGGTTTGAAATAAATTTTGATGATTGTAAATACTTTTGGACAAAAATGTGCAGAAATTTTTACAATGTTTCCTCATTGCAATGAAATAGGCAGTAAATTGCAATCACTACCTATTTCCTTGTGATGATGGATCACAAAGCATGATTGGAAACCTTGATAAAGATTTCCACATAGTTTATCCAAAAATCTTTACAATCATAAATATAGATTGTGAAAACCTATTATTCCTAAGATTTTTGATGATTTTAGCTTTGCCAGCACTGGCAAAGTCCTTTCTGACATGTATTTGCCTACAATATTCTAAGGAAAGCATCGTCTTTCATCAAATAGGGGGCTTGATCAAAACCATACACCCAAACATATACAAACATATGAGCAAACCCTTAGTAAAACACACAAGCTGAAGGTAACTTTTAATAGGTGCATGAGTTCTTGAAATTATTCTATGGAAAAGCAAATAATGGGAAGGCTGGAGAAAAAAGCTATAGACCCTACAATATCTAGATGGTAGCAAGCAGCAAGGTTGTAGGTATACACTTTGATTGATCTTCTAATTTGTAATTCAATGTCTCCATTGATTGTGGTCCAATTATTCCTAAGATCATTGAAAGACTCTGTGTTAACAGGCAAATAAACAAGATGTGAATAAAATCTGAACCTACCTCTAGGTTTGCAGTTCATTAATCCCCCTTAAATTTTTCAACCAAAAATTGACAATTTTAAACTGATGTCAATCTTTCCAAGGATCTGACACACCATGGTTGTGTTATCATGTAACCAAATATTCCTTTTGAATGGCAGATGCCTCTCCAAAAGCAGGAAACACAAGTAAACTAGAGCCTCTCTCATATCCTTTGGTGTGCATTGCTACCCTATTCATCTAGTGCCAACTATTTTCTTCCAAGCTACTGCTTAAGGGATTCTAAGAGTTTGAGGCATTCTTTGAATACCCTTTACCATCCACAACATCCAATCTCTGAGATCATTCAAAGATTCAAATAGTAGAGGACCACATCCATTGCAAAACCTACTCTCCAAACCCTCAAAGAGAATTTAGTGATGGCATAAGCATGATGAAACAGTGAGCATACTGACACGGGATTAAGAGATACTTTGAGGTCCAAGATCATTTCTTCCTTGGTCTTCAACCAGACAAACAACTATCTAAGTCGTCAAAAGGCATGAAGCTTGCACCTGAATTTTTATGTGCTCTGCAAAGTGCTTTACTAGACTCAAAGTGTGACCTATAAGTTGGAGGTTGAACCATCATCCTAGGTCCATCCTTTCTTCCATGCATCATGCCTAAAGAAGATTGTCAATGACCAGATTCTGATTCTAAGAGAATCCAAATTTGGAATAAGGAATGTCATATCGGAACCTAGTGCAATGCTTTATTAGAGGTAAAGCAGGATTTCGTAACATAGGAAAAGTTCATCAAAAGATGCTACTTGGGAGGATAAGCAATTGATATAAAAGCACCTGCAGTTGTCAAGGGAAATGCACTTTTGAAGGATGCCCCCAATCCTCCGTGTGTGATTAAGTCTTCAAGTACCTGACATGTGGTGCAAATAACCCTTGAGTGGTCTTCTATTAGTTTCCTCAATTTCTATTTCTGATCAGTCAGCCTACTAAGGGGCTTAAGGGTTTTTTCTGCTAGATAGAAAGTAATATATTAATATAGTATTTGAAAATTATAAGAGCATAAATAGCAGACATTGTCTACCTGATTTTTCCATGCCTGTAGACAACAACAAAAAGATTGAGATAATTTTTGCTTCTGCCCTTTCCCCGCATAAAGGATAAACTATCCCACCCTTTACATAGCAAAGTTAACCCACATAGAATGAAATGGAATGCCGTGAACCTCATAAGTTTCCACAAGAAGGCACACATCCATAGTCATATTGAAGACAATCAAACCCAAATCTCCTAGCAAGTCCTCATCACTGAGTGCAACTGCAAATTGTTTAATGGGAAGGACAGCAGGTTGTAACTGATTGGCTCTCCCTATAATTGCAGATGATATTGGCCAGGGTTTGCAAATGAAAGGCAACACTGTCAAGACAGTACTCGACATAACTATTCATCTCATCCAGGCTGTTCAGCAACATATTTTGAACATTTGTCCAAAGGATTCCCCACACACAACCACCGAGCCCATAAATGTTACATCTTTGCTTGCCCAAGTCAATGTGGATTCTGCCACCTCACTTCATCCTACACAGAAGCACTAAGTCGGATTTTTCTTAATCAGCCACGTCAACCCCTTAACAACTGCCATTAGAAACCCAGACTCAGAATTGGGTCCCAAACTCAGAATGGTCCATGGTCCACCTCTGTATACACCCCAGATACAGCACTAAAAATTAGATCTTCAGCAGGTTCAGCCCAGGTTCATCTAAGAATCAACACAAATTGCAGGCATACCTGGGCAGGGACTCCCTTACCCTAGCCATACTCAAGGCAAACACACTAGAAAAACTCAATGAAAAAATAAAAAAAATAAAAAAGTTAAAAACTATCCTAACCCTAAAAGCAACTACCCTCACTAGACTAAAAACATAAAACACAAAAGAAAACAACTCTACTTACCTTTCATATTTTGTGAAATTAATACAATTTTTTAATATTTATTTAATTTTTCTACAGTCATATCTGACCAAAATAAAAAAGACAAACCCAAGTAAAAAAATGGCAAACCACCATAATGAACCCAAGTAAAAAAAATTGACTAACCACCATACTTGAACCTCAAACCCAAACCAGTGACTTAGCTAGAAACTCTAGATATTTCTTGCTCCCAGACCTCAACAATGTCAAGTTGAGGCTAGAGAGAGCCTTCCTCAATCGGTAACTCAATGTTTCCAGCATCATTGAAGAGTATGTTGTCATGCAAGCATTCAAACTTTAGTTCAACAAAGCGTTCAACAAAATGAATGCCATGCATCTCAAACATCAAGGGATGTCATCTAGAATGGAGTTAGCTGTGCCAATATCTTCACTCTTCAAGCTTTTCAAGTTGGAATGTAACAGCTTAGCTCTCATGATTTTGCAAAGCCTCAAAAGTTTATTTACATCACAACAATGCTCTTTCTATAGAACATGGAAAACATCACCACCCTTCACTCTTAATTGCACTTTGCATTTCAAGAAGCCAACTCCATTAATGCCCATTTTATATGGAATGTAACATCATGAGATTATGCAAGTAAAGGCAGGCAGGCTTATCATTCCAAAGAATCTTTATTTTATATTGTAAATACCTCACATATGAATGAAATTTGTTTTAAGTTTTGAATCAAGACTTTGTTACTCTTTCTGCATTTACCTATTTTTTTGCGCTCATTTTCATGGTGAGGTTATGAGCTAAAAATTTCGCCTTGATCATCCAAAGTCAAACAAACCCTACAGTCAAAAATATAGCTTCTAATAATGGAAGAGACAGAAACCAGTAAGAACCATGTGGTTGCCATCAAAGGGTGGAAAAAAAATTGATGAGAAAAATGCCACTAAAGATTAAATAGAACTTAACAAGAACAGAGTTAGAATGCTGCCATCAAAGTGTGAGGAACAATTATAGCATCAGGAAGTGCAGAGCTTTACCCAAGAAAACTAAGGTTTCAACTTAGAAAACTCATTTTGATAGTGATTAAAAATGCTTCTGGATACAACTGTGTAGGTCACTTTTTACATCAACATTTCATATCACACTGATCAATCATTAGGATGAGAAAGACATGGTAGATTGCAGACTTTGCTCACTAAATAATGGAGATATGGGAGAGGATGGAGCAGAAAATGAGTGACATGAAGAAAACCTAAGGATGGTTAAAAACAAATTATAACAAGAATAAAGCAATTAAATAAGGGAAGGGAAATCAACAAAATACTTCTTAGAACTCAACTAGAATTGAACTAAAAAATAATAGAAAGAAAATAATATTCAAATTAAGATACTAGTATTGGACTCAAATACTATTATAATACTAGAATAAAAATATTATTATAATACTAAAAATATGCAGTAAAAGCTAAGAAAAAGAAAAAAGAAACATATACCTAAATATGAAAAAAGCAAACCAAAGGAAAGAAAGTTAATTAAAGAAACAGGAAACAAATATAAGCTAGAATGTAAAAGAAAATATCGAAATAATATTACAATATAAAAAAATAATAATCTAAAAAGTCTGGTTCAAACAAAAATACTAAACAATACTAACAAATACTAAATAATATAAAAAAATAGGAATTTAATAGATACTATATTAAAAAATTTAAAAAGTGACCTAATACTAGTAAATTAATCCAAATGAAACTATTAATGCTCTAAAAATACAAATTAATATAAATAGAATATTAGAATAATATTTTTATAATTTTGAGTCCAATGCTAATATCTTAATTTTAATACTATTTTCTTTCTATTACTACTTAGTTCAATTCTAGTTGTATTCTAAGGAATATTATGTTGACTTCCCTTCCCTCATTTAATTGCTTTGTTCCTGTTATAACTTGTTTTTGTCCCTCTTGAGTTTTCTTCATCTCTTTTTATCTTTTTTTTTAACTTCATCCTCTCTTACCTCTCCATCTATTTAGTGGCCAAAATCTGTCATCTACCATATACTTGTTGGCCCACGCTTGCCGTTAAACCAAATGGTCAACCCATTAATTTCCAATACAAATGCCAGAACGGATCCACGAGAGGCAGTTAGTCGATGTCACAAACCTCGAAGGGGGATGCTGAATACTGTTCAACAATCCCCCCTCAGCGGTATCCCAAGGGGATTCAAACCCAGCACCTTTGCCTCCGATACCACTTGTTGGCCCACGCTTGCCATTAAACCAAAAGGTTGATCCATTAATTTCCGATACAAACGTCAAAGTCAACAGATCCATGGGAGGCAATTAGTCCATGTCACACGAAACCTGAAGGAGGACGCTAAATACTATTCAACAATATCCTCATCTTAATGATGGATCATGGAGTATGATCCAAAATGTTAATGTACAAAAATCACCTACATAGTTATATCTAGAAGCATTCTAAATCACTTACACAGATTATGGAAATATCATGTCTCTTATCATTTTAATAGCTTTTTCATTTAACTCAAATAGAAGAATCGCTTCAATTGAAGAACAATGAAGGCTTGCTTTATGCGCAAATGTTCACATTCCAATATCCAAAGTAGCCATACATTGTAAACTTCGGAGAGCACTTGAATGCGATCTGAATCTTTTAATTATAAAAACATTGCATATTCCATTCATGAATAAGCATAAAAAATATATGAAGCAGATCTAAAAACCAACATTTTTGTAATCATAGGCCAGTTACTCAACAAGGGATAGTAAAATATGGCACATGCTAGTCTCTAACTCAACGTTAAGAAAACCCATGTAAAACAAGTTGATATGTCATGGATTATATGTGACAGTTTATTCTTGGTGAGATCAAATGTACCAACATGGAAGTCAACTTTGACCATGCCAATTTTTGCAACATATGAAAATCTAACAGAAAGACCAAAAAAAATGTTAGGGTGGGTCACCAAAGGTCTCCCAAACTGGAACAGTAGATTAGCCCGTATGAAGAAAATTCGAACATGCTAAAGCCAAATAGAATAAGAAAATAATAATCAAGTAAATGCAACCTTGAACAGTATTTTGAGCAAAGTTTAAACCCCTCTAATCTCCACCAAAGCATGACTTCATTTAACATATTAATCAGAATTCTAGATGAACTTGGAAATCTTTTGAAGTAATTTCCTGGCTGATGTTATAATGAAGAATTTTGAACTTCCAACATAGCTTTACCAATAATGGCAGCTAATAGACTCCAAATCACCGTATCATCTACAACATTCATCTGAATGAGTCTAAATGTTTATATTACATAAGTGAAACAATAAAGCACGCTTAGAGGTACCATGTTGAGATATTCCAATATATCTGCTAAGCTATACTCTTTTGTACTCTTTCATGTACACACTGCTTCATAATGCTTTATCAAATGTATTGTTCAAAGAAGTACATTAAGGAAAAAGTATTCTAGTAGTTTTATTGTCAGAAATTAATCAACCAATTAAAACAAGGATATGCAATGTAGGTAAATCAGTTCATTATGAAGTAAATTAGTTTACCTTCTCACATTCATATAAATGTAATAAAGAAAACCATTTAGCATTGTTCTGACTTTCATCAGTATACAAACCTTCAGAAACCTGTCAAAAATTGCAAATACAATAACCCAATTTCCAAATTTGAATTTTTACACATCTCAGAATTGATCCTGAGTAAATCTGCCCTAATTAAGACACTAAATCGGCTCAATTGTTCCTAAAAGAGCACAACCTTCTGTTGGAATCAATACATTTTAATCTTCCAAATAAGAATCAATATAAAATATATTCTGTTGTACATGATTAAAATCAGAAACGGCTATCAAAAGATTACCTTGGTTAGGTTTGATCCAAGATGGCAATGCACCCCTACAAGGGTCAATTCATATTTTTGTTTCTTTATGGATTCGAAAAACCATTGCATTTTCTCACTCATGATACCAAACTTTGACTTTTTATTTTCAGTTGCAACATAAGGGTAGACCTGCAAAGAAATGAGATATTAAACCTGAAAATGAGTAGCACAACCAAATCTTCCAACTGAAAACAACTTCTTCCTTAATATTTCAGTTCTAGCTTGCCTGAGGATCCAGATCTGGATTGATGCGAAGTAGTACACGAACCTTATCTCCTGCAATTCTGGCTGCCATTACTAGATTTTCTACATCAAATTCACTATCTATATTCACCAAAACTCCCTTTTGTGTTGCCAATACCAGCTCACTCAATACTTTCCCATTTCCATTGAATATACACCTGATTACCCAAAGAATCAAATAAATAACTCATTTTCAGAAATTAGTAACTCCAAAAAAAAGTATTCAAAGGTAAAGATAACTTTCTCACTTGCACACATCAGTACATCATGTGAACATTAATTAATCCCTTCAAGCCCATACTTGCAGTCTGATTGGAGTTACTAAACAAAATTATTTAAATAGATATCAACAAAATAATATTAATATTCTTTTGAGAATAGACCTTAAAAACTTCTCTCATTACCAATCACATCCCGGTCAAAACGACCCGTCACGTGGGCCTAGTCAGCAAAAATAAATAAAAGAATGGAGGAAAAGAAAGTGTTGTGGAGGTTAGGATATTTTCTGTGGAAGACCCAACAAGACAAGAGTATTATTTATGGAGCCATCTACCCCTCTGAAGACAGGAGACAGCTTGAATTAAATAGGAATGGGCTCGAGTATGGGGGGAATGGCCATAAAACATGGCATCCAAGTTCTTTGAGCTGCCCAAGTGTCAGGCTGCATGGAAAATGGCAGGCCTTTAGACAATTTTAAAACCCTCATGACCCCCACAGCTGTACATTCGAGTTTTTGGGGGTTGCTGGAAAACAGAGACCAAAAGAATGCAGAAAGGCGTAAGGGGAGAGAGATGAAGAATCTGGGATAGAAAGGAGAAATCACATGGAGGAGCAAGAATGAGGGTGGGGCATAGCTATTTGAAGGTGCGAGAGAGGATATGGTGTGACAGTTGTGCAGCGTTTTGTAGATATGAATCCAAGCTCTGTTTTGGGAAGAAAATACAGAGATTGGTAAGAAAATGTGGGAGAGGTCAAAAGGATCGAATGGTAGCTTGGAGAGGCATGAAATGGACTTTATTTTTGAAAAAGGCTTAAGAAACTTTCAAGCAAATGCAACTGGGAAACTCAGAAATAAAAATGCATCGCTTTATTCCCTCTTTCAAGTGACAAGTGATAAGGGAAAACGTGTGGAGAAGGATGCAGAGTACACATTTTTGGGCAAAAAAAACACAGAGATGGAGGGGCCACACAAAGAGAAGGATGAGGGAAAATGGATGGAGAAATAGAAAAAATTGAATGGAAAATAGAAGAGATTAGAGAGGGGATTTTAGACAGAGGTCGATAGGAGGAAAATAAAGCAAGAGGGCATTCGAGAGATGGGCGGGATAGCTTGGAGAGATTTTGTTTTGAGAAAGAAAAATCTTTGGATGCATGCAACAGAGGCAAAAAGGAAGAAATGAGAATCAAAAGAAGGCACGGAGGTGGGTGAAAATCCCTTGAAGAAGCGTGGTCCCATGGGATTACCTTGTTCATAGGATATACACAAAAGAAAAATGACTTGTTGAAAAGGCCTTAGAAACTTTCAGGTAGACACAGTGAGCCGATGTAAATCCAGAGTTCAAAATCTTTGAAGACATTTCCTTCTAGACTGCACCTGAGGGAGAGATTACAAACAAGTGTGGACATCCATCAGAGCACAGAGGATATAGAAATTTTGTGAGATGCACGATATGGCCAAAGGGAGAGAAGTTGATTCCCATGCCCACATCATATATCATTCTTATAGCTAAGTACTCTCATCCCATACTATTAGTTCCTAAAATAGTGTTTAATTCTGCACTATTCTTTCCTGTAGCTAAATGAGGGTTTGAGAGATTAAGAATATAAGAGTGTGTTGCTAAGAAGGGCATTATTGGGATCGATTTTAGAATTATTTATCTTTTGAATGTGTGAACTATCTCATAAAAATAAGCTGAAGTTTTTACATAGAATAAGATTAACACTTATGGTTATCTTAGGTTCCCCATTACTAATGTATAAATGTAGAAAGTGATAAATTGATTATGCATCATTGAAGAACTCTAAAACAAGTTTTGAAGTTCAAACTCCTAAATATTGAAAAACTATCAAGTAAAATTGTAAAGTTATACATCATAACACAACCATAACATTGGTATAAACTTGATGACCTCGCCATCCTTGGTGAATGGAGTGTGGTTGAAGGGTGCCATGTTGTAAATGATACCTTCTAGTGCTTTAGAGGTATGCTTAATTAGAGTTTTAAGGGCTCCCAATCCTATAGTGTTATGCTTAAGGGGTGTTGATTCGTAGAAGCTAACCAAATAGAGCCTTATATGGATTTGCATTAAAATATATAAAATTTGGATATGGGATCAGGATTACAATAATGTAACTTCATGTCTATGTTTCCACAAGGACATAGTGTCTTGGTCAAGTGATAAGTTGAATTTGTGCAAACAAAGAGAATTTCTTGTTAAGTAATCAACCTAACCTTTGTGTCATGGTGACAAACTTATATAGGATTATTAGGCAGTATATATGTATTAACTACGAAATTAATATAATCAAGGATTAGTTATTCGGATACTTTGTACATTTGAACTTTAAAATAAATAAGATGGAAAAGTGTCCTAGATCAAACCTTTAGCTACTAGATAGCCTTATAATATGAACCATGAATCATATATAATTAATATGAGCCTTGGCACTTGGTTGCATAATATTGTAGGTAAGGGTGACTTCCCTTAGTGGCACTATTTCTGCCCTTTACCAAACATATCTTTATTATCGAAACTCGGTACTTTTGATAATATATCGATACCTTTACTAATGACCATTAAGGTCAAGTTTAGACTAAATGACAAGTACGAATAAACTATCTAGTCTATTAACCGGACTATTATAAGAATATGAGATTGCGCCATAGGGTGAAGGAAATTGGAAGATTAAGATTATTATTAGTAAAAATTTTACTAGGTTTATATTTTCATATGTTGGTCCAATGGACATAGTGTTGCCAACTTTCTTAAGTATGATTCTAACATTGATTATAACTTAAAACAAGCTTATAAATACTATTGCATGTCTTTCAAAGATATCTATTGACCCCTTTGTTATAAGAGCCTCATTATTGAACCTATTATATAAGTTCAAATGGAAATGATTTCCTATGGGTTTGTGTAAACCAAGGAAATATGGTATTAAGTAGTAAGCCTAGTCGGGCTAGGTCGATGAGATGAAAATATAAGAGAGTTAGGATGTTCAAATAAGATTATAAATAAAATGGGTGGAGTTTGATCTAAGACCTCAACATACTTAAGGAGAAGTGAAACCTTGGGTGTGAGAACCTATGCGTACGTAACCTTGAGAGGCTTTGTGAGGAGAACTACGTGTGACTTTGACCCGTTTGGAAGCAGGAACGTAGGTGGTCCTTGGGCGAAGGATGCCCTTGTGACTTCAAGTCCGTAGGGGGAGGGCTTAGGGGGGGAAACTCCAAGGGTTGGGGTTGTTCCTGATTGGTTTGACCCTCTCTCTTTAGTAGGTCTCAAGTTGAGGCGGAATGTGTACCGGCTGGGTATGAACTAGTTAAGGAAATCTAACACTGTGTATTTAACATATAATATGCTTTTGTTATTAAGCGAAGGCTGACTACCTTATAATTGGTAATTGAATATATGTATATGATGGGAAAAGTCCATCTTGTGTTGGTTCCATGAGACTTTATGTGTTGTGAAGACTGACTCCATATCTAGAGGTCTCTATGTCTAAGCTTGTATATGTGTTGACTCTGATTGTGATTCATGTTATGTATGACCCGTCCAAGAGTAAACCTCTGGGATATTTGAGCAGTGACAGGTAGTCATTGGACCGTGCCAATGATCGATGTCTGGGCTACTGTGAAGGATTAGTCAGCATTCACCTGGTTCATGAAGGTGAAGGTATCAGGCTACCCTGGTTATGATTAAGATACGGTAACGGTTGCACAGGTAGGGACCCATCCGTGCGGCTAACGGTAATCCGGGGCTAACTGTTGTATCGAGGGGGTTCACTGGCTGTCATTGAGGGCACGGAAGTGACCGAGGTCAGTGTTACCCAAGATTGTGAAGAAGATAGCTAGCAATACCACTAAAGTCACAAGGTGGTATATGTCGGGAGCTACTTCTTCCTAGGTGGACAAACTTGTCGTCGGTGGCCTATAGGCAATTGAAGTCAGAATCCACTGAGTTTGGTAGGTTCACCACTTGGGGAAACCCTTGGGATGGTGGACGGACCCGCGGTGTAGTATGGGATGCACCGAATCCCCTTCCCAGTTATCAGACTGTATACTTATCCTTGTGGGGTTGAGGACAGACCCGCGGTGTAGTATGAGATACACCGAATCCTCTTCCCATTTGTCCAATGGTGCAGAAGTCCGGTGGAAAGGATGGACCCACGGTGTAGTGCACAATGCACCGATATTCTTTCTATCTAGGATGCATTATGGACATGTGTTAGCCCTTGTAATCCGCCATTGTGGATGTATGTTGGATCTTGTCATTATGTGTATGTGATGCATGTTGGAGCTCGTCAATATGTATTTGTGATGTATGTTGGAGCTCATTATTGTGTATTCATGATGTATGGCGGGGCTCGTCACTGTGTATATGTGATGTATGTTAGAGTTGGTCACTGTGTATTTGTGATAAATGCTGGAGCCTGTCACTAATGTAAATGTGAAATGCATATGAGACAATCATGGTTGTACTTGTGATGTTCGCATGAGCTAATCATCATTATACTTGTGATCTATGTATGATCCAACCTCTATTGCACTTGTGATCTGTGTATGATCTAGTTGCAGTTGCACTTGGGATCTATAAATGATCCTGACATTGTTGTACTTATGATGTGTATGGGCAAATCGGCTTGCGTATATGGAGGTATGCTTGTGATAGCCATTGTGTATAATCTCTAAGATTATAGTATGAATGACCCCTTGTGAATATTGTGGATGTTTGTGCATTAATGTTTGGTAATGATTGGTATAGACCCAACACTTGATGGCGAAGTTATTAACATGTTATTATAATTGGCTAAGTTGATAACTTACTTATACTTAATTAACAATCATGGGTAAAGGTGAGATAATAGATCTCATACAAGAGGAGAGATTGAACTCCCTCTATCATTGTGGGGTGAACTACGAAGCCTCTAATTTCCCACGAGGGGATACGTAGGCAAGGTCATCATGAACCCTCGAGGCTTAGGTCGTAGGTCTAGGAATGACCCTAGTTGTATGAACTTAACACTTTTGAGTGTAAGAATATAAGTGTGACGTTGATTGTCGTTACTATGGTGAATGTTGAGTTATTGAAATTAACAATCCTAATCTATATGGAAAATGCTTGGTTGGTTAAGCTGGTAGTTGTTGCTAATTGAAAACAAAAAAAATGTTGTGCCCTAGATGGGGATTTTACATTACCATAACAAAATTTGAACGGATATATGAATAATGTTTTTTAATCCTGTAATTTCCAATTGATTCCTGTTAAATTGTAAAAGTTAAGAATTATATTGTAAAATGAGCATTGATATTGTCAACCTAAATGTCTAGGGGCCATTAAAAAGAGGGCTTCAAACATAAACTTGCAGCATTGTTAATTCTTACAAAAGTGATTTCATCCCTTGGTTTAGGTCTGGCCAGCAAGGCAGTTATATCAAATGTTTGTCTCTTCCTGCATTTGTAGCCAGCTGGTGAATTATCCTTTGATCTTCATGTAGTCAGCAAGTTGATTGTTGTATCAAAGGAACATCCCTTGGTCCAGTTGTAGCTCACAAAATAGAGTCTGCATATAACTTATAAGGCTTGTCTCTTGGTATGGTAGCAACCAGCAAGAAAGCAATTAGAGCACTCATTTGAATAAGCAATTAAGTATTTTTGGCTAAAGACTGCTCCTTGGTTACATCTCATCCCTGCACAAGGGCAGTGCCGCAGTACTATAAAAGGAGCAACCATGTTTGGGAAATGGATCCATTCCATGCTATTTGGGCCTACCTCACTGATCCACAAGATAAGTTTTCAGGCCATTATCCTTGCAATTATGCCTTGAATAATTTGCCATATTTGTTGTCTTAATCATTTTATCTCTCTTGAACAAAATTCTGGACTTCTGGATGTTTGTTGAATTTATTTTTGTGAAGAGAGAAATTCTTCATTAATTAATTAAATAAGCAAACTAGCCCTCTCTTAAGGTAGAGGAGCAAGGTTGTTACAGTTCTTTAAACAAAAATGCTAGATATCTTAAGGGTTTTATATCTTAGAATTTATCATCAGATGTGATGCACAGAAAATTAATTCAAAATCAGACACAAAACACAGCAGATACCCTAGGAAAACCCTCCACTTGAGGGAGAAAAACCCAGCAACAAGATATCACTTATATATTGAAACACAAAGTGAGTCTCCTTTACAATAGAGGCCGATATCAAGGCCAAGAGAAAGCACCACAATCTAATGCTCACACAGCAATATGATAATGCTCTAAGATGATAAACTCAGCCTTCTATAATGAACCGAACTGCTCTGCTCCTTCCTCTTATTCGCACCTCCGAATAATGATGAATAAAGAATGAATAATGGATGATCAACAATGAGAGAACATCGAGTATATATACAATGTGTAGTGGAGAGGACGTGACCCTTCATAACAAGTCGACCTCCACCAAAAGTCGGTCACCAAATGAATTATGACTCTTCATAGAAAATTGCGCCTAAGAGAAGGAGTATGTCTCTTTGTAAATCGCGTCCAAGAAGCATGAGGTCGGCCTCATAAAAAATACATCTCTTCATTAAAATCGTGCCTCTTCAATAATTAAAAATAGTTAACATAAAATCGTGCCTTTTCAACAAATTGAAATCTCTATAAATTAAATAGCCCTTAGCTATAATTTAATTTATCATCATGTAAGGAGATCGCTGGAGGATACAACCGACGCTGCTATGAACATCAACATTATATTGCAGGCTTATACTTCAGAACTAAGCAAGGTGTATTATGTGATTTTATCCACCTAAATTTCATTATATGCACAAAGCAGCCCTACAACTAGAAATCATCTCTGTGCTGATGTATAATCATCTGAATATATGCAAGCTTGCTCCATGTTGAGAAATGTTTATTGTGACTAAGATTTATCCTAAAAGTGGAAAAAATTCTGGAGCAATGGATAGTTTTGGAAGAAGATGGTTGAGGAATATAATAAATGATGTATATACTTTTATCATTGAGATGATTTCTCTCTTAAAAAAGTCTTCTATCTGAAAGAAACCAATCCAGCCCATTTCAGTTCAATTAACAGAAAGAATGATAAAAAATTATGGGGTAATGTTGGTTGCTGGAATATCCAAATTTCAACCTACTCAGGATAAGCCGACTTGTGGCCAGGGTTATGGGTATTTAGATAAGAGTGAATAGTGGCCAACACTGTAACTATTGATCTGTTTCAAGGTTAAATTGTACAAAGCAAATAACGCATGCTTTCATTCCAAGGTTTCAAAATAAGACATAAATAAAAAATATTAGATTAGAAATAGAAACAAAAATTATGGTGCAGATTAGAAATAGAGATGAAGACTGTGCATATGCACAAAAGAAAAAAGAAAGGAGTTCTAGTTTGTAGATAGGTCTAGCTCTAAAGTTTTATCTTTATACCTTGTTTCATTTTAGTTGATATTGAGCAATGAGTATCAGCTTCATGGTATAATATGAGATTATGGAACAATGGATACAATTTGAATTTAGAGTTTGACATCTTTTGACCTTGGAGTTAGGATTATCTAATTCTATCTCATGTTTCATATCTTTTTTAGCATATTCCTAACATGTTATCAGAGCTAATGGTTTGAAGTTTGAATTGCTTGCTTGAGTACTTGACTAAGGAGGAGGGAATCACAGATGAGGAAGGCAAGGAATAAAGTAAATGGTAGAAACTTAATGCTTGTAATTGCATGAAAATAAAGAGAAATTTGCAAGCTCTTCAAGATTTGAATTTTTTCTAGTTTATGCATGCAAACCTTTTCCATGAATTGTGAAGATGTGTAGAAGATGGAGCTAACAGGTGTAATTTAAGAAAGTAACTAAAAACAAGTTCAGTGGAAGCCTTCAGATATTAAAAAATGTAAGGGTTTCTCATGGTGTTTGCTTAGTTAGATCATTACAATTTGCTTAGGTAGATCTGCACCAAAAGGCACAAGGTGTTGGCAAGGAAAAATATTCCATTAACTTACATAGTAAATTACTGAGTTATCAATGCATTTAACAAAGAGACCTCGACTTACTACAACACAATTTTGAGACACATATAGAAGAACAACGCCCTTCTACTCAAAGTAGCTAATATGTAATGTGTAGAAAGAAAAATAGAAGGCTGAGAATAAGAATCCCCGTGATCAGAAAGCTACAGGAATACTTTGTAGCTGATTTGCCTCACTAAAAATACATGTCCTAGATGATCAAATTCTCTTACAGTCAGCGATTCTTCTTCCCATTAGTGTGACAATTTGCCTTCCATGTATGTGTGGTACAAGTAGACTTGATGTGATGTGAACCATGGGAGTGCAATATGGAATGGTGTAAATGTTCATTACAAAGCCTAACCTATTCAAAAGTCATTTTTAGTGCCCCTCCCTGAGATGCATCTTTCAATGCACCCTCTTGGGGCAACCTACGATCACAAGTATTGAGAACTGGTGTGTGGTTCCATGAGGGGATAATTGGGTGGAGTTGGCAAAGGCAGCCAAAGAACAGCAGAGATGGCATCCTAATTTCCAAGTCCACATTCAAGTCAGAAAAGAATTATGAAAACTTTGGAAGTGAACCTGATTCCTAAGTCCAAGTATTAACCATGAACTCTACATAGAGAAATGAGAATTGTTTTGAAAGGAAAGAAAAAGTGAGATAGGTGGATTTGGGCTTTGAAAAAATGAAACAATAAGCATAATGTAGTTGTTGATGCATTATCCAAAATGCCCGATTTATGTTCCACTTCTAATATATTTGCTAACTGGGTCACCTCCATCAAAATTGAAAATGCCAAAAAAGATTTTGCTACTAATCTATTGGATGAGAGGGTACAAGATGACAAATCCAAAGTGATGGGAGATCTAATCTTGTGTAAGGATAGAATATATTTGGTTCCAAAGGAAGATGAAGGAAAATATCTTGAGAACCATACATGATACTTCGTTGGCTTGACACCCAAGATATTCAAGACATACAAGCAAATTAGAGAAAAAAAATCCTAAAAATAGGAATGAAGAAGGATGAGCTCAAGCACATTAAAGAATGTTCCATATGTTAGCTAAACAAGGAAGAGCAAGTCTACCCTAGAGTTCTACTCCAACCATTACCCATTCCAAAGCAAAAGTTGGAAAGTATCTCCATGGATTTCAACATGGGATTACCTAAGGTAAATGGTAAAGACTACATTTCTGTGGTAATTGATAGACTTACAAAATATGTGCATTTTTACGCCATATTTTCAGAATTTAAGGCTCCCCAAATTGCTGATTTATTTTTCAAGGAGGTATTCAAATTTCATGGGTTGCCCAAGAACATTGTTAACAACAGGGACAACAGATTTATGAATCATTTTTTGTAGGAATTGTTTCACATTGCGAGGACAAAACCTACTCCTAGTACAAGTTACCACCCCCAAACAAATGAGCAAACTAAGAAAGTCAGCAAATTGATTGAGAGGTATCTAAGAAATTATGTGTTGGGGCAACAAACAACATGGTTGCATTTGGGAGAGCGCTTCTATAACACTTCCCACCATATGTCCATAGGTATGTCTCCTTTTATGGCTTTACATGGATATGATGCTTTAACATTTTTGAATCTAGCAATGACAGAAAACAAGGTACCTAGAGCAACAAATATGATCAGGCAAATTCAAGAGATATTGCAATCTCTTAAGAATCGTCTTTAGCGTGCCCAAAATCAATAAAAGCTCTACAACAAACAATGCAGCACAGAACAAGTGTTTGAAGTTGGGAACATGATCTACCTAAGGCTACAACCATATAGACAGTTTTCATTGAAGAAGAAAGGAGCAAAAAAGTTGAAGCCAATGTTTTATGGCCTTTAAAATCATAAGGTGGGAAAAGTAGCTAATGAGCTAGAATTACCAAAGAACAACAAAATTTACAAAATTCTCCATGTTTCTTGCCTAAAAAAGGCATTAGGACAAAAACATTGCACCATCCAAAGACTTGCCACCTTAGGATGATAAAGGAAAACTCATTTTGATATCAAAAACCATCATGGATACTTAGGAGATAAAATTGAAGAGCCAAACCATTACTAAGTATGTGGTGTGATGGAAGGATTTGTCAGCCGAAGATGCTAAATGGGAAGGAATCGATATTCTGAAACATCGAAATTTGAATTACTTGATGGCAAGCAATATTGGAGATGGTAGACTATCATGTACCCTTTTCCGACAAGTTTCCATGATATTTTGTAAGCCCTTTTCTCATTTCCCTAGACTTAGGAAAATAATACTAGGGAAATGCTTTTATAACCTTTAAGTGAGTTATGTTTTTTTATGTCCTCATAAATTGACCACTTCAAGTGTTTTTATAAAATGGACACTTAGAGTGGGGGTCTTTGTAATAACCTATCTTCATAAAGTGTACACTTATAGTGTGCCTTTGTAATTATAAACAAATATTTTATAGGCGATAGGAGCATTTTATAAATACTTCATAGTGGATCAAGTTTGGAGATGTTGATATGTGATTTGTTCACTACATTTCTAATTGAGTTATTTGTTGATTCCTTTAACTATGATAATTTGTGAGTTTGTGGCAAATTAAATCTAGCAGCAATTTGGTGTTTGAGTAATGGAAAACTTACATGTTTATCGCTAGTTGCCTATGTTTGACATGATTACCGTGTATTTTTGAATTTGTATATTGCATTGTGAGATTGCGGGTTGTGCAGTGTTCTAGGCTATCTATACTTACAAGTTGCATATATAACTTGGATGTGGGCCATCCATACCCATTGACATTTCGATGTGGATGCAGATTCTATTTGGGTGGCTTGGTTTGGTCACTTGGTTGATTGGTTGCCATTATGAGGCAGAGTGAGATGGCGTTACCTAATACAGTTGTGTTGTGGTTCCTAAACTTGTTGACTATATGGCTCATACATGTGAGACTCAATGTGAGTTTGATGCAAGTATGTTGTCGGTAGTGATCATGGTGTCATAGAAATTCTTTGAATACTTGGAGCTTTGGCACAAAATGGTTGTTTATGCAAATGCATAGTTGGTGGTGTTGGATTTATTTCTAATTGTGGATGGTGGTGTATCTTCGTAGTTTGGAGATTATGGCTTTACTTTACCCTTTGGGATCTCTCGATGTTGAGTTCTGATTGTGTTAAAGCCATGGATGATCTTCATTTAAGATTTTTTATCATGATGTCATGTGTAGCTTGGTATCACAATTCAATGGGAGCTTTGGTAGTTATGTGGATTCATCATTTGGTGATTGATGATCTTTTGCAATGGTTGGTGTTGTGGAGGAGCTCTTGCATCTTGTTTCTTGTAGCAAAGGGAGTTCTTTGACATCTTGAGTTTTATTTAATAACAGGAGATGGTTATCTTCATGTGATTCGAAGATGTTGACATCTTGGTACCATGGATGACTCTTGGATTCTTTGGTTGAAATGTTGGTTTATGATTTGTCAATTTGACAAATGATCCTTGGTTTAGAGGATGTATGTTATTGTGCCATGTTAGACTCTTGGTCACATGTTAGATTTTTGGCATGATACAAGTGTTCTTAGGAGCAAATATGTTTATTTGGGACATAGGATGTTCTTTTGAGGAGATGTAGATAATGGCATCATGTAAAGTTCATGATTCTATGAATTGGAGCTTTGGTGATGATTTGGGATAATCTAATTGATAAGTTGCATGATCATTTTTCTTGTGAGCTTTTGGTTATTGTGGTGTTGCATTGGATTTTAGTTGGCATGAGACGATCAATTGTACACCTATTTCAAATTTTGGTGAGGTTAAAAGATCCCTTGTTCTTCAAGATTGTGTGTAGAGACAGTTACTCTTTGATGAGTTTTCAACAGCTAAGGAGCTTACTCCTAAAGTGGACATGAATTCGACATAGACCTATTGAAGAGATTGTTCTTGGAAAGAATCATCATGGCTTGTTGTGTCCTCAAGGATCAATCTTATTCCCCAATCTTGTTCCTCTCAATTGTGAAACATTTGATAGGAACTACCCACCTTGTTTAGATGCACTTTGTTTCATGTTTTATTTTCTCATGGGAATGAGTCGAGCTATGGATGTCAGTTCTAGAGGGCTTAGAGGGCTTATTTGACAATTGCTTGGCATGGGTTGTTTTTGTTCTCATAAGAATGAGTCTTGAGCTATGAATGTTAGTTCTTGAAAGCTAATTTGAGGAGTGTAGAGGATGGTTTTCAGCTTATTCCCATGGTTTTGGGAATGAATGTTTTGGTTGGATCTTCCTTTGGTTTGAGAGGCTTACATCTTTGATTGGCTGGATGTTGATAATGCATTTCTCTTTGGGTTTTTGTGAAGGAGATCATACTTTTCACAGCTTGAGCGTGTAATAACCCTAAGCAAAATTATGACTGTATCTTTAATTGACAAGAAAATTACCAATAAATTTATTTATAACCATGAAAGGTATGTTGATTACATAACAACAGACATACTCCATAAACCATACCATTGAAACCCTTCCTTTACATAATTACATTGATAGAACAAAGTATACATTCATGCACTTCCAAAATAGAATTCAGTCTAAGCAGTTTCAAGACTTAAATACCAGATAAATATGAGCACTTAGGGTTAGCTCGGATCTTGACAATTGAAACTCAAATTTAACCCCCCATTAACTCCTCTTGTGCTCTATAATGGGCATAATATGTTGAGATTTGGCCTTGATTATCCTTGCTGACTAGTTCTGAGGGCACTCTAGGGTAGATGCTCCTCAAACTCCACCTGGATATGATTACTACTACCCGCTACTTATGATGTAATGTTGTTAGGATTCCACCAATTACCACTATTTCGTTGACGAACTGAATGTGCAACATTCTATTGTTTGCCACTAACAATGTGACAATGGATGCTCAACCTTGTTGTTGATACCTCTGAAATAACCCTAGGTCCTTTATTATGGTCTTCACATGTGATGCAATCAGGTTGATTGTCTGCAATTGCAGTTGTTCACCCTTTGCAATGAGTGCATGCATAGCTCAGACTTGTTATATATGCACCTAGGGTTGTGCAAGCGGAGAAGAACACCTTCAGAATGGCTGATTTATGTGGCCTACAGCCTGGGTGAAGTGGCATCCTTTTTTATTTTCCAAAACTGGCGTTGGATATATAACTTAGGTCTAATTCATTGTTGTTTCCTAGCACATAGGGTAAAAATTGCAGATTTGGGCACTTGGATTGCCTGCCCAACTGGTCAAGTATGGCATTGGTTATCACTGCCCTCCACCAACGTTGATCACCTCCTATAACAAGATAAAAAACTCCAATCTTAGCCTTGTTAATCACTGCTTTCTAGTTTGATTTAGTAGAAGGAACTGAAGGAGGGTTTTTGTCCTACCTCAAGGTTAGCACTTTTAGGTTTTCATCCTAAAAATGCAAGTTCAAAATAATTTCTGCCAATTTCCTTCTTAACTCCAAAATGAAAGCAAACCTTGATATATATGTGCTTGTGTGGAGTGCCCAAGGCCCAAAGCATGGCGCACTTGGATTGCCTGCCCAACAAGTCAAGTATGGCATCGGTGATCACTGCCCTCCACCAACGTTGATCACCTCCTATAACAAGATAAAAAAACTCCAATCTTAGCCTTGTTAATCACTGTTTTCAAGTTTGATTTAGTAGAAGGAACTGAAGGAGGGTTTTTGTCCTACCTCAAGGTTAGCACCTTTAGGTTTTCATCCTAAAAATTAAAAAATGCAAGTTCAAAATAATTTCTGCCAATTTCCTTCTTAACTCCAAAATGAAAACAAACCTTGTATATATATGTGCTTTTGTGGAGTGCCCAAGGCCCAAAGCATGGCCGACCTGCAGTCTGAAAAAAAAAAAAAAAATCATTTTTTTATAGATCCAGTGTTGAAAAACACTCTTATATGGAGCGAATAGGTATAGGGTTGGCCTCAAAGCGTAGAGGACATGATAGAGCACTTAGAGGTGTTTGTAGAAGGGCATGCTACATGTTTTGATTGTGAGTTCTTTCTCCGGTCTTATATTTCTTCCTAGATGTTCATGTTCACATGACATTATAGTTGAGGTTTGTGTGGAGTAGTTGTGATCACTATGTTTGTGGTCATTGGATGTTATTGTACTTCATTGTTTTTTAGTAACAACAGTGTGACTCTTTAATCTCTTTCATTTGTTGAGTGTAGAGAACTTAGGAGAACTATAAAGACCAATGGTGAGAGTTGTGTTGTAGTAGTTTTGTTTGCAGATTTGCATCTTTGTGGATGTTCCTTAGTACTACATGATATTGGTTACACCTTCTAGGTGAATGCTATTGGTGGGTCTTTGGATGCCTTGATCATTTTTCAGATTTAACATTTCTCATGCAATGGGAATTCCAAGATAGTGGACTTGTGATTGTGAATTGGGTTGGATATGTTGATGGCATAAGGTTTACCTATTATGTGAGTGTAGTGTAGAAAATTGTCACCCTTAACAATTTCACGATATGTTTTGGCCCCCCTAAATTATTGAACCTAATTAAGTCCCTAAATTCCTAAACTATGCATTCCAAAGCCTATTTTTACCGTTTTATGAAGGATTGCAAGCATTGAATAAATGTAAATAATTAATGTTACGATCCTAACACTTAATGTCCTAGCAGATAGGGCTATGACCCGTACGCCCACACTTAATGTCCTAGAAAATAGGGCTACGACCCATACGCCTATGGGCGTACAGGTTCCCCTATCTTGTCGAGGACCAATTTTTAATATGTTGTTGGCGACATTTTAACATTTAGAATTCAAATTTCAATTGTTGGCTTTTGGAATTTGATTTTTGGAAAATTAGAACAATTGCATATAAATACCTAGTTATTTTACCATTTGAAATCTAAGACACACAATTGAGCAAATACTATTGTCAAAAGCATTCAAGAGCAAGTCAAGAGCAGCATTATCAGAGTTTATTGCAGCCATTCAAGATCCAACATCATGTCAAATTCTATGTGTGTTCATGTTATTGTTTTGTGAAGGCTAACATTGTTGTAGGTCTCCAAGCATTCAAGCATTCAAGTATTCAAGAAAATCTATCAAGTAAGATCCAAGATCCTTGAGGTGATGTGCATGACTTCAATCCTTCATGGAAGCCACTGAAGGGTGGTGAGTTGCAACATTTGTTCATTAATCATTCATTCCTTTCAACTATCATTTCTATCATTGACATTGTCGTTGTGGAAGTGGAAACATTTACATGGGGTTTGACTGAGGTAATCCCCTAAAAGGACCCAACATTTCTCCTCTTTGTGAATGTGCAAGTTATAGGTTTGAAGAGAATTTAAGGAATCTTGAAGGAAAATTCTCCATTGTTGCATTTGTTGTCATTTATCTTGTCAAGCCACAAAAACTCAATTGCAAAATTTACTGACAACATTCCGACAACTCTGCAACTGAGAAATAGAAAGTCAGATCTAGCATCAGAGGATTGCAAAATCAGTTTCAGGACCCCCTATCAAGGACCCATACACCCCTGGATGACTGAGTCCCTCTGTACATGCCAAATTCAGCTTTTGGTGATAGGTACACATCATCCGACACTTCCCAAATCCACCTGCAATTTATAGTTTCAGTCTGTGTATTTCCAGATTATTGCATTTATCACATTAGGTCATATAGCTCAATTAGGTTAATCATTCTAAATCATTTTCCATCCATCTTCAAGGCCCTAAGAAAGTGGATCCAGGTCTGATTGGCTCACCTCTTTAGTTGATAATCAATCTACTCACCTTGTTGACCCACCTTATAATGCAACTTGGAAAAAGGATCCTATGTGTTGGTATTACAATTCGCACCTCTGGAGTGCGTATTGGCAATGGACAGCTATGCACAGTGTGTAATGACTGCTCTTCAAATTAGGAGGGGAAGCTCCCTCTTTTGCTGATATGCGTGAAAAAGTAAATGATCTAAATCCTATCTTTTTGACTCAACTGGAAGAGGCACAAGGTTAAGAAAACCAATACATTGTAGCTAAGGTTTTTCTCAGGTTTTGCAGATCTTAACTACAACTAACTAAATGCTTTTAATCTATCCTATTTCCTTAAGCGAAACAAAGCATGAGGACTTAGGAGCGGGGAATTGATATACGATAATCTTAAAGTCAAGATTTCTAAGGAGGAGACGACCCCTATCTAAGGTGTAGGCTGAAAGAAAGCTTATTGGCAACAACATCAAATGACAATCTTCGCTTCTAAATTCCCAAGGAGGAGACGACTCCTATCCGAGGTCTAGATATGAAACAAAGATTATTAATTACGACAACACACGATAAACCTTACTTCTAAATTCCCAAGGAGGAGACAACTCCTATCCGAGGTGTAGATATGAAACAAAGCTTATTAATCACAACATGAAAAAATAACTGGGACAGCAAATCACACGAAGGACCTATCGATGCAATTAACAATCAAACCAGCAATTATATTTAACTAAGGTGAACAAGTACCATAATAATAACATTCAGGTAAGGCGGCTCATCTATTTATTATCACAATAAAAGTTCTTGAACAGATACTAAATAGCAATACTACAGGTAAGGTTGCTCAGCATTTATGCTATCACAAGTAAAAGTTAATTACAAATGAGCAAGGATTCTCCTATTTATAGACCTCAAAGGTGTAGGGAACCCTAAAATCACCTTGAGTTAACATGAGTCTTGCAAGCATGCAAGAGTTTATTGCTAAACCTAAATAAATGAAACTATACAGTTAACTGGAAAGCTACCATCAGTTAACCAAAACAAGACTAAACTAAACTGGACATGTGCAACATGCACATCCTTATTGAAATGAAAGTTAACTGATAACTAACATTAGTTAATTGATCCTAACTGAAAGTCCAACCTCCTCCAAAGATATCTCCGAGGATGAGATGAGCATGCGTAAAATCAGCAATTAGAACTCAAAACTAATGTCGAGTTAACTGTTGCTTCTAACTCTATCCTCGGGAATAACTACAAGATCTAACTGACTGTCTACTCCAAGCCATCTAGGGCTATCACCTCGTCCATGAACTGGTCGACCATCTCATCTTCTGACACTTTGACGCTATCCACGATGATAACCTACCTGCTCAACTCCTTCTCTCCATGTTCGATCATCCTTTGGCATTCTCTGACCTCTTAAGATGCCTTGTTGAAACTAGTTGTCCTCACTGCGAAATGATCCAACTTGGATGCCACAGGATCTCCATCAAGACTATCACGAACAAGCTTCTCAAACTCGGTCTGTACTACATCAAGCTCAGCGTGTGTACCATCCTCACAAAGATAGTGGCATGGAATCTAAGTGATAAACACACTGATGAGTTTGAGAGCTTCGGCAACATCCTCTTTGAGTGCATCCATCCTTGTAGAGATTCTCTCATACGTTTCCACTTTGAAGAGATGTTCTCTCCAAGCGAAAACCTTCCTTTTATTCTCTTCTGCTACAATGGTGTCGTATGCAACTGCCAACTGAGATATGAGTATCAAGTCTTTCGGCTTGCCCTCTACTATAGACAATTCAAGCTGTTGGATCCCCTAACGAAGCTCATGTGCATTATACCTCAACCGATATACATGACCCAAGTCTATATCACACGTTTTCACAAAGTTGTGTACTAAGACCAATTTGGCCCTGTATTCTATTAGGTTGAATTTCATTTTGAAAATCTAGATTTTTTACTGTAAAGTCGGATATGTTCGGACAACTTTCAGAAAACGTTGAAAAAGTCTCTGGATGAGGCTAAAAATAGGTAGTTGTGGGAAAAAAATTCTGAATTTTTCTGAAACGTGAGTTTTGTAGAGAATTAAATTCTAAGGCAGCCCAAATTGTCAGAAACTCGAAAAAGTGAGTTTTAGCAAGGCATGCAAAGGCTTTTCAGTCAAGAACTACAGGGGTTTTAGGGTTTTCTGGGGCATTTTTTCTCGAGAAAAACTGGCACATGGGTTTTGCAGGCAATGGAATTCTAAGCCAACCCAGATGATTTGATTTTGGAAAAAATGAGTTTTTGGCCCACATGCAAAAGAATCTTCGAAAAAAAGCATAGTGCTTCAAAAATGGAAGCAACGAGGCAATTTTCTCGAAAAAGTCTAAGACATGGGTTTTGCTGTTGATGCTGAAATATGTGAGCCCAGATGATCAAATTCTAAAAATTCTGCCATTTACTTTGACATGCAAGAGAAAACCTAAGACAAGAATAGAAGAATTTTAGAGATAGAAAATAGAAGTTTATTATTCTGCTCTGAAAAAGTCGCCTATGCTTGAATTAGATTTGATGAAGTTTGCATGCACTCAAAAAATGAAGTCTGGAAATGTATCTTTTGAACAATCTGGACCTGGCACTGCGAAGAACACTGAAAAATATTGCTTGTAGCGCCTTTAGATCCTTGCTTGCTCAAGAAAAACATGTTTTCTCTCACCTATGATGAAAAAAAATGGATGCCTATGCCTTAAGAATTTTTAGTTAAGGCATCATAAATGCATGCAATTCCTAAAAATGAGCGCCACCTATACACACTTCAGTTAACTTTACATGCAAAAATAAGTCGCCCCTTTGCAAACAAAAATTAAGTCTAGTTGAAGTTAACTAACTGAAGATTAAATATTATTTAAGTTTAATTAACAACCTCCACCTTTTTGGGGCGTCCCATGCACTTTAGTTCAAAAGTCAAACTTTGACTTTTAGGTGTCACCTTTCAGACTTAGAAATTTTCTTGAAAATCTCAATTTACAAATGTCACTGAAGCCCATGTTCGACCACTGATTCTAATTGACTGATGTATCCAGAAGACTGGCTAACAGTTTCATTGAAGAGCAGGATCAAAACTAACAAGAAACTCCTTGAGGCTGCAAAACCTAAATCTGACATCTAAGGCTTCAAAATTCAGGGCACCTTGGCCTCCAAGGGCGCTTTTAGCTTCAAACAGTCAATTTTTATGCATTTTCATCATTTTGAAGGTGATTCTGACCTTACTTCATCTCGCGTCCTTCGATACTTGGCAAAACTTCAGAACTGACTAACAGGCTCACTGCAGAGCTAGCTCCATTTTGATCATAAGCTCTTGGAGAGCACTTTTCCCAAAAACATCATCTGCTAGGTGAAAATCATGGGTGCCCCTGGCCTCTAGGGGCGCTTTTGTTCCCAAAGATAGCCATTTTCCAAACTGGTTGAATCCACACTTAATCCCCAGTTGCAAGCTGCCAACAAGTCCTCTGACTCGGCTAAGGTATGCAACGAAAAGTTGGAAGTATCACGGACAGGATGAATACTTGAGATGACCAAAAAGACTACATTTGAGGCTCCAAAACCTTGGGCACCCCTGGCCTTCAGGGCGCTTTTGCTGTTTCTTGACATTTTTGACCATGATTAAACCTTATGTTTGACTCCTGATTCCAGCAGTTCAACAACTCAAATTAACCCACTGATGAATTCATTGTGAAGCCTGATCAAGTCTAAGAAAAACATCCTAGGTATCACTTGATCATAAACCTTCATCTGGTCCCTCAAAAAGATGGGCGCCCCTGGCCTCCGGGGGCACTTTTTTGCCCAGTGTTAGTCAAATTTTCATCTCCCTTGTTTCTTGTTCAATTTCCCGTATCAGGTGATAGATAGATCTTTCAGGCTGGCTGGTAGGTTCATTGCGAAGTTGACAGTATTCTGGAGAAGTCTTCATGGAACTGATAAATCTCAAAAATGAAATTTGGGCCTCTGAAATCTAGGGTGCCCCTGGCTAGCAGGGGCTCTTTTGCTCTAGAGTTAATAGAAAAATTTTGATGATTTTCACCTCGGTGAAAAATCCCCTCTGAGACAAAGCATAATTTTGCACATATCTCGCCATAGACTCTTCATTGGAGCGTTTTTAAGCTTAGATTTCGACACCCAGTATCTGGCCATCTGCCACTGACGACCTTAGAGGTCCCAACTTTCCTTTAGAAAAAGTGAAAACTACCCACCAAACTTAAACTGACTTTTAACTAAATCTAACTTCACCATTGTGATCGTGAAGTGAAATAAGCAATCAAAACAATTTTCAATCAATTCTGACAAGTTTCAATTTTTAGGGTTTTTGCCTAAAAATAGGGGTCCAGAAACCCTAATTTTCAATTTTTTCAATCTTTGCCAATATCTTCCTGACATCAAATTGACTAAAATACCATACTTGATTTGCCCAAAAACTATGTTTTGACATCATTTTTACAAGGTTTAGACCATTTTAAGCAAAATGCCTTAATGAAGCAAAAAAATTTGGTTTGGGTACAACACTAAGCAACCCTAGGTTTAGACATTAGACATCGGGTTCCCTTTTTCTATGTTACATTTTGGTGAACCCGACTTGACATCATAGCTTTCTGATTTGGTAGTCTTTCTAACCCTAGATCTAAGTTTTGCATCATTTTGTCTTGCATTTCTCATTTAAGGTTCCATATTTGCATCATCAAAAGTATTAAAAATCCAAAAATATTGCATCATAGCTTGCATTAGGGTGTGTTTCAGTCATTTGAATCAAATTTTCATTTCAAATTTGCATTCAAAAAAGTGTCATTTTGTCATACATTTGCATTTCCTTTACATTGAAAGATTTTGGAAAAGCAGTCACTGTCAAACCTATTTGCAAATAGGGACAGCAACCTTAAACAACTTAGACATTCAATTTTTCAGTTTTCGAAACCCTAAACAAGAACCCAAATGCCCTTGGTCAACCCTGTCCTTGTACAGGTGCATTAGCAGTCCTTTTCACACTTGTCTATTTTTGTTTGCTCAATTTGTCTATACTTGCAGATCTTAGATTGAAATTCATAACTGCATATTCTAAAGCATTGTTGCATTTAGTTCATTTGGTGAACGAAAGTGCATTGTTTAGAGTCAAAATTTGCATTCAAAAATCATCATTTCCAGGTCTCTGCATCTTGCAATTAGTCAATTATTAAATTTCAGATCTAAAAATTGCATTCAAATTTGTTCAAGCATCTTCGACATCTTTTGCATACTTGCATTTTGCATCAAATTGGGCTACATTAAGCAAATTCTAGAAAATTGTTTATTGTTTCAGTTGTTTGTAAGTAGAATCAAAATCCTTAAGCAATATAACCTACAGTCAAACTTTGAATTTTCAGAACCCCTAACCAAGACCCAGACGCCCTTGGGCGACTTTGTCCTGTTATCTAGGGATTAGTCAGCTTTCTGTGACAGAATACTCTCAAGAAACTCTATCCGGGGTTGCTATTTGAGTTCCCTTCATCTATTGTTTAACAGTCTGAACCTTATTTCATCATGGATATGTGTTTTGGTAAAATTTGGATGTCCTTGAAATCTTCGGTTGATGTTTCAAGTTGTGTGTTTGGTGAGGATAATACTTCTAATAATGGCATTCATGATACACCTTCTCCTATTACAAGTCTTCTTGATGTCATAGGTCAAGACGAAGAAAGCATGCATGAGTTCATACAAAGATCTTTGCATAACCTTGAAAATAATGCAGCCTTTTATCCCTCAATTCAAAGAACTACTACCCCATACCAACAGCATCCTCCCATACCACCACTTGAAGCATTCACTTTGTTACATCCCGAAACTAAACCACAAAGCATACCTCAAACAACATGCATGGAGAAACATCACAAGGAAAGTACATCAACCAACCCTCCACCATATGAACATAAGGTCACAAATACATCCATTGACTTGGAACAAACTTATGGACAAGGCTTTAGGATCTTGAAAAAGCAAGGATGTGACATTAACAACGAACATGAAGTCTATCCCCTTTTGGAGCTGACACCGTCAAAAGATACTAAGGGATTAGGTTTTCAAGATACTCCACCTAGGAAAGTACATCAACCAACCCTCCACCATATGAACATAAGGTTACAAATACATCCATTGACTTGGAACAAACTTATGGACAAGGCTTTAGGATCTTGAAAAAGCAAGGATGTGACATTAACAATGAACATGAAGACCATCCCCTTTTGGAGCTGACACCGTCAGAAGATACTAAGGGATTAGGTTTTCAAGATCCTCCACCTTCACATCAAATAGTTGGTCAACCAAGTAACCATATAAACTTAAGAAACTACCATTTATGCATCCTATAACCACAACTGGAAAGGCCTTGAAAACACTTCTCAACCTAGGACTTATCACATTATCACCTATCTGTGAACGAGAAGATAAGAAACAAAAGAGTACAAACATGTCTTATTGTGCATATTATAGAACACTAGGACATCTTATTGATGAATGTCTTGCTTTAAAGAAGATATGGAAAGAATTTAATCCCTACGGGAATCAATTCAAACATGTCATATATTAGCATTCATTTGTTGTGCTCCTTGCCATGTGGTAGTTGTAGTATCATAACATATTCACTACCATTCATGAAGGTATAAAGATAGCTTTATGCAATCATCTGTTACTTGGCAAGGAGCACCATATCAAGTTCACCCTTGTCCCTATGCTTGGAGGGGTAAGGGGTTAGTTAGCCATCTCCTAGGAGTATTCCTTTTAGCAAGGGATCCCTCTTTAGCTCCTTAAAACATTAGTGAAATGGTCCCTTCATAGTGATGATAGCGTATATCTCCTAGGAAGCATGACCTTGTCAACCAAAGTGTGGTCTTCTTAATCCATGCGATGTGTCTCCTTTGTGGTGATATTGGACTAGATGTCTCATAAGAGTGTGACCTTTCTTGGCATATGATGTTCCCCTTAGTGGTGATGCTATGGTTGGTATGTCGTAAGGCGTGATTTTTTATTCCTCGACTAGTCCTCTCTTGGCGGTGATATCATGTATGATTTTCCCTAAGGTGTGACCTTCATGTATTAAGCAAAACCCCTTTGATCGTTACATTTTGTGGTGATGTTATTACGACATCCCTTAAGGCTTTAAACCTTACCATATTCATCCCCTGTGACATTAAACCTTATCATATTCATCCCTCGTGATGTTAAACCTTGGCATATTCGTCCCCTGTGACATTAAACATTGACATATCCATCCCCCATGATGTTAAACCTTGGCATTTTTGCTCCACTTTGTTCACAAGAGTTGAACTTAGTGTAGCATTGACATAGCATTTTGTGGCACCTTATCAAGGTTATCAGGGAGTATAACTCTTGGTATAGTTGTTATGGGCACACCTTGTAGACCTAGTGTGTGTTTCCCATTTTTGCCACCTTGTTACGGGCACACCTTGTAGACCTAGTGTGTGTCTCACATTTTACCTTGTCTTGGGAGCTCACCTAGTGAATATCAAACTTCACTAGCCCGTGTGTCTTCTAGTTTGTGATTCACCTAGCAAATATCAGACTTTGCTATTGTGTGAGTCATGAACACCTTTTAACATGGCCACCTAGCATAATACAACTCACTTGCCAGTGGAGCCATGTGTTTTGTGAGTGACATGGCATAACACAACTTTCTAGTCCTCATATGTGCTAACATTTATTTGATGAATGATGTTTGGTATTTGAGACAATTTAAGGCTAAGGTCTCTTTGCCTTACCAGCTCAAAGCTTTTTAGTACTAACCTTGTGTTTTGTGTTTATGTTCATGTGTCTTCTTCATGTCTGTTCTCATTTCATTGTCACCTTTATGTTCCATTGTTCCATGTGTTTTCATCATGTATGCTTTGTGCCTTCCGACATGTATGTTTGTGTATGTCGTCTTGTTGCATTTCATACATGTGTGTTCATTTGTGCCTATGTTAGTTTGCCATGAGATCTTAGATTTTGGGGGTTTGTGCAACGCCCTTGATCCTTAGTCATCCCATTTCTTCAACATTTGTACAATCGAACCCCTCTTGACGCATATTTCTCTACTTTAGTGTGATTATGAGCGTAAGTTCATACTCTCACTAAAGTGGGCGCTAAATGTAGTGTAGAAAATTGTCACCCTTAACAATATCACGCTATGTTTTGGCCCCCCTAAATTATTGGACCTAATTAAGTCCCTAAATTCCTAAATTATGCATTCCAAAGCCTATTTTTACTGTTTTACTAAGGATTGCAAGCATTGAATAAATGCAAATAATTAATGTTACAATCCTAACACTTAATGTCCTAGCAGATAGAGCTACGACCCATACGCCCATGGGCGTACGGGTTCCCCTATCTTGTCGAGGACCAATTTTTAATATGTTGTTGGTAACATTTTAACATTTAGAATTCAAATTTCAATTGTCAGCTTTTGGCATTTGACTTTTGGGAAATTAGAACAATTGCATATAAATAACTAGTTATTTTACCATCTGAAATCTAAGACACACAATTGAGCAAATACTATTGTCAAGAGCATTCAAGAGCAAGTCAAGAGCAGCATTATCAGAGTTTATTGCAGCAATTCAAGATCCAACATCATGTCAAATTCTATGTGTGTTCATGTTATTGTTTTGTGAAGGCTAACATTGTTGTAGGTCTCCAAGCATTCAAGCATTCAAGTATTCAAGCAAATCTATCAAGCAAGATCCAAGATCCTTGAGGTGATGTGCATTACTTCAGTCCTACAAGAAAGCCATTGAAGGGTGGTGAGTTGCAGCATTTGTTCATTCATCATTCCTTCCTTTCAACTATCATTTCTATCATTGAAATTGCCATTGTGGAAGTGGAGACACTTACATGGGGTTTGACTGAGGCAAGCCCCTAAAATGGCCCAACATTTCTCCTCTTTGTGAATGTGCAAATTACAAGTTTGAAGAGGATTGAAGGAATCTTGAAGGCAAATTCTCCATTGTTGCATTTGTTGTCATATATCTTGTCAAGCCACAGAAACTCAATTGCAGAATTTACTGAGGCATTCTGACACCTCTACAAGCAGGAAACAAAAGGTCAGATCCAGCATCAAAGGATTGTAGAATCAATTTCAAGACCCCCTATCAGGGACCCATACACCCCTAGGTGATTTGAATAACCCTAGCTAATGTTTCATGATTTTAAACGATTTTTACCCAATTTGACATATAGTTTCATATTGTCAAATTTATGTCCATATTATGCATAAGTCAATACCATGAACACATGGATGCAAGAACAGATTTAATATCGAAAATGACACTACATCCCATGTTAAATATCTGTGCAGAAAAGGTATTGCAATAACAAGCTACAGCCACGATGGCGTATGAAAAGTACAATGCTCAAGGGTAACTTGGAAATAAATATTATTCAGGAACTTGCACAGCAGAAAGCAAACTACAGATATTTAATTTTCTGATCTGTGCATATTACAACAGCTATTACAATATTAACCCTCAAACCTGGAGTCCCACGTTTGACCTAAAGGTGATTGCAGCACTTTGGAAAGAAAGGAAAGAGTGAATATTGACAGTAGGTGTGCCCAGTTGAGGTTCTAGCTTCCAGCAATACCCTCAAAGTATGCACAGGCGGACATGCAACGAATAGCACTGAGTTTCCAGTTCTCAAACAGCCTCACAACCCCCTGTGAATGTCTTCTTTGCACCATACAAATGCACAGCAGGTAATAAAGGATTTCCACACCACCAAATATGAGATTCGCACCTCCCCAAACTGCCTATTATACCACAATGAGTCTGATATATGCAGCAATAAGGGTCTGTAACCCTCACATCCCCTTTTCAATGACCAAGATACACATAAATAAATGCTAAGACCACTCTTAAACCCTTTGCAATCAAAAGATACTTAATATGGTTCTCTAAAATCCAACGCCATTGTCATAATTGCTCCAGCAATAAGAAATAGAAGATAGTGGCTCAAGAAAGATATTGTCCAAGCCAAAAGACAGATATTCGTCCAAAACTCAAACCCTTGCAACAGGAAAAAAACTGAATATAATTGTTTACTCCAATTTTATCTCCACGGGAGACCCACAAAATTGCAATGAAATCCAAATGGAAAACCTATGTGATTTCCCCTCTGAATCGGCTAGGGTGGAATCGTTTCACCACCAAAGTCCTCAAAAGGTCAAGCTTGAAAGCTCGCAGCAAAAGAAGATAAACTCAAGTAATGAATAATGCCTTCTTCAACACCTTTTTATAACCTCCCGAGAAAATAACCGCCCAAGAAGATTTAAATAATTTAAAATTGCACTTTAGGCGGGAAAAATATAATAAAGTCCCATTTTGGACTTTATAAATATAATTAATTAATTAACATTATTAAATATTTGCTTTTTATAATATAACATTAATTAATTAATAAATAATTCCCAAACTTTAATTATTAGCTTATGGGAATTGAATAAGCTAATAAAATATTTGACCGTTTGGAAGGGGATATTATAGTGACTAAGTCCCTCTACACATGCCAGATTCAGCTTTTGGTGATAGGTACACATCATCCGACACTTCTCAGATCCACCTGCAATTTACAGTTTCAATCTATGTATTTCCAGATTATTTTATTTATCACATTAGGCCATATAGCTCAATTAGGTTAATCATTCTAAATCATTTTCCATCCATCTTCAAGGCCCTAAGAAAGTGGATCCATGTCTGATTGGCTCTCCTCTTTGGTTGATAGTCAATCTAGTCACCTTGTTGATCCACCTTCTGATGCAACTTAGAAAAAGGATCCTAAGCAACCATAGGTTTAGACATTAGACATCAGGTTCCATTTTTCTATGTTACAGTGAGTATACCCTAGTTTTGAGGTATAGTTAGATGGATGTGTTAGCAACTAGTTGTGGTTGCTATTCCAACTTTGATAATTAATTTTGACAGCTACTTAGGCATACTTGCTACCATTAGATTTAGTTTTTGTGTTTGGACATCAAGTTGAGATAAGATTATGCTTCTATGTGACAATTATTGTGGCATCTCTTTGGATTGGATCTTATCTTTGTGCATAGACATGATGGGGGATGAAAAGATTCATGTTTAAGATGGTGGTCACCTCAGTCATTGTTGCAGGAATCTAGAGGGAGCACATGGAGCACTTGGATATCTTAATGGTACACGTTGTCTATAGGGATTATTTTCTTGATGCTTGAGTTTACTTTGACCCCTTATGCAATGTATACAACAAGTGGGAGAAAGTTTGGAAAATTTGTGTTGTTCACCTTGCACAAAGTTATAATGTAAATAGTAATACTATTTGTGGTGCACCTAGGGAATTTAACGATGCATGCATCACATAGGTTAGACATTCTTGGGGCCACTTTGTTTGTTGTATCATACTTGGCAGACTCGCCGAGTTGCAAAGTACTCGTCAAGTCAGACAGTCGACGAGTCTTTATAATGTAAACTCACTAGAAACTCCACGAGTCCAAGCAAAAAACTCGTGGGCGTAGGAACAAAAGGCCACCATAACAAAAAAAAAACACTTCTATTTTGCTTTGCTCTGCACAAAAACCCTTCCCAACAACAAACACACCATTTACAACGATTTGCCATCAAGGAGAGAAGATCAAAAGGGATCTTTTGGTGAATTTCGAAGGCAAATTTGAAGCACAGGTAGGTTTTTTGTTTTCCATTTTTTTGTTTGTTTAAATCATTTTAATTCATTTTGGTTGCAAAATATCGCATCTAAGTTATAAAAAAAACATCATATGCTAAAAAGAAGTAGGATTTTTGCATTTAAATTCCAAAAAATAAGATTCATCACTATTTTTTGTTAATTTTTTCTGATTTTTTCATTATTTTCGTTCTTTTTTCATACCCAACTTATTTTTTATTTTCATCTTTTTTTTTTAAAAAACGTTTAGAATGTTTAGATTAGATTAATTTTTTACTGATTTATACTCATTTATATTGATTTAAACCAAATTTAGGTTGATTTTTAATAATTTATGTATAATTTAGGTTTTTCTTGCATTAAAAAATTAATATATTGTGCTTTCACTTTGTATGTGTAGGTTAAATACACAATATAATGGCAAATAGAGAAGCTTTTGGTTCAGGTTCAGCCTTAGGCTCTACCCCATCGGTGCCCATACCACCGCCAATTTCAGGCACTCGTCCTATAGGAGCTAGAGACCCTGCTTGGAAGTATGTCATGCGAGGACTAATGCCTGGATCGGTTATTTGCATTCGATGTGAGAAGCTACATCATTGAGGCATAAATCGCCTCAAATACCATCTTGCAAGCATTGCTCATCATGATGTCAGGCCTTGTCTAGCAACCAAGGAAGAAATAAAAAGAGAGATGAATGCCCTACTTGCAGTTGTAGAAGAGAAAAAATTGCGAAGGGAGAGGACAAGGGCAGCCATAGTAGCAAGCATAGCTAGTGGGCATGGTCATCAACAAGTAGAATCAGATGAAGAAACATGTCCTGACATTGTGGGCTCTCTTCGTGGTCCACACATCTAAGGCACATCGGCCTCCAGGCCCTCTACTTCCTCTACTTCAAGTAGGGTGTCAATGCCTACACCTACATGCATGCCACAGTTTTTTTGTGCCCAGAAACACACATGGAGCACAACCATCATTGGAAACTACAGGGTGGAATAGGGAGGTGCATGAACATGTCAGCATGTGCTGATTTTTGGTATTTCAACAACATTTCTTTCAATATGGCGAGTAGTCCTTATTGGGACAATTTGGTTACTACATTAATAGTCGCAGGAAAAGGCTAGAAGATGCCTTCTTGCAAAGACTTGAGTGGGAGGTTAGTTAATTTATATTTTATGCCTAAGTTATAAGTTTTAAAAAATTATGTTGAATTTTGGGCTAAATTTAAGTTCTTTAATCTAAATTAATTTATGTTGAATTTAAGCTATTTTTGTTTAAAAATTAAAAAATTTACGTAATTTTACTTTGTACTTGTAGGTTGCTCATAAATGCAATTGAAAGGGCAATGCAAGTAGTGGAAAAGCAAAAGAAAGAATGGAAAAAATATGGTTGAACCATTCTTTCAAATAGGTGGATAGATGGGAAAAACCACACCATCCTTAACTTTTTGATTGTGTCAAAACGTGAAGTTTTTTTGAAACGGTGGATGTCTCCAACAAAGTCAAAAATGCAGAAGCATTGTCTTTAATGTTCGAGGAAGTTGTCATGGAGGTGGGCATAGAAAATGTGGTGCAATCAACACTGATAATGCATTGGCATATGTGGCAGTTGGGAGATTGTTCCAAGGCAAACATATGACACTTTGTTGGTCACCTTGTGCAACACATTCCCTTGACCTTCTTTTGGAGGAAATAGGCAAACTTGATTGGGTGACACTAGTTGTAGATGATGCAAGGAGCATCACAAAATTTATCTACAATCACCCTTGGGTTCTTAATTTGATGAGAGATCGCACCCAAGGGAACAAATTGGAAAGATCGAGTGTTACAAGGTTCGCAACAGTTTTCCTAACGTTGCAAAGCATTGTTGGTTCATTGACTACTTTAAAACAAATGTTTGTGAGTCAGGCATGGCTAGACTCATCTTATGCAAAGAAACCTGAAGGAAAGAGAGTTGCAAGCATTGTCTTTGACCACCTTTTTGTACAAATAGCTACAGAGATTGTGAAGGTAACTTCAAAACTTTGAATTTAAATTCAAGTTGAATATTTTATTTTTTTAATTTAAGTCTTTCATTATAAATTTGTAACTTTAATTTTTTTATATTTGTAAATTGTATGTGTCAGAGCCCTTGGTTAGAGTTCTCTGTTTGGTAGATGGGGATCAAAACCCAATGGGGTATATTTATGAGGCCATGGATAGGACCAAAAAGGCTATCAGAAATTATTACAAGGGGAACAATCTCAAATTTAATATCATATGGGAGATTATTGATAGGAGGTGGAAAAATCAACTCCACCAATCCATCCATGCAGCAAGGTACTTCCTCGACCCTTGTTTTTCTACTTAAACACCTTCTCGGATCCTAATGGAGAGGTTATGAAGGGGCTCACGACATGCATTCAGAGGATGACACCTCAGGTTGAGGTGAGAGACCTCATTGTCCAAGAATTGGAAAGTTATAGGGAAGGAAGGGGTAGCCTCTTTTCTTCAAACCTAACTATTCAAGGAAGAAACACTCAAACACCAGGTATAAAATTCGGAGTCTTTATTTCACATGCATCTTATAATTTGATAAAATATGTTTTGACTTTGCTTTCTAACTCTTCAATATTTTATTTTGCAAAGTATTAGTGGAAAAATTGGAGTGGAAATACCCCAAATCTCCAAAGACTTGCCCTCTGCATATTATGCCTACCTTGTAGTGCATCCAATTGTGAGCACAATTGGAGCTTGTTTGAGGCCATCTACACAAAGAAGAGGAACAAATTAGCTCAAAAGGACCTCAATGACTTTGTCTTTGTGCAAATACAACCTTTGGCTACGCACAAGAAGGGTAGAGGACAAATCACAAGATCCCATTGATTTGGATGAGATAGATCCTTACAATGATTGGACAGGGCAGGATGAGCCGCCTTCATTGTTTACTGAGGACGAGATTCTTGATTTTGAGAGATAAGCATTAGAGAATGTGGGTGTAGCAGGAGATGCAGAGTTGGATGACATTGATGAGGATGAGGAAGAATCATTGCCATCTACTTCCAAAATGGAGGTCGAGGACGATCCACTGCCTTCCGATTCCATGCCAACCAAGGAGCTACAACCTACTCCAAGGACTAGAACCTCTACCTATCCTGTAGTTTTCAGTAGTCTAGGGAAGAGGAAGTTGTAAAATGTGTATTTACTTTTAATTTTACTATTTTCATTTTTAAGCTATCTATTGTATCAGGCTTTCATCCATCAAGATTCCACATGAGAATGCAATTTTGTACTCAATTTGCACTCAAATCAATCAAATTTAAAAGAAAACACTTTTGTACTCATTTATGGACTCATTAGATACATCTTGTTGTTGAGTTTTGCAAAGAAAGTGTTTCTAAAGAAATTTAAGCAATTTTATAAGTTGTCGAGTTTTTGCCGAGTCGAATTTTTTGCGTTGGCGAGTTTTTGCCAAATCCAAGTTTTTCAACTATGTGTTGTATGTAACGTTTGGATAAATATTTAATGTGAGTTACACATTGGGAATATATTAAATATTAAGAAAACTTAGTACCAAAAAGTAAATAAGGGGGACATAGTTTTGTAAGATCATGGAATTAGACACATGGTTTGTGTAATACCACTTGGTGGTTTTGTGCGAGCTTATTTTTATAAAAACAAGCACATGAGTAGTTGTTGAGGTTGGTTAGTGTTGTGACCTTTTCACACATTGCCCCATTCAAAATGGGGACCCATAAATTTTTGCTCCATTCTGGTCTTTTGGCTTTGGTTTTCTTCCTCTTTCTGCTTCTTTTCTGCTTTCTGCTTTTCGGGGACACTCCCGTCTGCAAGCTTGAACGCAATGATTCGACCAAGTACTGAAATCAGGGTTTTACATCTTTAGGTCACTTTGGGGTCAAATTGAGTCGGTTGGCCAACTTTTGAGTCTAACAGTGCTATCACAATGCTTTCAACGAGTACCCCCTAAATTTTCACTAAGTTCTGCCAACTTTCTATTTTTAGTAAGTGTCAGTTTAGGGTTGATTTCCTCAAGATTTTCACATTTGGACAACTTCATTATATTATGAACGCTTCGAGTTCACTTCTGACAAAGTTTGAACAAAAACAGACGACTTGCTATTTTTAGCAGTCCAGCTTCCAGAGCAGATTTCAGGGTCTACAGGTTGAATTTTTTGATGCATGTCCGGAGATTCTTTCTGGGTTTTTCGAGACCTTCGCAGTGGTATGACATGCAAAGCAGGACGACAACTTTCAGCATACAGCCTTCGGAGGCCGATATTAGGGTTTGCATGCAGACTTTTTCGGCGCATGTCGGCATATTCTTTCTGGGTTTTCCAAGAGCTTCGCGATAGTGTAACATGCAAATGGAATTGATCACTTTTCGGAAACTTACTATTTTTAGCCAGTGCTTGCATGTTGAAGATTTTTCTGGGTTTTTCTGGGTTTTTCAAGATTATTCGGGCAGTGTCACATGCAAGATCATCCAACAGCCGGACGGTCGCTTTTTCGGCCGCTTTCTATTTTTAGCAGGTACCACAAAGGCAGCAGCTCGGCACTTCAGGACTGCAAACTGATCATCACACAACTGAAACGAGGTCAAACGGAGCTCATCTGAGGAACATGCATAAAATTAGGGTTTCAAGCTCGAGAGCTAAAATGAGGAGTCAAACGACAAGGTGCCCTAAAACGGAAGTATCCACTGCGATCAGCGTCTTTCAGGGGGTCTGCTGGCAAAATTTGAAGGCAATCGGAGAACTTGCTATTTTTAGTAAGGTGTTCCAGGCGCAGGCTATAAATAGAAAGTTGATCTTGGGCATCAGCGCAGACGGGCAAGTTCACCAACGAGGATCACACTGTCCAAACCTCAACTCAAACGGAGCTAGGGAAGCCCCAGAAACGAGCACTTACTATAAATAGTAAGTCACTTCATAAACAGCTATAATTGGCAGGTCAGCATCAAATCTCGGCAAGAACAAGTCAAACATGTGACAAGGGATCCGTGGCGCGAATTTCAAAGCTAACAGAGTTGCAGAGAATGAGAAATCAGATAATTGCTATTTTTAGCAGGCCAAGACAGAGAAATTAGGGTTTCCTAAAATCAAGGGCAGAACACGACAACCATGCAGAAACAGCATCCAGTTACGATCACCATGCTTCAGGCGTTCGACACATGAAATTTGGAGACTTTCTGAGAAATTTCTATTTTTAGCAGGTTGCTAAAAATAGCAGGTACAAACAGGCATCAGGCGCTAACAGCACAAATCATTTGGAACAGTGCAAGGTGAAGAATACAGGCACAGAGCTCACCTGGAAGATTTCTGGGCGAATGCTGGAAGTGAGGATGAAATTAGAAAAAGAATGTTTTCAAGGCTACCTCTCAAGTTAATCAGGGAATGTGAGGTGATCCAAGTGCCAGATCAACTTGAGGAGGACACTAGGGTAACTCATCCAGATTATGAATCAGTGAAGAACACGCCGATTCCACCAGTAGATTGGGCCGAACCGGAGATCACGGATTTAGACACCTTGTCTATTCCCGTCCTGACCTTTACAAGGGCTTGGGTAGAAGAACGTGTTCACAGACTAAGGAGGAGGTCAGTTGCTTTCACGTACGACCTTATGGGTGATAAAAGGGCACCAGTGTCGGCGAAAAGGAAGAAACAAGTTGCCCGAGCTGTGGAGCCACCACCGCAAGAAGAGCCTGCTCAGCCAGAACCTCAAGGGTCGGACGACACAACATCTACTCAGCTGGTATCTCATTCTTCCAGTGTGCGCGAAGTCTCATTGTTTGTAGATCAGAGAGCTCAAAGAAATGAAGAGCCAGAGGTTGGAGAGGTTAACCAACCAATGCCGAGGGAATTGGATACTCAGAGTGTCAATGTCCCTGAGGATGCCAATCAGCCGGATGAAGGGGAAGAGACAGAAACAGACACCCACTTCGATTTTTCTTTCGGAGAGGAGGACGTTGGAGCTCGTGAAGGGAGCGATCAAAACGTTGAAATAATTGAGCCTCAACAAGATATTGCTCGGAAGGAGGTCCGTGAAGTGGAGGCAACTGAGGAGCAGCCCCTCATTATTTATGATATTCAGCGCAATTGGCTTTCACAGGCAATTAGGAGAGACCAGGATGACGATGCTGACCTGGCAGTTGAGATGGAAGAGCTCTTAAACAGAACAAGCAAGTCTCCGAAAAGGAAGAGGGCAAGAAAGTATACAAGGATGGAAACCAATGAGGCCGGGTCACGCAGCCTCCATATTGCTGTCCCAAGGGAAGATCATGACCTAAGTGATACAATGCCCGAAAACTACACGATCACCACAGTTGAGTTGGGACGTCCCTCCGGAGCACAGGTGGTTGAGGAAGCTGAAAATTCATTCTAGGCGTTGAGGGACAGGCTGGTGAAGAAGGAAGGAAAGTACAAAAGATTGAAGAAAGAGCACAAGGCATTGGTAGAGTATGTGCAACATCTCGCACATCCAATTGCTCAAGAGAACCCAGCGACAGAGCTTCCACCGGAGTTGCCACGAGAGCCGATCAGCGGCCTTGAAGAAGTGAAGAGGGTTGTACGAGAAGGAGACAAATGGATAGGCAGTGTCCGCACTGAGGCAGAAAAATTCATGGCCGATCTTGTCTCAGCGTTTCAGAATGCATCCGGTATCCTTTCACGCCTAGATAATGTCGAGCAAGCTTGGGGAGACACCCATATTTTTCAAGACAAAACCATCCCTCGCCTTGCTGTCTTGATGCGTGTTCCCACGCAGACTTTGGTGAATGAAGGAGTAATCCAAGCAGGTGATAGGTATGATTTCCGTGGGTGGCATTCAGCAGCGTTCACTGGGAAGGGTTTCTTTGACGCAGCGGCTATGGAGTCCTCTAAGATCAGGAAGGCAATGAGGAATATCCACGAGGGTATCCTCAACACGTTGGATGCTTTGTTTGCAAGAAGGTTAACCCATGAGGAGGTAGAGACGGAAGGACTAAAGGCAAGATTGCAGCCTTTCTTTTCTCAGATGAGGACGTTTTCCCAGCTAGATTTTGAAAACATCTCTACGTTTTCAACAATCATTCAGAGCACACAAGATTCTATTGAAGCTTGGGGAAAGTCTTGCGGAAAGCATGAGCAAATGGTGGACATTCTGGAATATCAGCTAAATCTTACTCCATCAATTTATGAGGAGGAGGTTGACGAGGTGCTGGCACGGTTCGTAGCGTATGCGGTCAGGGAGAAGAACAAAGGAATCCGAGTCATGGACGAGAATCTCCTAGAAGGGTAGTGGGCAATAATTGCTCATGGTGGTCAAGGAGGAATCTGCTATTTTTGGGAGCATTTATGACACCACTCCTCCACCTTCTGGCGATTTTTAGGGCAAACTCGTCTAGGGCTGAGGTGGCTCGATCTGAGCCCTCCATTGTAATTCAATCTGGACCATCCATCGGACTTGGCCAGCTATATAAGGGGGAGTCCCCCTCATTTGTAATCTAATAGTCAGAATCAGAGAGTAGTCAGCAACTAGTGAAGCAGAATAGAAAGTAGATACTTTTGAGTTAGAATAGTTTTCATTTGCATTGTTGAAGAAGAAGGGGAATTCTCCCTTTGAGAATTTTGTAAGAGATTGTCACAAAAGCTATTCATAATAAAGCATTTCATTGATGGTGGATTCAAACTTTGTTTTGAGTAGTTCGTGAGGTTTCTTCTTCCTTTGACTTCAACTAGGATTTAATTTCATGCTAATAGTTAGATATGGATGCTTATGTTTGATGTAAGTGAGCTTCTTTGATCCATACCACTAACGGCCTTACTGACGGTAAGCTCGTCCTGCGTGGTCAACTGGAACACACTACACTTAACTTCGATCAAGGTTCGTGTGTAGTTATGCATCGTTGTGATGGTAGTTGCACTATTGAATCGTGATTTGAACATCATTTTCATCCTTTGAAGATTGCACTTACTTTGTTGAAGCTGTCCCATAGGAGGCTAGGCAATGTTTGTTCGAAGTTCATTGAAGTTGAGCATAACACCCATTTGCATTTAGGTTAGAATTTAGAAATCTCTGCAGCCATTCAAATTCCGTATAATTTTAGTTAGTTTTAGGAAACTTGCACTCTAAAGCCAAATCATTCGCGTAAAAATCCCTTTCAAAAGCATATATTGGTTGTTACTACATGCATTCTGAACAACTACGTAAGTCCCCTCGTAAGAACACAGCAAATACACATCAACCAAACTGAGCCTATTCGCATTAAAGGAACCTTGGAGTTGAAAGCGTGATCTCACTCGCAATCTTAGCACGCTGAATACTTTGTTCAAGAGGGAATAGGGTATCCGTTGGGAAACTTTGTTCCGCTGTTTGGTGCGGTCACGAAAATCACATCAACAGTTAGTTAGCTAGATTAAGTATCTCTTACATATGTGAGAATAGAAAGCATGGATTGAGAAGTGTGGTTATATGATTCTCATTTGTTTGTTCAAATAAAATGCAAGTAGAGAGTTTGATGTTTCAAAAGTATTCATAGTGACTCTATAAGTGTATTATAATGTTTCATTACTGAATAATACATTGAATGTGAGTGCTTTTGGAGGCTCGTTTTTTCCCTTGTGAGGATTTTCCCAAAGTACATCTTGTATCATATTATTGGTATGTTTGTCTATTTTTTTGCATTATGAATTCTAAATACTTGTTTGCATATTTTTCTTTCATATAGTTATATATGGCTGCAAATTTCCTTTCAATTACAATGCATGCTCACACAACTGAGATTGCAACACAAGACGACAACACACCTAATCATGGCTGCACAAGTTGAAGACTTCAAACTATCATGAGATGATATAACATATTATGTCCAACTTTATAGTGAAATCTTGACGGAAGAGAACATCACTCTATCATGAAACTAAGATGCAGGTTACTCTAAAGATTATATCTAATTTTTGGGTTTTCAATAAAAAGAAAAATAATGCAGCATAATTTTACTTCAATTGTAGAATACCTATTTCTAACCCTTGGATCTTTGATAAAAAAAGAAATATAATGTAGTCTAATTTTTACTTCAATTATGCAATACATATTTTTGATTCTTGGTCTTCGATAAAAAGGAAACATCCTGCAACATAATTTTACTTCAATTCTGCAATACATATTAATATAGTGTAAATTCGGCAATGCATATTTAGTATAGCACTATGTTATCATGGAATCTAGTAGCGCTCGATCCACGGATAAACCCCCTATGAAACTTGTCTGTTTCATAGGTTCATGGTGTTCAAGCACACAAAACGAGGCAAATTTCAATCCACCTCGAAGTGCGTTCCAAAATCTCAAACAGTTTGTTTGAGTGTCCTCCCCTATCCGTCTTTCGAAGAGCTTCGAAACGAGCATCTTCGTCAACTTCCAGCCTTTGGGAGTTGTGAAAATTGGCAAAAGTGTAGGAGCGTTGATTTTCAGCACTCCTACATGTTGAAGTTGTAGATTTTTTCTAAGTGTCCAAGTGCACAAGCTCTAATTTTTAGCACTTGTGCACTTTTGTCAAAGTCTGTCTTTGGTGCATAAGCTTTGATTTTTAGCACTTGTGCACTTTTGTCAAAGTCTGTTTTTGGTGCACAAGCTCTGATTTTTAGCGCTTGTGCACTTTTGTCAAAATGTGTCTTTGGTGCACAAGCTCTGATTTTTAGCGCTTGTGCACTTTTGTCAAAGTCTATCTTTGGTGCACAAGCTCTGATTTTTAGCACTTGTGCACTTTTGTCAAAGTCTGTCTTTGATGCACAAGTGTTGATTTTTAGCGTTTGTGCACTTTTTATCTATACTTGGTCAAATTTGTATAGGACGTTGATTTTTGTCTCCTATGCACTTTTCACAATTTTACATGCTAAGTGTTACACCTAAGATCACCTCTCTAAGTGCAAGGGCGCTGATTTTCAGCACCCTTACACTTTTGGCAATTTTTGTCTTTGACATCTCCAAATCACTCTATTTTCGCTCCGAACCCCATTTCTTTGCTCTCGCTCCATTTTCCGTGCCAATTTGCAGTTTCACACTTGCTCCACATTGTTTGCTCGCTTCACGCTTCCCAATGCTACTTTTTCTACTAACGCCTATTGATTCACCATGCAGTTTCTCTCCAGATTTCATCAAGTGACCTTGACGGTGACATCTTTTGATCCCATGAACTATCCCAAATCTACAAAGAAGCCATCATGTAGCAAGTTGAGGATGTCAGCTTTTCAAAAGCCTCAATGAATGTCATTTGTGATATAGGGCTAACTCTTGATAATCTCAAGACGCATCTTGACAGGTGCAAAATGGTTCACTTATCCGCCATGAAATCGATCACGAGGATTCACACCATTGTGGATTACATTGTTGGTCCGGATGAGAAGTTTATGCAGGAGACCAGGAAGAAGCATGAAGACTTCCACGCCCAAGCAAGGAACCATGAAGATTCCTGATCTCCAGTGTTAAACTTTTTGATGCTTTCCATTATCCGTCTTGTAAATTGTTTTTGACATCTTAAATGTCTTTTCTCAAAATGTAATTACACCGAAAATCAGAGATGTAATTTCTTGAAGACAAATTACACTTTGACTTTAGTCAAAGTTAGGTGAGATTTTCCTTAATTAGCTCACCTAACTTTCCTAATTTTACTCAACTAATTTCTTAGATTTGCTCATCCCTCTCCTCTATATATATGAGGGATTTCTATTGTAATGTTTATCTTTTATCGCTAGCAACGAAGTGCTGCTCATTTTGCAACAAATGTATGAAACTTTGTGTTCAACTTTGTGAATCTAAATCTTATCAATAAAGAAAGAAATTGCATACCAGACTTCATGTTGGATCAATCGTCTTTGGAAGTTGATTAAGATTGGTAGTGATTATTGTGTGAGATCTAAGGGCTTCAAGTAAATCTATGTGAACTTTGTGTTACATTCTTTACTTTGAATTTAAGTTTATGTTTGAGTAACCTTTGGTGGATGAACTGCAAGACTTTGTGCTTGCATTTGTTCGCACTATTCATGGAACTATTGTGGTGATGTATCTACAAGACTTTGTACTTCTAATATAACACTTGTGACGTATCTCAAGGATCTACTATTGGAAAGTTACGGAATGACTTTGTGCCTTTGTAAGCTTTCCTTTCTCGTTTTTATTGTTATTGTTATCATGCTGGTATATCTACGCTTTGCTTTGTCAAGATAGAGATATTGGAATTATTACTTTGTCCTTAGTTTGAAGTTGTACCGAATCAGAACTACCGACCATGGAGAATTGTAAAACATCTTCTCTGAAAAAGGAGAGAAAGATGAATGTGACACACCCCGAATCCATTAATCATAGTGTACATGTTGTAAATACTTAGTTAGTTTTACTTGTTTCTGAAAGCAGTAAGAAGGGCGCCTCCCCTTTCTGAGAGGAGAAATTACATCTCACATAGCTGTGGCTGAAGTCCTAGTTGTGTAATCTATTGAAAAGCTGATTACATAATTTTCACCCAACACACTAGAGAATAAGAATAGCAGAAAGCACTAGTGAATGTAGAGAGTAAAGGTTGAAAGGTGTGAGCTTAAGTACTAAAACACTGGGATTTTCATAACAAAGGACCAGGTTTAAGTCTAGGAGACATGATAAAGTGTTGGATTTGGATAAAATATTACTTGTAAATTTGACCAAAGAGATACCTCTTTATTCCTAAACTTTGGGGATTTTGATCAAAAAGAAATATGATGGAGAATAAATTTATTTCAATTGTGCAATGTCTATTAGTGTGGTATGTATTCTTCAATGTTTGTTTAGTCTGACATGTATTCTTCAATATATATTTAGTTTGGCACCATATAAAAACAATAGCTGAAAACAGTACTAAGTTTAGAGACCAGGGTCGAAGGGCATGAACCCAAGTGCTAAATCATGCAGGTTTTTCAAAAAGAGCCCAAATTCAAATCTCAGGAGACGTATACAATGCTAAATCCGGATAAAATATTAGTCCAACTTTTAAAAACAAGAAAGAGCAGCAGCACTCTTTTGTCATTACAACTAAGCGAAGGTTATCCTGAAAATTATATCTAATTTTTGGGGCTACGAAATTTTTTGAGCCATAATGCATTACGTTTTTAGCCGGAAAAGTGCCCATCGTTACTTTGAAAAACTATACAGACAGATTTTCCGTTCAAACCAAACAGAAACAAAAAACATTAGTGAATGACGAGAACAAGTATGCAGAGTAACAGTAATAGAAAAACCTTGAGGTGTCAAAGGCCGCGTAGGTGGCCAATTTTAGCTCGTTGGCGCTACCAACAACAGCTCCACATCCAAGGGCTCTAAGATGTTGTAGAATCTTTAAATTATTATTAGCTTTAACCGCATAGGCTATGATAGCATCAAGCCCTTTCACTGCACTGAAATAAGCTTCAAAATTTGCGGTCAGCTGGCGTTTACTGTACAAATAAAAGGGAGTCCGCTCCACAAAATGCATTAGATCTTGCACTTTTACTCCTTCGCAGTAGAGGTAACCATCTTCTCGCTTGTTGAAACAATGTCTGGTTTCTGCAACTAATGCTCGGCAGCCATAAACAACAATCTTAGAAGGCCTCTTGCATTTCCGCCAGGAGGAATTTGAGGGAAATAAAAGAGATTTTGAGTAAAACTGTTGATGATTATTTGAAAGCATTAAAGAGGCCGCAGCAACAGCACAATGTGAATGGGAAAGTGAGGCAGCCATTAATGCCCAGTAATGCAATCGGAATTGTTACAGCGTAGTTTTATCATCTAATATTTAAAATGCTATTTTTAATTGGCGCTGCGTGCAAGTTATTCGTATATTTTAAATCTGCGTAAATGATAAAATTAAAATTGATTGTGCTACTCCCACTTTCACTTCCACCTGTGGGGAAATAAACGCACCTGTGCAATAAAAGTGTAATGGTGAATTTTTTATTTTATTTTTTTGAAATAGTTTAGTGTGATAATATACTAGTATATATATATATTATTTATTAGTAATATTTATAAAAATCTGAGATATATCTTAGTATATATAAAAAATGAATTTGCATGTCAGTTACATTTATTTAATTTGTATGTCTGTTACATTTTTTTAATATGTATGTAGTTACATTTTTTTTATTTCTTGTTGATGTGTTTTTTATGCACCTCTCAATACAGGCAGTGCGTAGGTGCACTACCTCTCTTGAAAGACAATCTTCCACAATCAGATTGCAGAACACTATCACAAGGTTTCTAATGTCAGGTCTTGACTGTGTTTGAAATATCTCAGTTGTTTGATGTGATTTGTTGGAATCACAAGGCGGACTTACGGATGAGTTACAAAGCATGGGAAGTTGGGTTTTGAAATGGAGTTCCTAAGATGGAAAAGTTGTTGTACGTTTGCTATAGGTTCAAACAGCAATCTTGAACTCCATTTTTATCATTGGATTTAGCTTTACAATGTGCAATGAACATTTCCTCAAGTACTTATTAAAAAAAATGAAAAAGGATAGGGAAGAGAAAAGGTTCTTGGATCTGAAACTACAAATGAGTAGTGATCATGGAGGCTGCTACAGTAAACAAACTCCCTAAACTGGATTTTACTTGGCCAAAAGAAACCTACAGTTGCACAAAACCAGTGCAATCTTCTAAGGACTGCATATTTTCAAATTGCATATGCACATCATGCACATGCGATTGAACTAAGTTGCAGCATTGAAATCAAGAAGCCCAGGCTAACTTTACACAGCAGTTTGTCATCAACAAGTGCTAAAAGTATGGGCTGAAAGTTCATCAAATACCATAACAGCAATTTTCATTATCACCTCCATTCAAGAATCTACAACTAAAACTACTATGAAAGTTGAACCATGCATACATAAAAAGCAAACTCAAAAGGAACACTCATAAATCATGCAATGTTGCTTTCTATTGTTGCAGAATGTCTTTACATCAGTTCTTCAACCCTTACAAATGAGGGGCAAGCCCCTATTTATAGTTTTTCAAAGCCCAAATGAATGGCTAGGATTGAATTACATCGAATGGCCCAGATTTGATTGCATTAGGGTTTCACCTACCCTAGAATATTCAACAATTAAAAAAATATTCTTTGTATTTTCTCTGTTTTGTCATCTAGTGCTCAGGTGCTGTAGTAGTTTTTTCATTTAGCTGATTGTCCTTTTCATTGTAGCAGAAACTATCTGAAAGCTTCCCTCTTACTTGATGTGTTTGCAGTGTTCTTCCTTGGATCAGACGAGCCCGTCGACGATTGGCATCAATGGATTGGTTACCCCTGATTCGAGCGGACAGCTCTCTTATGCTTTCTTCAAGGCCACCCCCTTGCATTTTTGTACTTGACTCCTTGGCACAAGCCTTCTTCTAATGCTAGCTTTGTTGATGGGTGCTACGAGGAAAGGTGGGCATGAAACGAATGGTGACAGGAGCTATGCGCATTCCTTGTTCAACTTTCTCGATGGATCTCCTAACGGACCTGCAGTACGCTTCTTGAATCCTGCATACATGAAGTGTCGTAAGTGCTTTCATACACAAATCAAGGAAAACGTTAGTCAAATCTTGCAAAATCCTTGTTAGATTCATCCATGCATCATCAAAAGATCATAATATTTATATTTGGAGCTCATTTGGACCATAAACATTAATGCAGGCCAAAGGCGGCGGGCAGCAAACGAGGGACAACAAATCGGAAGGGAAGTTCCTGGACCTCACAAAACTTAGCAAAACCAAGATTTTTCAATTATAACACATGGGAAAAGGGGAAGGAAGAGTGCCCAGAAAACTTCCTTAAGATTGGACTCATTTGACAAAACTGGAAACTCAAAATGGCCACAGAAGGACGGAGTCCCGGAAACAGCCACGAAGGGGTCGGGCTCTAAAGGCCGAGTTTCCGGGGCTCCATGAATGTTCAAAACGGCCACGGAGGGACGGAGTCCCAGAAACAGCCACGGAGAGGCCGGGTCGTCGGGGCTCCACGGATGTTCTAAAACAGCCAAAGGGGGACGAAGCTTCGAAACCACTGAAACTTAACGGAATGTTGACGAAACCTTGGCAGTTCACTTAAGCACCACAAACACATCACAAATCCACCAAAAAGTTGTCCCCAAAATAAAAAAATGTGGAAACCAGACCGATGGGGGTCCACGGATATTCTAAAACAGTTAAAGGGGGACGAAGCTCCGAAACCACCGAAACTTAATGGAACATTGACAAAACTTTGGCAGTTCACTTAAACACCACAAACACATCACAAATCCACCAAAAAGTTGTTCCCAAAGTCAAAAATGTGGAAACCGAACTGGCGGGGGTCAACAGATGTTTCCAAACAGTCAAAGAGGAAGGGAATTTCGGAGGGAAAGTTCTGAAACCACCAAAACTTTACGGAACATTGACGAAACTTTGGCAGTTCACTTAGGCACCCCAAACACATCCCAAATCCACCAAAAAGTTGGCCCCAAAGTCAAAAATGTGGAAACCAGACTGGTTCCAAAACAGCCAAAGAGGAAGGGAATTCCGGAGGAAAAGTTCTGAAACCACCGAAACTTTACGGAACATTGACGAAACTTTGGCAGTTCACTTAGGCACCCCAAAAACATCCCAAATCCACCCAAAAGTTGTCCCCAAAGTCAAAAATGTGGAAAAAAACGAATTGAGCAATTAGGGACCAAATCAACAAGAACAAAACAAAAGGCAAAAAAGGGACGATAGACTTTGTTTCTCCCCAAATTTGAATACCCTAAGTAGGTGAATTTGGTAAAGGGGATTTGATCGTTTGAAGGCACATGACCAATTTGGGCTTGGAAAATGAGGCACGCAAAACAAGACAGGAACAAAGCAGCCTGTCGGGAGCAAAAAAAAAGGGTCCCTGCCTACGGCGGGGAGTGTGCAAAAAATGCACAACATTTCTTTTATAATATATATAACCATCGCCAGGAGAACGTCAAAATAAACAGTTTCAAAAAATGTACATACATCTTGTGCTTTCATTATAGAAGCCTCTTAGCTTAACTAGTATATATTTTTAGATTAGCAAATTTAAAATAAATAAATTATTGTATGACTTATTAGAAGAGAAAAAACATTATCTATTGTAGTTAAGTAATAAAAATAGAATTTTGTGATATTGTCCACATTAAACAATTGAAAAAATCAATGTTACTAGTGTAATTAATAAGTGAGATATTTTTTGTAAAGTTTAGTTTGTCGTCTGATTTTTATTTACATTCGTCATTTTATTATTGCATTTTTATTGACACACACTTTTATAGATTAATTTCTTGTTTCAAAATTATCATTTTAGTATTAAGGTTTATTTTTAAGTGTTAGATCAATCACAAGGTGTGTCAAAATGAACCTAAAATTTAAATTTTGAATTTCAAAATTCTATTGTTTGTACAATATGTTTCAATGTCATGATATTTAAAAACATTCAATATGCACTTAAGTGCACATATGATTATAAGGAGATAATCATTGAAATGCACTTTACTTCTTAAAACAACAAAAGAACTAGATTTGCTACATCATCATATATATCATGTGCATGTTTGTGTATGTTATTCTCAATATCATTTATTATCAATGATTTGGATCATCAATCAAGTCAACAAACTCCTAAACAATGTCCCTAGGAAACACGTGGACAAAGTTTTTATATTTTGAAGATGAAGACGAACATATTTTCAAGTACATATTTTGCTAGAGGGATCACGTGTAGCACAAATCAAATGTGTTAGGAATTGAGCTTTAACACTCAAGATTGAACTTGTGGCACTTGGGATTGAACCACATGATTTTTGAGACAATTATTAGACTAAAGGCATTAATTTTTGGATAGCATGATAATTTGATTTGGCACATCTTCAACACCATTCTTTCATCATTGATTTTAGAGCTCAACCCTATTAAGATTAGTGATATTAATAACCTTGCAATTCTAGGACTATGTATCTTAATTTTAATATACTAATAGATAGTTTTTATTTCATGTGACTACAAAAACCATGGAAGGAGAACTTCTACATCCTATATGAGGAGGAAAATATTTTTAATTAAATACATATTTTCAAGCACTTGGACATTTGTTGGCATAGAGAGGGAAAGTTAAATTTGGCCTATGACGGCATCATTGAATGCTTGGCATGAAGTGGAAGGGAATCTAATTAATTATGGTGTGTAAAAGGCGTAAAAAATATATATGACATTGTAAGATGTGTAAGAAAGTATCTTTGATGATGTGTAATAATTTTGTAGCCTTTTGTTGGACTTGGGGAGTTGTTGATTTATCTTCTGTTGGGTTGTTTATGTCCTCTAATGAAGTTGGATGCCCTAATTATTGAGAAAAGTCTTTTAAGCTTCTAGAAAGATGCTTGTAACTCTAATTACATGTCATGAGGTATCTTTTGCATGTTGATTGCTTGAATCATGATCTAAGAATGGTTTCTTGTATTACTTTAGCTTAAACTTGGAGCCTTGGAGTAGTGGTTTGGAAGTATGAGATGAAATAAGAAGTTGCAAGTTCACAAGCACTAAATTAAGGAGAGAAGTGTGTCGAATATCGTATTCTTCTTTATGAAGATTTATACATATTTGTTGATTTCTTTACTTGGTGAAGTTTTTTTCAAAAGGGCTTTTCCACATGAATTCATTTTTTGGTATATTTCTATGGTTTGCAAATTTTACATGTTTTTATTTCTATTCACATGGTTTGCTTCACGAATGTTTGTTAAAATTTGAAATATGGGAAAGGGTGATCCTAAGATCTGATGCAAAGAACCTAAGATCAATTTTCTTTTATTTCAAAGGGGTTATTGGGATGCAAATCAACAAGGTGATTAGATTGACTTTTAAACATGAAGGTGATCTAATCAGACTTGGATCTATATCTATTTAGGCCTTGGTGACTAATTGAGATTTGATTAGAATTTATTTGCCTTGTTTAACCTAATTAGACAATGTGCCCTAACATGAAAAATGCAAGATTTTGACAATTGAGAAACTAAAACAAGAATTTACAAGCAAATCTAAGAAAGGCATATTATTGTGTACTTGTCTTGTAAATTTGGAATTGATCAGAATAGGAGGATAGAGTTTCTCAAGGGTGTCTATGTCCTTGTAGGGATTTTTGTTTTGTTTTCGTAGTCCTCTTATGTCAAATCTGAGATTCTCGATTCCACCTGCAAACTTGTCGAATTAGTGGATAATTTTGTACGTGAGTTTTTGTGGCTTAACAAGGTGTAGGGTTTTGAATGCAAAAATGAATAATGAACCTTCAAACCTCCTTCAATCCTCTCCAAACCTAAAACCTACACATTCAAAGAGAGAGGAAGGGTTGTGCCATTTAGGGGCTTGCCTTAGTCAAACCTCATGTTAGTGTTTCCACTTCTAGGATGGCAATGTCAATGATGAATGGATAAATCATAGGAAGGAATGATGAATCAAAAAATTGCTACAACTCACCACCATTGAAAGGCTTCCTTGAAGGACTGAAGTCATGCACATCGCCTTAAGGTCTTGGATCTTGCTTGCTTGATTGCTTGAATTTCTTGGAGACCTACAACAAGGGTTAGCCTTCACAAACAATGAAAATACATGAACTCACATAGGATTTGACATGATGCTTGGATCTTGAATTGTTGCAATGAAACACTAAAATGTTGCTCTTGACTTACTTGATAATGCTCTTGATCTCTAAAATTACCTCTTGTTACGTCGATAGACGTAACTCTACAATGGTAGCATGACATATAGGTGGTTAGCAATTCTGTGAAAGAAAAACAAAAAACTACATTATATTTTAATGTGCAATGAATTTTTATTTATTTTTTCAATTGTTTAATATAGATTTTTTTTTTTCATTGGTTTTCCAACCACCTATATGTCATGCTGCCATTGTAGAGTTACATCTATCAATGTAATTAATAAGTGAGATATTTTGTGTTAAGTTTAGTCTGTCGTCAAATTTTTATACATTTTTATTTATTTTTTATTTATTTGAATTTTTATACATCTGTTGTTTTATTATTGCACTTTTATTGACACACACTTTCATAGATTAATTCCTTGTTTCAAAATTATCAGTTTAGTATTAAGGTTTATTTTTAAGTGTTAGATCAATCAAAAGGTGCGTTAAAATGAACCTAAAATTTAAATTTTATATTTCAAAATTCTATTGTTTGTACAATATGTTTTAGTGTCATCATATTTAAAAACATTCAATATACACTTAAGTACACATATGATTACAAGGAGAAAATCATTGAAACACACTTTACTTCCTAAAACAACAAAAGAATTAGATTTGCAACATCATCATATATATATGTACATGTTTGTGTATTTTATTTTCAATATCACTTATTATCAATGATTGGATCATCAATCAAGTCAACAAACTCCTAAACAATGTCCCTAGGAAACACCTGGACAAAGTTTATTTATTTTGAAGATGAAGATGAACATATTTTCAAGTACATATTTTGCTAGAGGGATCACGTGCAACACAAATCAAATGTGTAGGAATTGAGCTTTAACACTCAAGATTGAACTTGTGGCACTTGGGATTGAACCACATATTTTTGAGACAATTATGAGACTAAGGGCATTAATTTTTGGATAGCATGATAATTTGATTTGGCACATCTTCAACGCCATTCTTTCATCATTGATTTTAGAGCTCAACCCTATTAAGATTAGTGATATTAATAACCCTGCAATTCTAGGATTATGTATCTTAATTTTAATATAATAATAGACAATATAATTATTTCATGTGACTCAAAAAACCATGGAAGGAGAACTTGGACATCCTATATGAGGAGGAATTTTTTTAATTAAATATACTTTTTTAAGCACTTGGAATGTTGGCATAGAGAGGGAAAGTTTAATTTGGCCTATGACAACATCATTGAATGTTTGGCATGAAGTGGAAGGGAATCTAACTAATTATGGTGTTGTGAGAGGTATAAAAAATATCTATGACATTGTAAGATGTGTAAGAAAGTATCTTTGATGATGTGTAATAATTTTGTAGCCTTTTGTTGGACTTGGGGAGTTGTTGATTTATCTTCTATTGGGTTATTTTTGTCCTCTAGTGAAATCGATGCCCTAATTATTGAGAAAAGTCTTTTAAGCTTCGAGAAAGATGCCTGTAACTCTAATTACATGTCATGAGGTATCTTTTGCATGTTGATTGCTCAACTCATGATTTGAGAATGGTTTCTTGTATTACTTTAGCTTAAACTTGGAGCCTTGGAGTAGTGGTTTGGAAGTATGAGATGAAATAAGAAGTTGCAAGTTCACAAGTACTAAATTAAGGAGAGAAGTGTGTCAAATATCATATTCTTCTCTATGAAGATTTATACATATTTGTTCATTTCTTTGTTTGGTGGAGTTTTTTTCAAAAGGGCTTCTCCACATGAATACATTTTTTTGGTATATTTCTATGGTTTGTTAGTTTTACATGTTTTTATTTCTATTCACATGGTTTGCTTCATGAATGTTTGTTAAAATATGAAATATGGAAAAGGGTGATCCTAAGATCTAATGCAAAGAACCTAGGATCATTTTTCTTTTATTTCAAAGGGGTTATTGGGATGCAAATCAACAAGGTGATTAGATTGACTTTTAACCATGAAGGTGACCCAATCAGACTTGGATCTACATCTATTTGGGCCTTGTTGACTGATTGGGATTTGATTGGAATTGATTTTCCTTGTTTAACCTAATTAGACTATGTTCCCTAATATGAAAATGCAAGATCTCAATAATTACGAAACTAAAACAAGAATTTACAAGCAGATTTGAGAAAGGTAGAGTACTATGCACCTATCTTGTAAATTTGGAATTGATTAGAATAGGAGGACAAAGTTCCCTAAGGGTGTCTATGTCATTGTAGGGATATTTTCATTTTGTTTTTTCATTTCTCTGATGTCAAATATGAGATTCTCGATTTCGCTTGCAAACTTGTCAGATCAGTATCGAATAATTTTGTACGTGAGTATTTGTGGCTTAACAAGATGTAGGGTTTTGAATGCAATAATGAATGATGAATCTTCAAACCTCCTTCAATGCTATCCAAACCTAAAACTTGCACATTCAAAGAGAGAGGAAGGGTTGTTCCATTTAGGGGCTTGCCTTAGTCAAACCCCAAGTTAGTGTTTCCACTTCCACAGTGACAATGTCAATGATGAATGGATAAATGATAGGAAGGAATAATGAATCAACAAAGTGTTGAAACTCACCACCCTTCAATGGATTCCTTGAAGGACTAAATTCATTCACATTTCCTCAAGGTCTTGGATCTTTCTTGCTTGATTGCTTGAATTTCTTGGAGACCTAAAACAAGGGTTAGCCTTCACAAATAATGAACATACATGAACTCACATAGGATTTGGCATGATGCTTGGATCTTGAATTGCTGAAATGAACCACTAAAATGTTTCTCTTGAATTTCTTGATAATGCTCTTGATCTCTAAATTTTCCTCTTGATGCTAGTTCTTTGTTTGTTAGATTTCAAATGATGCAATAAGTAGGTATTTATATGTAATTATTCTACTTTCCTATAAATTAAATTCCGATAGCCAACATTTGAAACTTGAATTGCAAATGTTAAAATGTTGACACCAACATATTCAAATTTGGAGTCTAACAAAATAGGTGGACAAATATGCCCAAGGGAATCTCTGTCTTAGCCCCATTTTTCAAGAATTTAGGTGTCAGGGGAAAAGCATTAAATAAATGCATTTTTTGTGTTTGAAATTTGTCAAAAAATGGTAAAAATAGGCCATAGAATGCATAATTTTGAAAATTAGGGGTTCAATTAGGTCGAATAACTTAAGGGTGAGAAAAAAATAGCGTGAAATTATCAAGGGTAACAATTTATGATGCTACATTTAGCCCCCACTTCAGTGAGTGTATTAACTTACGCTCAAACTCACACTAAAGTAGAGAATATGTCAAGAGAGGTCTAATTGTCCAAATGTTGAAGAGATATGATGACAAAGGATCTAGGGGGAGCTTGCAAGACCCCAGGATCCAAGATCCCATGGTAAGACAACATAAGCACAAAGGAACACACACATGTAAGAAATGCAGTAAGATAACATACACAAAGCATACATAATGTCAAATCAAAATGCAAAAGGAAGGTATGGATAATCACAAGCTATCAAGTTACATTATCTTAGGATCCACACCAAAGGTGTGCATGACTCACATACCAGCAAAGTATGATATTTTCTAGGTGAATTGCAAACTCAAGGCAACATGGGCTAGTGAAGTACAATATTCACTAGGTGAGCCTTGAGACAAAGTAGCAAAATGAGAAACACACAAGGTCTGGTGAAGTTTGATATTCACTAAGTGTGTACCCATTGACAACCATACCAAGAGTTATACTCCCTGATAATGTTGATAAGGTGCTACAAAATGATCAAGATGTTATTCCAGCACATCACAAAGTTCAATGCTTGTGAATAAAGTGAAGCAAAGATGTCAATGCCAATGCACCACTAAGTTAGAAAAAATGCCAATGTCAACACACCACTAAGTCCAACACGCATTAACAAAGTGAAGTGAAAATTCCAATGTCAACGCACCACTAAGTCCAATGCGTGTGAACGAAGAGAAGCACATAATAGAATTTATGCCCCCACCTTAAAGAAATTGCTAAACTCCATACTATGAGCAATTTTTTTAAGGTAGAAAAATGATAAATGCCATACAATAAGAATTTGAGAGATTATTTGGAAAGGCCTATGCCAATGATATGTTTCCATATAAAGTTGCTTCATGATAAGGGGTTTCCCAAATGCAATGACATAAACAAGACAAAAGATGAACATGAAAGGGATCCATGAATCTGGGATTAATACACATATTTTCTACAATGATATAATAGAGCTTAGAACATACATCATTCCCCAAATACTCGTAGAACAAAAAACACAATGGAGGAATGATACAAAGAGAGAACAACAAAAAATTTGGGTCAACATGGAAGAGACCTAAATTTTTCAATGCCTTGCATCATCCCTAAAAGAAAACACAAGAGAACAAAGTTCATGACACATAGAAGAATGGAGATACAAATAGAAGAATGTCACGACATAATTGTTTCCTTTGTATCCTTGCGCCGACAGAGCAACAAGGGTCATCCAAAGGAAACTCACAAGCACAAAGACACAATGAGAAGCACAAAATGGTAGATCACATCATGTGCAAGAAAACACAAATAACACACACAAAGCAAACATAACAAATAAGTACTGCACATGTGAGCTGACCTAAAGCAGGTCGTTTGCATCCTAGTCTTGATCATCATATACGGTAAGGTAGACAACTAGCCAAAGGGAATACAACAAGTGTCGCACTAAGAGCATCAATAGGTTTAACATGTGGCAGGTCACTCTCATTAAGAGGATCATCATGGTTTCTCTCATCTAAATTCATATACTTTGAAACCAATAGATTTAGCTCATTATGCACTTGTTCATCAATTTTAGAAATTTCATTTTCATCATCCAAATTTATCACAACAAGAGGTTTTATGACAATGTCAGTTGTATGTTCTTGTTTCAGTTTTTGTTTTGGTTGGGACATGTAAGGTTCATTTCATGTTTTGGTGAAGGTGGTGGATCATCATGCTTTGTTTGAATTTATGTTTGGTCTTGAGGTGTTGTTTTATTCTTTTCTTCCAATTGGAAAGCAATAGCACAATGTCTACACCTATGCTCTTTAGCATTTTTGTTTCTTCTTGCACAGTTTTCAATTTGTAAAGGGACCATTATGGGTTGGGAAACCATTGTCTCCTTAGGTCTATACACTTGCTTTACTTTTGGATGCACAAAGTGAATTATGTGAATGTCTCTCGGTATTTTGTATGATATGGGTGGAGGAACTACAACATATTTACCTTGGTTACTTGGAAGGGCTTTTGCTTCGGGCATGGGTTCATCCAGAATTGGTGGGGGAGGAGGAACAACCAAAGACCTATCATTCTCGGGTGGGATATTGGTAAGGGATAGTTCTACTATGCGTTGTGTCTTAAATTTTTGATATGACCTAAAAAGGAAACCCTCACAAGGCTTAATAGGTTCCATAGGTTGAGGCCAAAATAAATCCACTGAAAATTTTTCATGGGAAGACAAAGGATTAAATCCACTATGATGCACTGTAAATATTTGATTCTCAAATGAGAAATTTATGTACTTATGAATAATCAATGAGATGGCATTCATGGAGCATATCCATGGATAACCTAGCTTCACACAAAATTGGTCTGATGTCAGGATGATGGAGAATGACACATCTAATTGTTTGGGTCCAACTTTAAGTTCAAGATTGATCTAACCTATCATAGGGCGAGAAAAACCATCATGATTTTTTTTCCATGCTTTTGATTATTCATAAGAATCTTGATAAATCTCATGCACAAATAGGAATTCCTTGGTGATCACATTGTCTACACACATGACATCAATGAGTATCCCTTGTGTAGGTTTGTTATTGATACATTCGACAATATAGAGAGGACCATCTGGCGCATGTATAGATGCATCAATATGTGCAAAATCAATGTTAGGTAACAAGATGCTTTGGCCCTTACAAGGTTGAACGTCTATGAGAGTGACCATATCTTGTAGACCATCCTCATCATCACTCTTATCATCATCCTTATCATCATTTTTGTCATCGGTCTTATCAACATTCATATCATCATTCTTAACATCACAAGCTTGCACAAAGTTGGATGAATGATCTGGCATTGTATTGGTGAAGATTTGCAAGTTTTGGTTAAGCGGGGAAATAGACTTATTCCCTCAATCATTAACACCGTCCAACTGGATGTGATTAGAATCGATGAGGTCTTACACTTGATGTTTAAGATGCATGCATCATTTAGTATCACATCCATTTGTGCAATGATATTGACAAAAGGATTTTGGTTTAAAGTTTGGAGATACAAGTTTGGTTGTATCCACGGGTCTAATCGGAGGCAATTGGATTAAGTTCTTGTTAAAAAGTTGCAATATGATTGAATAAAGGGAAGCGGGTAGTTGGGTAAATTTTCTCTCTCAATATAAATTGCTATGGAGTTGAACTTATGGCAGCAACTTGTGGTTCAATGTGGTTGGTTGTTTGAGGTGTACTTATCTTGATAAAGTTCTTGTTTTGCTTCTTGAATGGTTAATAATTGTTTTGAATTATAGATATAGATTTATCAATAGGATTCGATGAAGATGTCTCTTCATAATGACTAACCGAATTTTGATAATCACAAAGACTCATACACAAGTGTATAAAGGACAAATACTTCATCAACAAGATTTTATCCCTTATGCCAAGTTGCAAATTTTCAATGAACATTATTTGGAAATATTCATCTAGAAGAGTAAGGTTAGTTTGTGAGTAAAGCAACTGATAACACCCAATAAAGTTTGTTATCTTTTCATTTTTTATTTGTTTGCATCGCATTAAATCAATTAGTGTAATTTTAGGAGCAATATTTACATGGAAATGTTGGAGGAATGTGTCAACAAGTTCATTGAAGGAATGGATTGAATTATTTAACAATGAATAAAACCATTCAAAAGCTATGTATTTCGATGACCTCAAAAAGAGTTTAGCCAGGATTTTATCTTAAAAATTGAAGTCACTACACAAGGCAGTATATGTTGATACATGATTGCTAGGGTCTCCTTTACCATTGTACTTCTCAAAGCAAGGTATCTCTATGTTTTGTGGCATGGGTGTCTTCAATATTTCAAGTGACAATGGGATCCTTTTGACATATTGCAATGGTTGTTTACTTTGGTTTTTGGTCAACGTTGTGATTTCTTGTTGAAGTGATGTTACGTTTTGCAGAATTTGGTTTATGATTGAATCATTTCTTGATACATGTTTTGGGAATGTGGTGAGTAAGGTGGAAGTGAGTATGTGATTGGTGGACTACTATTTTGTAATTTTATGATAGGTGATGAATATTGAAGTGTGACATGTGAGGATGCAAAACTATAAGGGTTCCCAACAGAAATACCTAAGGTTGGAGTTATGTCAATGCTTTGTTGTATCGTTGAAGCTACAATTGGGTTTGTATGACAATAGAGGCTATAGTTGTGGGGAGAGAGATTTTAATTCCTCCTTGAGTTTGAGTGTATCCCAAGTCTTGAGCGCAACTAGCCATCGTAGAGATGTTAGCATCAAATATATGGGATAGGATACACAAAACCTCTAATGATTGAGCATCATTGATCAATTTCCTAAAGTTATCCACTACATGAATTGTTAGGCCAACTAGAGATTCAGTACTCAGATAGTCTTGAAATCCTTCTAAATCTTTATCCAATTGTTTTAGTTTGTCTTTGGGAACATAGGAAATAGCAATATCAACATTTGTAAAAAATATTTGTTGTAAAGTTGTTGTTGGTATGGTAGCATTAGGGATAGATTCCAAAATGGGTTGAGTATTGACAATACTTTGCATGAAAGAGTTGGGAAGACCCAAGATCCATGCGGATATAGCAACATGGGATGATACAAGTATTGAACTATGTCTCACTGAAGTATTGGCAATAAGACACCGGGTTGTGAATCTTATGCGTGTTTCAAAACACTGTGTGCCCAAGATGAACACTAAACTGTCAAATAATCAAAACAAAGCATTCAGAAATAGAATTGAGACAACAAAAATTAAAAAAAAAGAACACAAACACAAAGATCTAAGCAAAGTTTGTTTATTCCAAGGGTAGGAGGAAAAATCCACCCAAGGGCATCTTTATCTTGGACAGGGTTTCAAAAAAATTAAAGTTTGATTGTGTATGATACTGTTAAAGGATTCTAGGTCTGTGTGCAAACAAGTCTAACAGTGAATATTTTTCCATAATTTGCTCAACTTAAGACAATGTAAACTCAAAATGTGAAAGTGTAACAATGCTTGACTAATAAATGACAATTGTGAATGTAATTTTGAATGTAGATCTAACCTAAATGACTAAATCTAATCCTAGTGCAACCTATGATGCAATATTCTATGTAATTTTTTAAACTTTTATGCCTTTTATGATGCAAAAATAAAACTCTAAATGTGAGATGCAAAGCAATATAATGTGAAACCTAGATCTAGGGTGAGATTTCAAAAGGTATATAATATTAACAGGTCAGGTTCACCAAAATGAAATATAGACAAAGGGTGATCATAAGATCTAATACAAAGAACCTAGGATCAATTTTATTTTATTTCAAAAGGGTTATTGGGATGCAAATCAAAAAGGTGATTATATTGACTTTCAACCATGAATATGAGCCAATAAGACTTGGATTTGTAGCCATTTGGGCCTTGGGGACTAATTGGGATTTGATTGGAATTGATTTTCCTTGTTTAACCTAATTAGACTATGTGCCCTAATATAAAAATGCAAGATTCCGACAATTGAGAAACTGAAACAAGAATTTACAAACAAATTTAAGAAAGGCAAAGTAATGTGCACTTGTCCTATAAATTTGGAATTGATAAGAATAGGAGTATAGAGTCACCCAAGGGCGTCTATGTCCTCATAGGGATATTTATGTTATGTTTTCACAATCCTCTTATGTTAGCTATGAGATTCTTGATTCTACTTACAAACTTGATAGATCACTGCCAGATAATTTTGTAGGTGAGTTTTGTGGCTTAACAAGGTGTAGGGTTTTGAATGCAATAATGAATGATGGATCTTCAAACTTCCTACAATCCTTTCCAAAATTGAAACCTGCACATTCAAAGAGAGAGGGATGGTTGTGCCATTTAGGGGATTTCTTAGTCAAACCTCATGTTAGTGTTTCCACTTCCATAATGGCAATGCCAATGATGAAAGGATAAATGATAGGAATGAATGATTAATCAACAAAGTGTCACAACTCATGACCCTTTAATGGATTCCTTGAAGGATTGAATTCATGCACATCACCTCAAGGTCTTGGATATTGATTGATTGATTTCTTGACTTTCTTGGAGACTTACAACAAGGGTTAGCCTTCACAAACAATGAACATACATAAACTCACATAGGATTTGACATGATGTTTGGATCTTGAATTACTACAATGAACCACTAAAATGTTGCTCTTGACTTGCTTGATAATGCTCTTGATCTCTAAAATTTCCTCTTGATGCTAGTCCTTTGTTTGTAATATTTTAAATGATGCAATAACTAGGTATTTATATGCAATTATTCCAATTTCCCCCAAATTAAATCATGATAGCCGACATTTGAAACCTGAATTGCAAATGTTAAAATCTCAACACCAACATATTCAAATTTAGAGCTTGAAAAAATAGGGGGACAAAGCCACCCAAGGGTGTCTTTGTCCCAACCCTATTTTTTGAGAATTTAGGTGTCGAGGGAAAAGCATTAGATAAATGCATTTGTTTGTGTTTGCAATTTATTGAAAAATGGTAAAAATAGGCCATAGAATGCATAATTTAGGAAATTAGGGGTTCAATTAGGTCCAATAACTTAAGGGGGAGAAAAACATAGTACAAATTTGTTAAGGGAAACAATTTACAATGCTACAAAATCTATACAAATTTATGTTATTGTAATAATTTCTCTCTACTTTCCAATAATCCCTAGCCCTCACATTTAATTTACATGCATTAATTACAATTATAAATTTTCTAGCTTGATTAATCTAAGTTAATTAATGTGTAATTAACTACATTTGTCAATTAACCTTGATTATTTATATAATATATTCTATTCCTTTATATTTTTGGCGAGCTTAACTTAAATCCTACAATGCTTAAGGTTTTTCCTCAAGCTTTTACCTTCTAAATTAGGGTTTTCAAATATGATTTTTTAAACTATTTTCTTATTTTTAGATCTAGTTTAGATTTGAATGCCCTATTATATTTGTACTTCATAGATTTTTATTTTTTCTAGGGTTTATGGCTTGTAATGTGACCTTGCTTCTATCAACCCTGTCCAACCTTGTTGCACTAGGGTGTAATTTTTAGATGATTATAGATTAATTTTATGATTTATATAAGTCCCTACCTCACTCATATATCAATTATTCATATGTAGTGTTGTGATTGATCTTCATTCAATCTATATCCAACCAACTTGGTTTGTGTTTTATTGATATATCATTTATCATGGATCATTATGACTCTATTTTTTAAGATTATCTTCATACATATATCAAGGATTATAAAGTGTTCTCACACTTTATCAATACTTATCCTTTGATTATTGTTGATATGTGATGATACATCATCAAACTTCGTAATTTAATAAATTGTTATGTTGCCAATTTAGAAGGTGTCTGATGACTATATATAATAGGCAATCAAATATCTCATTTTGTTTATTGTTTTTAAATTACAAAATAGAAGGAACACTTATACAAAAACAAAATATAAACTATAAAAAAATGTGAAATCTAAACTAGGATAAATATTTGAAATCTAAATTAGAAAAATATTCAAAATCTAAACTATGAAAAATATTCAAAATTTATCATAGAATTGAAATAAATTATTCAACTACTTGACTATTTTGAGAAAGAAAATTTGCACTACTAAACTCTTCAAGACAACTTCAATGAATGAACTCAAAGTAAAATTGCTTACTAATATTTCTAGAGAATACAACACTTCAACACACTATGAATACATTGAACAATAAACATAACATTAAAAATAAAAATAATATTGGATCAACATAGAATGAAATCCTACAATTATAAACTCTAACAAATTATTCCATTTTCTGAAAATAGTTCAACAAAAATATAGTAATTCATAATAGCATCATTTAAACAGAAACAAAGTAACTTACAATAACATCAAGAATTAATAAAACTTATCTATGAATCACTTTTCTTCTTCCCTAATCAAGTTTCCAACTCTCCAAAGATTGAAAATTCTAGGGACTCATAATATCATCGCACACAAATTGCCAATTTTACTAAAAGAAAAACAAACCTATAACTCCTTTTGTATTCATTCAAAAATTGTCATCAAGAAATGGCATCACAACACTATATATTATTTTTCCTATATATTAGGCTCCTTAATCATGCCTATCATTCAACATCATGAAGTTCATGCATGATTGCTATCAAATTTTTTAATTGAAATGATAAATTTTGTACCTATTGTAATTAATGAAGATTTTGTTTCTTCATCAACAAAGAAATTGAGAAATTGAAAAAATATAATTTCATTGGGATTATTCTTCTTGCATATAGCTTTATGTACCATTTATGAATCACATTGCAATATATCTTCAACCATTTTTCCAAATAGGGGACATGTGTAATGAACAAGGTATAATTTCTCATTACCATAATTTCTCCACAACTATCTTTATAAGAATTATGAGGCTGCGAAAACTCTAGGGATTCTTATGATATATGAGTATCCATTCCCAATTCCTAAAGATTTTGTCTTTGGGATTTGAATGAACTCTATCAACTTCTATTACCTTGTTTTATCAAAAATGAATCCTTTTCACTAAGATATGTTAGCATTGGAATCCCTTTCAACACATAATAAGAAAACATAAGTACATGCATCATTCTTAATTAGGATGGCCAAAAATTTATCATATATTAAGATTAATTATATAATATATTAGAGTTTTTAGGCAATAAAAGAAGGTACTTAATTCAAAATTTGATGAGGTCAATCTTTGCCTCATTAATATGGTATCCTTCTTTCGCATTGAACATATTTCATGTTCCACGAATGAGTTGTTTTCATGCATATTTTCCCTATCCTCTTCCAAGGAATTTGTAATGCACGAGAATTTGATCTTATCTTCTATCCTGCTAATAATTTTGGCTATAAATATGATTGTGTGTGTGCACTTTTTTTTTTTGGGGGTTAGTTGTTATTATCAACCTTATCCTTAGGCTAGACATGAGGTTTGGGAAAATCAAAGTTTAATCCCATTTGTTAAGTGTTTATTTTTTTCTAATCATATTGTTGTATGTGGGGACCACCAAAAATTTATAATGAACAATAAATAAATAAATAAATAATAGTTCTCCTTGTATGTTGATTTCTTGTTGTATTGGGACCCACCACACCTTACATTGATTTTTTTTTACTTAAGGTTACTATTTGATTCCTAGGGCCCACACATCTCTAACTCCTAAGCACTACCTAAGAAATCCCAATCCTGGTGAATTACTTCTTGTTGGGAATTTACCTCTAAAGTGAGGTCATGACATTATTTTAAACCTCCCTAATTTGTTGTCCCCATATTATGACTAGAAATTTTCCTTACTACTAGGCATAGTAAATAAAATTGTAGGTGTTTAAATACATGTTCCAATAACTATCACCTTGGTGGGTAGCAATTGCATATTTGGTTATTAGAATTTTTTTATAATAATTATGCTTGTTTTGATACCTTTACTACTATGCCATTTTGTATCCTATTATTTAGCATTATTTTTCATAATCATCAACAAGGTCTTTATGTCTAAATGACAATTAGGAATTTATGGTGCTTCAAATATGGTTGGAAATAACTACAAATTATTTTCATCCAAAAAGGTCATAATGGAAACAGTCTCATGGGTAGAGGCATTTTATTCCTGAGATGGTATTTCATTCCTAAGATTATTTAAAAAAAAAATATACATTGTGTGTGTTGTGAGATGCAATGAATAGAGAGATCATGTGATCAATTATTCCTACTTGGTAGGTTGTAGGTAATAATTTATCCACACCAATAGTACATGTTGGGTGCTAGTGTCCTCTAAATAATGAACTAAATATGTGTGAAAAAGAGAGAAGAGAGTAGATATTAAAGAGGGACATATTAGTATAAAATTATAATATATCCCCCCTTAGATGAGGACTAAAAATATATAAAAGCTAAATATTGTCTAGTTAGCCTCACAAGACTCTCAACTGTGGAAGGACATGGAATGAATTCCAAATTGTATGGTATGCATCTTTGGGTACATTGTATGTGTATACTAGTGAGATTCTAATTTCTAAGTTACTTGAGTACTTTTTCAAGTGTAGAGTGAATATTGAAGCAAAATATAAGCATGATTGACTTATAATATAGATCTGCATGAAAAACACAAGAAGGGAAAAACCACAGTGAGGATTAGCTCACAATATAAGTAATAGAAAAACCAATTACAAGGGATCACTTCCAAAATAGGACACACTATCCAGAAAGGCTCACTGCCGAAGTACAAAAAGAAGATAGAGAAGAAATGTTACATAGAGAACATGATCTCAATGCAACAAATATTCCACCACAATAGCTCCAACACCTTCGTAGTTTTTTTGAATGATTGCAGACACGTTCTGCTCACTGCATCCAATAATCCAACACTTGAAATTTTGCACTACTTTTCTTAATTTCACATCACTCACATCATATACTTCACACAATCATCTATCTTGCATCTATCTTAGCCTCCTTCAAAAATTCAACTCATACTTATACCGCTCTCAACCTTAAAACCCTCTCCAAGGTTGGAAATGCACCTCAAGCATGAAAACTCAAATTAGGCTGGTGCCAAAAAACTTCCATGGTGGGTAGAAGTGAATGTGGACCACATAAAAACTTAATTGGGACCCAAATAAACAACACCACTCAACCACATGCTACCACAAGCAATATTTATCCTTCACATGTAGTGTAAACACCAGGTTGGTTGTTACTCGTGCAAACACCATTAATCAATTAAGTACATGCTTCATCAATCTTTAGATGACATGCAAACCACACACCATGCTTCAAAATTATGATCTAGAATATTCCTCCAACATCTTGAAATCCAACAAACTCATTCATAACAACTTCCACCTGAAGAATGCACAAGGTTTGTACACTCAAACAACTTTTCCAAACACTATTACTTGATAACTTATCTTCCTAAGCACCAAATCGCAAATCCTTTTAAGAGGAAAACTACCAACATCATCAACACACCTTCAAAATCGTAAGACTTGAAGCATAACTATGTAGAAACGTAGGGCCAAAATATTTCTCCTAAACACCTCTACAATACTCAGTCACATGTTGGTGAACACAACTTCTATTATACAACAATCCAGTATACCATCTCTTGAATATAACATATATGAACATCTTTCACCAACATATCTGAACCGCACAAGCATAACATCAACACAAAAGAAACATGGAGCACATTTTGAACCACTAAACACACCTTCATCACACTATTTTCTCTTTTCTTCAAATTTTCTCAAAAGAACCTAGAAACCAAGCACTAGAGGCACCATCTCAACTCACCTCAGCATCATCTCCAGGCTCTTCATCATAAAGATAGCTCCATGTACTCACAACACTTCCTCAATATCTCAACTATACATGCACACCCATACAATTCAATTAACACCTCTTCCATCAACCAACTGACACCAATGACAACATCGACTTCTCCAAAATTCTCCAAACTTGCAACAATAACCCCCTTTGTCATTGATGACAACACAAGATATGAAAAACCATCAAAGACAACATACATACTCTCCCTTTGACAATAATTATTAGCAACATACACACTCTCTCTTCATCTATGATTAGACAACATACACACACTCTCTTCAATAATGATCAAACAACATACACTCTCTCTCTCCCTAATACCTTGCACTTTTTCACATGATTCCCTCTCCCCCTTTGACATCAATGAAAAAGGATGATTTTTTTTCATTATTCTCCCCCTTTGACATTGAACTAAGATACTTGCTACTACTCCCCCTTAGACAAACTACTCACAACTATTATGCAACATACTTTAACTGCTTTGAATACTCCCCCTTAGGAGTACATACCAACCAAATCAACAACCTTTGCATAATGACAACACTAACTCCATATTGCAACAATGTTACTACCTACTCCCCCTGAGAGGTAGCCACCAATCATTATTCTAGACAAATAATGAATCCATAGATTCATTGGACTATTGCATCTCCATATGCATAAAGTTCAAGGAAGGAGGGGCAATAACCCCCAACTTGTCCTGGAGATACTCAAAAGTATCCTTAGGAAGAACCTTAGTGAATATGTTAGCAATTTGATCCTTTGTAGGTATATATTCAAGCTTCACTTCATTCTCCACAACCTTCTCTCTTAGAAAGTGATATCTGATTGAAATATGTTTTGTCCTTGAATGCATCACTAGGTTCTTTGAAATATTTATTGCACTTGTATTATCACAAAAGATAGAAATAGGCTCATCATACACCACTTTGATATCCTTCAATGTTTGCCTCATCCACAACACTTGTGTGCGACAAGATGTTGTTGCAATGTACTCAACCTTTGCAGTAGGTAAAGAAAATGAATCTTGTTTCTTACTTGGCCATGAAACCAATCTACATCCAAGAAAGAATGCACGACCACTTTACTTTTTCTATTATCCACACAACCAGCCCAATCTGCATTTGTGTAATCACTCAATGTGAAATTAGTATCCTTTGGATACCATAAGCCATGATCCAGAGTGCCCTTTAGGTATTTGGATATCCTCTTCATTGTTGTAACATGTGACTCTCTAGGATCTTCTTGAAATCTAGCCACAAGACAAACTGCATGATGATATATGGTCTAGTAGCAATTAGATATAGCAGTACACCAATCATAGATCTATATTTTCTTTGATCAACCTTAAGGGATTCATCACTCTTGCTCAATTTGCAACCAGTAACCATAGGAGTACATACCAATTTGGAGTATTCCATTCCAAACTTCTTCAAAATTTCTTTGACATACTTTGATTATGAAATGAATATGCCTTTATCTGTTTGATTGATTTGTAGCCCAAGGAATAAATTCATCTCCCCAAACATAGACATCTCAAACTCTTTATGCATCTCTTATGCAAACTTCTTACACATAGCTTCATTTCCTCCAAAAATTATGTCATCAACATACACAACTACAATCAAGATTTGATCTTTCTCAACCTTAAAGTAAAGGTTAGTATTTGTAGTGCCTTTATTGAATCCTTGATGTATCAAATACTTATCCAACCTTGCATACCAAGCTCTAGGAGCTTGCTTCAATCCATACAATGCATTCTTCAATCTGAAAACCATATTAGGTTTATCAGATAATTGAAATCCTTCTGGTTATTCCATGTATACTTATTCTTCCAACTCTCCATTCAAGAAAGTAGACATCACATCCATTTGATAAACTTTGAAATCCTTATGTGTTAAAAAATCCAAAAACATCCCGATTTCTTCCATTCTAGCCACTGGAGCAAATGTCTCCTCAAAGTCTATTCCTTCAACTTGTACATAGCCTTTATACACAAGCCTTGCCTTATTTCTTATCACTTCTCCATTCTCATTCAATTTGTTTCTGAATACCCACTTAGATCTAATTATGTTTTTGTTTGATGGTCTTGGGACAAGTTCCCAAGTCTGATTCTTCTCAATATGCATAAGTTCTTCTTTCATAGCTTTCATCCAATGTTCATCCTTGCATGCCTCAATCATTGTTTTAGGTTCAACTTTAGAAAGTAGACATAAATTTACCTCTTCTTCAGCAACTTTCCTTCTTGTCAACACACCTTTGCTTTTTTCTCCAATGATTTGTTCTTTAGAATGATTTCTCTTCACATACTTGGGGCTTTAAGGGTCTTTTCTGGAGCTTCTTCCTCTTCATCCTATGCTTCTTGTTCCTTAGCTTTTTCTTCTTCTTCTTTATAAGTAGGTTCATCTGATTCATATCCATCTATCACCACTAAATTTTGTAGATCTTCATCCACTTTGACACTTGCACTTTCAACAATTTTTCTCAATATTTTATTATAACATCTATAAGCTTTGATTTTAGTAGAATTTCCAAAGAAGATACCTTCATCAGACCTAGCATCGAACTTTCCTAAGTTTTCTTCATCTCTTCTAATATAGATTTTTTTTTCCAAACACTCTAAAGTACTTGACAGTAGGGATTCTTCCATACCACAACTCATAGGAAGTCTCGGTGTTGTTTGTCTTAGCTTGAACTCTGTTAAGTATGTAAATAGCAATATGAGTTACTTCTCTCTAGTAGACTTTCAGTAGGTTAGTTTCTTTCGCCATAGTCCTTGCAGCTTCTTGAATAGTCTTGTTTTTCCTTTCAACCACTCTAGTTTGCTGAGGAGTTCTAGGGATAGATAAATGCCTCTTTATTCCATGATTCTCACAAAACATGTTAAATTCATTAGAGGTGAATTCTCCACCTTTTTCATACCTCAAAATTTTTATCTTCAAATCCATTTCATTCTCAACCATAAATTTAAATGCTTTGAATCTATCTAGGGATTCATATTTTTCTCTAAGAAAAGTAACCCATGTCATTCTAGAATAATCATCAATCAAAAGCATGTACAATACCTATCACCTTGTAGACTTCTCACTCTTGTATGACCAAAAAGGTCTGTATGCACCAATTCCAATAATCCGATAGAATATTGTTCTCTACCCTTGAAACTTCTTCTTGTTTGCTTTCCAATCTGAAATTCTTTGCAGATAACATTGATAGGCTTTGTAATCCTTGGAAAATCTCTCATTGCTTGAATTGAACTGATTCTAACCAAGTTATCAAAATTGACTTGACACATCCTCCTGTGCCATAACCAACTTTCATTAATTTGAGTCATAAAATAATGACCATCAACACCCTTGAGCTGATAAACATTTCCATCTATCCTCTTTCTAGCAACAATCACAGTTTCAGACCCTTTTTTGATCTCACATCCATCATCCTAAAGCATGAGATTATATCATTTTCCAGAAATTTTTCCAACACTCGAAAGGTTATGCCTTAAACCCTTGACCTAGTAAACATCATCAGTATTATGGTTTCCATCAAAATTGATTTAACCTATTCTAAAAATCTTAGCATCTGAATCATCTCCAAATCTAACAAGTCCTCCATCATATTTTTCAAGTTTAACAAACTTACTCTTGTCTCTAGTCACATGATTTGAGCATCCACTATCAATAATCCAATAATTCTTATCTTGTCTAACATGAAAAGTAGATACCAAAGTAAATTCAGCCTTACCCTTTGTCTCTGGATCACTTTCCTTGACACATCTTTCAGAGTTAGCAAAAACAAATTCATCTTTTAAAGCCAAGAACAAGCATTCATCATCATCAGGATATCCATAATTTAATTCATCATCAGAAATACCAACATCTTCTCTAGCATAATAGATTTTCTTAACTTTATTACCTTTATTCTCCTTGTTTTTGTCATTCATGGCTTTGTTGGGGCATCTTGAAGCATAGTGACCTATTTGTGCACAACTAAAACATTTGAAAGGTAATTTACCTTTATACTTACCAATATCTCTTCTCATCCTTCTAAAAAAGTTAGCCTCCACATCATCAATATCTTCCTGAACTGGTTCTTTAGTCTTCTCTGTTTTAGTATCCTTAAAAGTAGTCTCAATCTTTGCACCATTGTTAGTACCAAACTCTTTCATCTCAAATACAGTTAAAGAGCCATATAATTGATCTCTAGAATACTGATCTAGGTTTTGATATTCCTCAATAGTAGCAACTTTATAACTGTAAGCTTTAGTAAGGGTTCTAATAATTTTCTTTACCACTTTAGCTTCTTTGACCTTTTGTCCAAGACCTTTGATTGCACTGACAATTTCATCAACTCTTTGCATGTGGCTTGTGATATTTTCCTCTTCATACATTCACAAGTTCTCAAATTGTGTCTTTAGATTTTGCATCTTATCTTTTTTTACCATAATATCTCCTTCATAAATACTTTCCAACTTATCCCAAATTTCTTTAGCAATTTTCAAATCCATAACTTTCACTAATTTAAAATTTGCAAGACTACTCAAAAGAAGAAACCTTGATTTACCATTTGTTTCATAGGCCTTGATCTCATCACTTGTGCTCGGTCCATTTTCAAGTATGGAATATTGAGTCTTCACCTCTTGAAAAACATCATATCCAAGGTAAACTAGATAGCTTTCCATCTTCACTTTCCAAAATGCAGTCTGTTACATCAAACATAGGGATCTCCTTCTTGTTCGTCATCCCATATCTACCTCAAGCTGTTAATATTTTCTCTAAGGAACCTTGCTCTGATACCAATTGTTGAGTGAACAAGGCAACTTAGATGGGGGGTGAATCAATTGTATCTTATCAAAACACCAAAACCCTCATTAACATCCAGATCCACAAGAATTCATTAAACCCTTAATATGTTATGAAGTTTTAACATATAAAAGAAACTTAAACTCAACACCAAACATAAGAGAAAACCATATTTACTTGGAAATCCCAAGAAGGGAAAACCATGGTGAGGATTAGCTCACACTATGAGTAATAGAAAAATGGATTAGAAGGGCTCACTGCCAGAATAGGAAACGTTGTCCAAAAAGGCTCACAGCCAAGGCTCACTACTGAAGTATAGAAAGAAGATAGAGAAGAAATGTTACACAAATAACATGGTCTCAATGCAACAAAGATTCCACCACAATAGCTCCAACACCTTTGCAATCTGTTTGAATGATTATAGACACCTTTTTCTCACTACATCCAGTAATCCAACACTTGAAATTTCACACTACTCTACTCAATTTCACATCACTCGCATCATATATTTCACACACTCATCTATCTTGTATCTATCTTAGCCTCCTTCAAAAATTCAACTCATACTTATATTGTTCTCAACCTTGAAACCCTCTCCAAGGTCGAAAGTGCACCTCAAACGTTTAAATTCAAATTAGGTCGGTGCCAAAACACTTTTGTGGCGGGTAGATGTGAATGCAGACTACATCAAAACTTAATTGGGACCCAAATCAACAACACCACTTAACCACATGCTACCACAAGCAATATTTATCCTTCACATGTAGTGTAAACACTAGGTTGATTATTACCTAGGCAAAAACCAAATCAATTAAGTACATGCTTCATCAATCTCAAAAAGACTTGTGAACCACACAACATGCTTCAAAATGATCTAGAATATTCATCCAACATATTGAAACCCAACAAACTCCACAACAACTTCCACCTAAATAATGTACAAGGTTTGTACACTCAGACAACTCTGCCAAACATTGTTACTTGAAAACTTATCTTTCTAAGCACCAAACCTCAAATCCTCTTGACTAAGGCAAACTACCAACACCGTCAACATACCTTCATAATTGCAAGACTTGAAGCATAACTACAGAGAAACGTGGAGCCAAAACATTTCTCCTAGACACCTCTGCAATACTCAGTCACACACTAGTGAACACAACTTCTATTGTACAATAATCTAGCACACCATCTCTTGAATATAACATCTATGAACATCTCTCACCAACATATTTGAATTGCACATGCATAGCATCAACATAAAAGAAACACAAAGCACATCCCAAAGCACATTTTGAACCATTGAACACACCTTCATCACACCATTTTCTCTTTTCTTCAATTTTTCTCAAAAGCACCTAGAAACCAAGCACTAAAGACATCATATTAGCTCATCTCAACATCATCTCCAGAATCTTCACCATAAATATATCTCCATGTACTCACAACACTTCCTCAATATCTCAATATACATGCACACCTAGACAATTCAATTAACACCTCTTCCATCAACCAGTTGACACCAATGACAACACATGTGGTTGACATAAATGACAACACCAACTTCTCCAAACTCCAAACTTGCAACATTTAGGCTACTAGGATTAGTTCCCCTTTATTGAGTGCCTAGTCTTGGATTGCATCAAGTGGTATGGGAGCAAGTTTTCTAGCTTTGGATATTGCATTAGTTAATAAGATCGAGTAAGACATTTTTTACTAGAGGGTGTCTTAGAAGGCTATATCAGATATTTTTTATGAGAACCTCTAATTTTAAATGGTTGTGCACTCTAGAGGATTTGTTATAGATGTGGATTATTGAATCCACGAAGAGATTTATGCTCTAGTAGGTTAAATTGTTATGATATCTATAACTATATAAGGTTGTTTTCTCTAATGATTTGTTGCACAAGCATGTGAAGGGTTGTAACAATAAAGAGCCATGATAAGGAGGCATGAGTGTACCAATTTTTTTATTTATTTTTAATGTGTGTTGAGTGAGTTTGTTGTAGGTATGAATCATGTAATTATAGATACTTGTTTGCATGTGTGTGTGAATATATCTTCAAAAAATATGACAAGGATAGTTTTCAAGAGGCTATTTGAGTAGGTATTTATGGAGAAATACCAAGGGGAGGAAACCCTTGAGAAGATGGGTATTCATTTCAAATTGAAAATAATAGAGGTTAAGTAATATGGAATAGTTGTTGTAGATTTGATAAAGAATGATGAAGAATGTCACATTGGTGGCATTGAAGAAGATGGAGTTGTATGAGATGTTGAAACCAAGGACAAAATCCTTGAGAGGGTGATAAACATACATAAGAGATTAAAAAGACTGGAGGCTAAGAAATATATAAGAGATCATAAATAAGACCAAAACTGATGAAAAATATCATATTTATGGCACAACAAAATAAAAAATTGTATATGTAGTTGAAACATGTATTTGAAAATGCATGGATGTGTTGGAGGATAAGGTTGTAATGGGGGAGAAAGATAATGATGAAAACACTCTTATGTCTAACATTGTTTTTCTAGATATGAAAGAAGGTAAAGGTAAAGGAAGTCCTCATGCTAGTGGAAAATATCAAAATGAAAATTATGATGGTGATAGAAGTGCAATAAGTAAAACATAAAAATATTGTTTTGAAATTTCATTTAGAGGTATTAGTTTATTTGGGAGTTAAAATGGTGGCTTGTAAAGGCCCTGTGTGTTGATCATGAGGTTGTTAACAATAATCTCCCACTTAAATAGGAGATGAAGAAGATCAAGGAGTTTTTTGGTTTGAGTGATTCTTCACATGGAGATTTTACTATAGTAGAGGATAATGAAGGAGATAAATTTATGGTGGTGACAAAATATCAAGAAGAGTCTTTGAAAGATATAATAAATTTCAAAGTAGAAATGATGGATTGTGAAGGCCTTATAGTTATAGAAAAATACATTAAGGTGAAGATAATATCTTGTATAAAGAGGAGATATAAAATATTGAATAAATTTTTACTTAATTTGATCATTTGCACGTAGATTCTATTGCAACAAAGAATGGCGAAGAAAATAACATAGAAAATGTGTTCCTTAAAATACATCACATGGTAATAAGTTGGTATGAGAGTGTAGTGGAGATTTGTCCTTCAAATGAAATAAATATATTATTCAAAGTGGAAAAGTAAATGAAGTGCCTTGATGAGGCTCTAGATGAAGAAATAGTTATGGAGCTTTTTTATTTTCATATATTATTAGTGATTATTAAATTATAGGTGTAGACACTTAAAATTTATCCTTACAGTCATCCTATTATTTTTCTATTAATTAAATGGATATTATTATCTATTTAATTAATTCATTTAATAATTTACTCTATTTTCATCAATTCACTTAAATCATTAAAATATTATAAGCATTTATCCATTTGCATAATCACTTATCCATAAATCATTTCATGCATAATCCATTTGCATAATCATTAAAATTAATTTTATCCATTGCATATCTCATTAAATCATTTGTATTTTCATACATGAATCTATTTAATTAAACCATTCATCTAAAATCCACTTTAAATCTAATTCCTAAACCTCCATCATATCATAATCTTTCCCATTTATTTATCTCATTCCCATTAATTTCACTTGATTAAAAAATATGGGATAAACATCCATTTCTCCACTTCACTCTTTTAATCCCACATTTCTCCCATAATCTAGATCTTTCCTATGAGGACATCTATAAAAGCTCTCTTTTCCCACCTTGAGGCATATTTGATTTCATACATACATATTCGATTGCATACACATTCAATCTCAATCACAAATCCTTACTTCCATTCATCATAGCTTCTTGATGCATTTGTGCTTGTGAAAATCTGAGAGCATCAAATGCGTAATCCAAGATTTTGATGATAGGAAAGCAATGGAGTCAGTTTTCTTTTGAATGCTTATGTTTGGTTTTGTGTAGTTTAGTTTTACGTTATTCGCATTTGTATTCATGTAGAAAATCTTCATTGACGTTGTGCTAAAATTTTGATTTCTTGTTTTAGATTTACTGAGTTTCTCATTTTTAGCATGAACACCAAGTAAAGTAGTAGTGAGTAAAGAGCATGAGATTGTAGCTAGAGCATGTCTTTTAGAAGGCATGAAATTGCTAGTGAATAAGGATGTAAGAGAGAAGAATGTTGTAATAATGGTTGGTCCTTTGGAGGAAATGATAGTGTCAAAAGATGCAACATAATAAAGCATAGATAGATTTTTTTTCATGTGAGATGTAGAGGAGTGTGGATAAGGAATTAGTAAATATAAAAAATTAAGTAGATGAAGAGTTGGTGATGGGTTTTCTTCTAGAATGTTGCTAATGCTTATTTATGTGTAGATAAATGAGTGAATACAAAAGGAAAAAGATGAATAGATGACAATAAAAATTAATGATTCCCATCATGTTATTAATGTCGATAAAGTGGTGAGTATAAAAGAAGAGGAGATAATGAGGAGAAATTTTTATGTTTTTAATTCTTGGTGAAGGAGGATGGACAATTTTGGGTTGAATTCCATGAAATATGATTTGAGTGTATGAGAATATGGCCTTTCATGGAGGTAGAAGGATAATGGCGGGTTAAATCCCATGAAAGATGATTGTCATACCAAAGATAATGACCTTTGGAGGAGGTGGACAAATAGTGATAGGTTGAATCCCATGAAAAGAGGGAAAAGATGGTGGAAAAGAAATACTAGGAGAAGGAGGTTGGTCTATGGTGGAAAAAAGTGTTTGCATAAACTAGTTATATTATCTATCCTAATTTCACTTTATCAGATATTCACACCTAGTTACTTAAGTTTTCTTGGTGTTTTGTTTTTTATTTGATATCATAAGATTTAAACACTGGTCATGATATTAGATAGATCTACAGTTTTATCCTTGCCTTTATAGAAATTTGTTTGATTATATTGCAATTATACTTGTAGTGTCAAAAGTTGTCACCCTTGACAATTTCACACTATGTTTTTCTCCCCCTAAATTGTTAAGCCTAATTGACCCCCTAATTTCCTAAAATTATGCATTTTGGAGCCCATTTGTACCACTTTTCAAGAAATTGCAAGCATTGAGCAAATGCATCCAATCTTTAAATTTCCCCTGAAACTTAATGTCTTGGAAATTAGGGCCAAGACCCATACACCCTTGGGCATATGGGTCCCCCTTCTTAGGCAAGACCCATTTTGGACATGTCAGTGTCAGCATTTTAACATTCAAATTTCAAATTTCAAGTGTCGGCGTTTGAAATTTATTTTTTGAGAAATTAGCATAAATACCTCGTATCTTCACCATTTGAAACCGAAACATAAAAAAAGGATGTCTTTAAGTTTAATGCATAAAACTTAGGATCAATTTTGATCCTTTACAAAGTCACATTGGGATGTAAATCACCAAGGTGTATAGATTGACTTTCAACCATGAAGGTGAGTCAATCAGACCTAGATCTACATCCTTAGAGCCCTGAAGATGGATTGGAATTGACTTTCCTTGATCAACCTAATTAGAATATGTGCCCTAATACTCAAATTGCAAGAATCTTACAACTGATAAATAGAAACAGTCAATTGTAGGCAAATCTAGGAAGTGCAGGGGACTATGTACCTACCCATAAAAATTGGTGTTGAGCTTAATCGGATGGCTTATATGCCCAAGGGAATACGAGCCTTTGTAAGGTTGTCTTGCTTAAATTTTAGGGTCATCTAGTGGCAGATCTGAGGCTCTTGTTTTTGCTTGCAAAGTTGTTAGAATGTTGTCAGATATTTCTGTAGGTGAGTTTTTGTGGCTTGACAAGATTTAGGGCTTTCAATGCAACAATGAACATTTTTTTCTCAATCTTCCTTCAATCTTCTTCAAACCTAAGATCTACACACTTAAAGAGAAGGGAAATGTTGTGACATTTAGGGGCTTGCCTCAATCAAACCCTGTGTAAGTGTTTCCAATTCCACAATGGAAATGCCAATGATAATACATAGATGATAGGAAGGAATGATAAAATCACAAAGTGTTGCAACTCACCACCCTTTAATGGATTCCTTAAGGAATTGAATTCATACACATCACCTCAAGGTATTGTATCTTGTTTTATTAATTGCTTGAATTGCTTTGGATACTTACGACAAGGGTTAACCTTCACAAAAAAATGATAACATGACAAAATGAACTCACATACACTTTGACATGATGCTTGGATCTTGAATTGCTATAATAAATCATTGAAATGTTGCTCTCGACTTCTCTTAAATTCCCTTAAAATGTTCAACTCTAGCTTGTTAGATTTCAAATGATGTAATAACTAGGTATTTATAGGTAATTATTCTAATTTCCCAAAAAATAGATCTTGATAGTTGACCAAGTTGCAAGTTGGGTTTTGAATGTTAAAATGTCGATATTGACATGCCAAAAATTGGGTCTTGGTACAATAGGAGGAATTAGACACCCTAGGGCGTCCCAATCTTGGCCACACTTTTTGGGACATCAAGTGTTAGGGGCAAGGTAATAACTGGATGCATTTATTCAATGCTTGCAATTTCTTAAGAAGTGATACAAATGGGCTCTAAAATACATACTTTTAGGGAATTAGGAGCTTAATTAGGTTCAAAAATTTAGGGGGGACAAAACATAGTGTGAAATTGTCAAGGGTGACAATTTTTGATGCTACATTTAGCCCCCACTTTAGTGAGAGTATAAACTTACACTCAAACTCACACTAAAGTAGAAAAATATGTCGAGAGGGGTCCGATTGTCCAGATGTTGAAGAGATAGGATGATAATGACTCTAGCGGGTGATCAAGCCCCTAAGATTAAAGATCCTATGGCAAGAAAATATAAGCCCAAAGGAACACACATGTATGAAATGCAGCAAGACAACATAAGCCCAAAGGAACACACATGTGTGAAATGCAACGAGATAACATACACAAACATACATGTCAGAAAACACGAAGCATACACAATGAAAACACACAACATAACATATGGATGATGATGAAATAAAAAAACACAATGTAAAAATGACGTAAACATGAATAAGACACACAAAAAACACAAGGTTAGTACTAAAGGGATTCCAATCAGTAATGCAAAGAGACCTCAATCTTAAATTGTCTCAAGTACCAAACTTCATCCATTGAATACAGGAATGCTCCTATGAGGACAAGAAAGTTGTGTTATGCCACATCACTCTTGAGCCACATGGATCTACTAGCAAGCAAGTTATGTTATACTAGGTGTCTATGTAATATGATGGGTTCTACAAGGCTAGCAAGGTGTGTTATGCTAAACACTCATGAAACATATGGCTCCACTGGAAAGCAAGTTGTGTTCTGCTAGATGGCCATGTTAAAGGAATTCATGACTCACACCATATCAAAGTCTGATATTTTCTAGGTGAATCACTAACTATAAGGTAATGCGGGCTAGTGAAGTCTATTATTCACTAGGTGAGCCCCCAAGACAAGGTATCAAAATGAGAAACACATTAGGTCTAGTGAAGTTTGATATTCACTAGGTATTACCCATTAACATCCATACCAAGAGTTATACTCCCTGATAACTTTGGTAAGGTGCCACAAAATGATCAAGATGTTATGCCAACGTATCACTAAGTTCAACACCTGCAAACAAAGTGAAGCAAAAATTCCAAACTCACCTTAAGGGGTGCATAAAGTTTAATGTCACACGGTATGAACAAGGCTCACCTCAAGGGGTTCACAAACCATAGTGGGATAAGGCCAGAAACTTAAGGGGTGTTATAATAACACCACCACAAAAGGTAATTTATTAAAAATAATCAAAGGGGATTTGCTCAATATATGAACAATCACACCTTAGGGAACATCACACATGACATCACCACCAAGAAAGGACTTGCCATGGAATAGAAAATCACACCTTAGAGAACACTAGCCATAGAATTACCACCAAGAAGAATGCCATACACCAAGAAAGGTCACACTCTTATGGGACATCAAGCCTAATATCACCACAAAGGAGACATGTCACATGGATTAAGAAGGCCACACTTTGGTTGACAAGGTCATACTTCCTGAGAGATATATGCTATCATCACTAAGAAGGGACCACTTCCAATGTGAAAAATAAGTGGGGGAATATATTCCCCCCCTTAAAATGTTAGTTTACAAGTACTACACTAATGCTTTAAGGAGATGTAAATGAACCCTAAGAAGGAATGCACCTACACAAGGCTATCTAACCCCTTTCCCCCTAAGTGTAGGTACAAAACATGAGCCAAAGATGGATGATGATATGATTCTCCTTGTAAGATGAAATACGATTTCATAAAGCCAATTTTATACCCCCATGCATGGTAGTGAATATTTTATGATACGACAACTACCTTATGGCAAGGAGCAACAACTAATGCTATTTTTCATGATTAAGTGAAGGTATTTTTGACATTTTTTAAGGAAAATAACCAAGAAATTATGTTGTTTCTTGCGTGTTAGGCTCTATAGGGACACAACTATCTTGTTCTTTTACACCACATCCTTTTCCATTATAGCCAAATTATTTCAAAAGTTAATAACCTCTTCCATAAATGGCTTCCATTTCTTTCGAAGAAGGTATTTTTTCATGATCATCTCCATCATAAGTGGATGTGTAATTTGTGTTTTTATCTTTTATAGGAGTTGTAGATTTAGATGCTTTTGATGACTCAGTAATAGATTGTGTTGATATCAATGCCACTTCTTTCTCTTTACCTGATTTTGATTGTGTAATCTTGTATTCCCCAATGATTGTAGGTGTGAAATCTAATGATCCCCACTCATCATCTAAAAAATTTGTCACCGATGAAAGACAATTGTTTTTTTCCTCAATTTATAAAGGTTCCACTTTTGTAGTCGATGTTAATGTTCTAAGAGGATTCTTCATTCCTGTTTTAGTTTGTGAACAATTTTCAAAATTTGGATCAAATTTTATCGTGTAAACCTTACTGTGCTAAACCTTGTTGCAGGTCTCCAAATAATTCAATCATTCAACCAAAGCAAGATACAAATCCCTAAGGTGATGTGTATGAATTCAATCCTTCAAGGCAACCATTGATGGGTGGTGAGTTGAAACACTTTGTTGATTCATCATTCCTTCCTTTCCATTATCATTTGTTCATTGAAATTTCCATTTTGGAAGTGGGAACACTTAGCCAGGGTTTGACTAAGGCAAGCCTCTATATGTGACAACATTTTCCCTCTCTTTGAATGTGCAAGTTGTAGGTTTGAAGAATATTGAAAGGAGATTGAAGGTCCATTTTGCATTGTTGCAATTATTGTCATACATCTTGCCAAGCCATGACAACTCACATATAAAATTATCTAACAACATTTTGACAACTTGGAAAGTGAAAACATGAGTCTTATATTTTCCACCAAAGGACCCAAAAAGTTGAACATGACATCCCTACAAAGACTTAGATGCCCTTGGCGACTATGTCCTTCTACAATGGCTAAAACAAGCTTTTTTGGGTAGGTAGATATCGCTCATCCCTTCCCAAATCTACCTGCAAACTATTGTTTAAGTCAATCAAACATCGAGATCTTGTATTTTTCATATTAGGGTACATAGTCTAATTAGGTTAATAATTCTAAATCAATTCCAATCCATTCTAATCCCCAATTAGATGTAGATCCAGGTTTGATTGGCTCACCTTTATGGTTGAAAGTCAATATTTTCACCTTGTTGATCTAAATCTCAATGAAACCCTAGAGAAAGGAAATAGAATCCTAGGTTCTTTGCATTTAGGACCTAAGATACCTTTTTCTATGTTTCACTTACTCATCCAACTGATTTTACCACCAAACATAGTGAAAGCATATCCACTGGTGGATCTTCTATTGTCAATATCTCCAACCCGATGTAAATCCACAAGTCCATGAATCAAATTGAATGTTTGTCCCTTGTAGGATAACCATGAAAGCACAAGGAATAATCATAGGTACCTCACAAATACCTTAAGACCCTCTCCATTGCATCACAATGTACTCATCGAGGATTAGAAAAAATGAATGAACTCTCACTACTTAGGAAATTTTTGGTCTTATACAAACCATAGCATACATCAAACTCATTTGCACTAGAATAAGTTAACCTATTCATATGCTCAATCTCATTAGGATAAACTGGACACTACTTAGTAGATAACTTTATCCCTATCATAACAAGAACACACAATGACTTGCAATGTATCATATTAAACATTTCTAACACCGAGTTCATGTACTTACTCTACCCTAACCAAAAAAATTATCCACTCTATCTCTTCTCATCTCCATCCCAAATATGTTCTTCATTTCCCTTAAGTCCATTTCAAATTTTACTAAAATCTAAGACTTCAAATCATAAATCAAACCTTTAAAATTATCAAAAATAACATATAATACAATAATGAGAATACAATCACTTTTTGCCTTAAATAGTAGATGCAATGATATGTTTTAGATATCAAAAATATCAAACTTAACACAAAATAATCAAAGTTTTGGTACATCTTAGGAGATTTCTTAAGACCATACAAATATTTCTTCAACTTACAAACCAAATTTTCTTTAACTTTATCAATATAGTGCTTCAATCATGTGATATAAATATCTTCCTCCAAATCATCATGAAGGAATGGTGTCTTCACATCCATTTGCTCGACCTCAAGATCATATATCGTAGGAAGAGAATAGAAATCAAATATATGTCAAATTTTCTATTGGGGAGAAAATATCACCATAAGCTATTCCCTCAACCTAGGTTTAACCCTTCACAACTAATCTCACCTTGTTTTTCTCAACACTTTCATCAAACAATATTTTTAGTTTGAACACCTATTTCTATTTAACAAGATTTTGTCCATTTGTAGCTGTTGTAAGGGGGGAATAAAGCAAATGGGAAAAAAAGCAAATGAAATTAAACAAAATTAGTTCAAACAAGATAAAATTCCAACTATACTCATGAAATGAAGTTCTAAAATAATGAAATCAAACAATGTAATCCTAAAGAAAACATAAATTGAATTCAAAACTTTAAAAGCTATACCATCCCATGTCGAAGTTGTGTTTGTATTAACATTTGGATGTCATATTGCTCAATTCAATACAAAGACTCCATTGTTGTTGTTGCAAAATCTTTGATTCATGTAGATAATGATAAACTAGAATGTGATATTAAATCTTAATATGCTCAAGAGATAATTGCTCAATGCTTTGCTATAAAGATTCTAGATGATTTGTGACAAGGTAGAAGATTGTTTTATAGATTTCATGTTTCAAAATGAATGACCAAGATTTTGTAGTAAAAGATCTTGATCAATGGTTGAGAACCATTGAGAGGAAATAGATTGGAAGAATTAGTGGATTTAGATTGGAATAATTGGTGGGAATGAGAAATTAGGTTAAGTGGTTAGTGGGATTGAGGAATAGATAAGTTAGTCAACTATTTAGAGTGAGAAATTAGTGGTTGTGATTTACTCAATCACAAAAGGGGGTGAAGATATTTGATTAATTGATTAATTAATTAAAATTGAAGGTGAACATGCAAGTCATGTTTGACTTTAACAAATAAAGTTGTATTTGTTTGTTGACTATGTTGAATGATGTTGGATAATTAATTTAATTATTTAGGATTAGAAAGGGGAAAGTGATTTAATTAAATTAAGTGATAACAATTTAATTGATTTAGGAGAATAAGGTATATTAGTGACATAGTTAAAAATAACTTGTGTTAATTTAATTAATCAGGAGGAATAAAGTTAGATTAATGATGATATAGTGAATTAATTAAATCATTTAAATATTATTAAATTAATAGAGGAAAATAGGGTTTTGATGCAAATGATGTGGAATGCAATGATGATAGTTGATAATGATTTTGATGATGAAAAAATGTCATTCAAGATGTGTGATATGTGTTAGGTCATTTTTACATGTCTACATTTTTCCCCTCTTTGAGACAAAGTATTGGTTGTTTTGTTTCAAAGAATTCGATGTTTAAGACCATAATTGAAATTTTTTTATATGTCCCACTATGCTCCACTATGCCTCGATGGTCAGCGGAAGGATAATACAACACTGGGCTACCCCCTCGAGAGGCTGGTTGAAAAAATTATTTTTCGGGTCAGGCTCGTGACAAGGTTTCATTATAGTTCAAATGTGTAGAGTACAAAAAGTTAGGCTATAGGGCCTTCGTTTATGGGTTAGATGGTACTCCTAATTTTCACCTAGGAGGGTTTCCAATGTAAAAAAATTAGGGTTTTGGGGGTTCAAATGGTAAATTAGGTTGAAATTACCCCTCATTTGCACTCCTTGATTTGATAATTTCTTGCCTCTAGAATTTTTGTGATATTTCCTTCTACAGACGACGGTTCATGATGCCTCGAGTTCTGGGAGTTCCACATATGGCAAAGGAAGTTAGAGTATACCGACGGTTATTGGTGTAGGGGCTTTGGTACGTATGTCTTTAATTTTTTGCTTTCGTCTTTTTTTCGTACTTGTAATTAATACTTGAAATTTTCCTATGCAATAGCGACAATTTAGGATTTTTTTTGCTTTTGGCCTGATTTGAATGCTATTGATCTTTTGTCAAGGTTGCTTTTAACAAGCATGGCCACTATTGAAAAATATGTGCTCTATTACAAAAATATGTGCACTATTGAAAAATATTGGCGCTATTATAAAATATTGGCACTTTTGAAAAATTATGGGCGCTATTGCAAAATTTGAGCACTATTGAAAAATATTGGCACTATTGTAAAATTTGAGCGCTATTGCAAAATATTGGCACTATTACAAAATTTGAACTCTATTGCCTGGAAAATGTTTGCTTTTTCTCTGAAATAATTGATTGGTTATGTTTAGTTTTAGTTTGAAGTTCTCAAAAATCTTGACACTATGCGTTGAATGTTTGCAGGTTGTCCTTAAGCCTTTGTCTATGCAAGAGTGACATACTCGGTTGATGAATGGGTTAGCTAATTTTGATGATATGCAGAGAGGCTTTCTTGATGCAATCATTTTGAACTATATCAATCACTTGTCATTGCTCGGGGCTCATCGAGCCATAATGATTGCTTTGGTAAAGAGGTGGCATTCCAAGACCTCTTCATTTCATTTTCCTACTAGAGTGTGCACCATTACCTTGGAGGACTTTTGGAGGATTCTTAGGATCCCCATTCATGGTCAACTAATTGATTATGATGTTTAGAGGGGTACCTTAGCAATGGAGAGATTACTTGGTGTGGAGTAGTTGTAGGTCATTGATTCCCATATTGATTTGAGGTATCTTATTGATGGTGTCAATCCTATGGTTCCAGTCTTGGTAGGTATTATCACTGAACCTCTAATGCCTAATAGGAGGGCTAGGCGGTTCCTTTTTGGTTGGGGAATTGTTATTGAGTAGACGATGGAGGAGGCCACAGTGTATGCTTGGGGTCAATGTGTGTTGGCCCACCTTTCTAGAGATATGCACGAGGCCGTTTACATAGGTGATAGTAGTATAACCGTTGGAGCCAGTTTCTTGCATTTTTGGGCTTGGGAGAGGATAACAATTACTCAACCAAAGGGCATACAGGATAGGGATGCTCATGATCCCTATGCTTATCAGTACCATGATTATCTACATTATAATTAGCCTAGTAGATTGTCTTATTGGAGGGAAGTTTTTGATGTGACATATTTCACATGGAGGCCATATAGAGACTGTGAGGCAAGGCTGGATGACTAGGAGCAACTGGTCTACTGTAGGGAGATCTAATTTTTTATCGGTCATTTTGATCTCTTGCTTGAGATATATTTACTAGATAGAGTATTGAGATAGTTTGGTGAGTGCCAGACTCAGCTTGTTGATGATTATATAGCCATGTTTGGATGCACTACATGGGAGGAGACCGCTTGGGGCCTCGTGCTGATTTTGGCATGGCAGTGGCAACATTTAGAGCATTGAGAACTTTTCCATGGGGTTGGGTAGTTGGTCTCACAGATCCTAGGATGACTCATGATTTTGATGGTTGGTGGGCCCTCCGTAGACCTTTGAGATTGACTATGCCTCTTGGAGGTCCAATTTTGGGTGTTCAATGAGGTCACATTGGGCATCAACAAGATTGATAGCATCTCAGGATTGCTCATGAGTAGCTGCAGCAGGTACAGGGTGGTCAACAGGATTAGTAGCATGTTGAGCAACAAAAGGGACCATAGGCTCCTCAAGTTCCTCCCCCATAGGGGGATATGACAGCTCAACTAGCTGAGATGACAATAGCTAGGGATGCAGAGATTGTGCAGCAACAAGCCACTGATGCACAGGTGGCTACTCTTACTGCAAAGTGGGATACTCTCCATCAAGAGAGAGACTCGTTGAGCCAGGAGTTGGCTACCAAGAGGTAGCACAAATTGACATCAGAGATATCCTTGGCCTCTACCATTCCCTTGGCCCAGTATTAGGCTGATTGGGATAGGCTTTTGCAGCAATGTACATACTATCAGATGCTATATGAGGCATTTGTGTTGAGAGCTCAGAGACAACCTCATTTTGGAGAGAAGAGTACACAGACAAGTGCAAATTTAGGTGGGTAGTCTGTCAGACAATCTCTAGTTATCCCACAACCATCCCCTCATCATAGCCAACATCAACCTAGATCTCCATCGCTAGATGACTAGTCGAGCTGATTTTGTTTAAGATCTTTTATATGTATTATATCAAAGACTTATGTAGACATATTTTTGTATATATATTCATCGACCTAGTTGAGCCCTCGTATATGTATTTATTTTGATATCCTTTGATGCTGTATCACACATGACATTTGATGATGACATTATCCATTTTTGATGATATATGATATTTCATGTTTTGATTCAACTTTATTGTGTGTTATGAGATGCTTGGATGAATGGTTTATAATTATATGCTCATGCTTTTGTTATTTTTTTGATGTATGCATATGCTATGGATGGATGTATGATTATAATTATATGCTCATGATATGCACTGATGATTTTTTAGATGCAGGATGCATGTGGTACTATTGACATTGTGATGAAAGATGGAGTTGTTAGTTAGAAGAGGTGTTTGATGATTTTTAGAGATGGATAGAAATTTGATGTTGTTAGTTATTGATGAGTTTTCCTTTTTCTTTCATAGAGGCTTCGTATCTTTTAGCAATCCTTTTTTTGATGTAGAAAACATACACGATGCACTAGGGTATTACTAACCAAGGTGGATTTGTATCCATTGCGAGGACTTTGACTCTGCAAACAAAGAATATTCTTGCTCATACCAAACATATGAAAACCCTGTTAGAGTGTATGGTTGAGTTGTGTCAAAAATATTTTAGACTAGTTACACAGTTACTGCTACACGAATTGTCTCAAAACAATTTCCATATAGAAAAAAAGGCAAGTATTCATCGTGGTAGTATCACAAAAACCTCTAAAAAATAGAATAAAAATAAAATGACAGTTAATGCCCCCATTCCTTCTTCTCTAAATCCTTATGGACATCCTCGAGAGATCTTAGGAATGCGGTATTAAGATAAATAAAAAAAGATAAGACTATAAAAGATAAACAATATTAATGTAGTATCACTTGCCATAGTTGTTTTGATGTTTCATGATGAAATCCATTGATGATGTCTATTATAGGAACGTTGTATCTCTTAAGACTCATGTTTTAGGATTGTTCATAATGATTTTTCAAATAGGCATAGTATTCTATACTTAGGCATTATTTTAACTTGATAGTGATCCAATCATTTTGATCTTCACTTTGGAATTTTTTATTTTGATGTTTGTTTTGCTTGTTGATTTCTTTGTCAAAGGTTTAAGGTGATGATTGTTTATTGTGAATTTAAAGTTTATTACAGATAAGTGACAATGGAGATAGGACCTTTTGTAATTTTTTGATTATTTGATGTTGATTTTAGGAAATTTAGAAATAAATAGGGGGACCTAAAGGGACTGACCTAGTGCCTCGGGGGCTGATCAAAGATTAGCCTTGCCTACGTGATGAACACAAAGACAACGTAATTCGACTGCATTGATTGACACTATTTTTGGAGTTTTCTATATTTCATGAATGTTGTAGATTTTGATAAGATATTTGAATGTTTTTGTTTTGTTTTGGGGGACTAACCTAGGGCCTCGTGGGGTCATTAGTGATGGCCTTGCCTATGTTATCCATGTAGAGGCTCGTAGTTCACTTGCTTGATAGGAGTATATTTTTTACTTTTCTAATTTTTTGATTTTTTGATTTATTTTTGATTAAGTTTAAAGACCACGACAGACACCTAAGGGAACTAACCTAGGGCCTCAAAGGTGTTGGTGTGAATGGGGTTATTTTCTAACTAGTTATTATTTGGACTATTTACATAATTAATAAGTTTACTTAGGAGTTAGTTTCCTAGATGGTATTCTAGAAACTAGTATTTAATGGGATCATATCTCATTAATATGCATGTAGTTATCTAGGCATTTAATATTTCTCTCATGCATTTATAATTATGCATTAGGTATTTAATGATTGTAATTGAGGTTGTTATCCAACTATCTCTCTCCTTTCCTATATAAGGAAGGCTCTTGTACATTTATAAATCATTCTAGATCAATTCAATATAGATCATCATTTAATCAAGTTCTCTTCTTGCTCATGTTGCAACACTTCTTCATTCATGTGGATGGTATTCTTCTTGGTTGATCCTTTGAAGTGTGTACAACTTCATCTGGGTTATTGCTCATATTTCCAACATGGTATTAGAGCTAAGGCCATAGGAGATCCATCTCATATCGGGAAGTTGAGCTGAGGAGATCATTGAAGGTTGAAGGGTTTTCTTGAAGGGCTAATTGTTCTCATCTAGGAGACAACTAATTTCTAAGGAACTTTGGGTCAGATTTGACTCCGCCATTGTGTTCAAAAAGTTCAAAAACCTAAGGATTGCCTACGCATTCGTCAAGATTCAACTTCGTCATCCGAACACCATCAGAGGTTTTTGGCAATGATATTGTGAGCAAAGTACAAATCATGCAAGTGTTGGAGAAAAAAATCTCCCCCCCATTGCAAGAAAAAAAATCCACCCTTGGTCGGCATTATGTCCATTTGCAGGTTCAATTTTTTTTCATTACTCGGGCTATGGTTTGATATAGTTGGCATAAAATATTTTATTCAGCGCAAAAAAAACCATTGTCAACATATTTTAAATTTAAATTAACGGTAGACAATATTAAAATTTATTGTCTTTCATACCGGCGGATATTATACAATTTGGGGTTTCATCTTTTATTCCGTGACACATTTCATTTGAGGATTTGTTTTTATTAAAATCTACAGGCTTATTCATATTTGGTGGTTGAAGTTTTTAAATTTTCGCTCGCAATATTTTAAATCTGTGGACATCATTTAAATGGTGGTCAAAATTTTTCAATCGACATTATATTTTAAAAGGGTTTTTCTGCAGCTTCAAAATACATTGTAGTGTTTTTGATTTTCTGTGAAAGCATTAACTCCCTAGCAGGCTCGTGCAATCCTTTCTTTGTAGGTTGTCGGCCTGCACATCTTCATTGTCAGCCGTGAAGTTTCTCTCATCTGTCCTTCTACCTACCATTGTTCGTTCTTCATCCCACCAGTGTCGTGAACAATCCTCGACCACCATACTTTATGTTTGTCAGTTTATTAAATTATTTTAATCGGCATTTTATATGATACAAAAGGTTGATCTTTTTTTGGCCGACCTCTTTTTTGCCAGTTGACCGATCGGTCATATCAGGGACCAAATTTTAGCCTAGGGGGCTATTTTTTTCCCCCTATCACTTATTTCTTGCACCTATTTAGCCTGCACCCCCTAATAGGGCAGTATTTTTCTACAGAACATAACTTTTCCTTAGGATATCAAATTTTTGTGAACAAGATATCGTCGAAAAGTTGATTCTGTGTGCTTCATAGCCATGCATAGTATTTTGCTAGATTTTTCTGTGGGTATGAATTATAGCTATTAACAATCAGTGCTTCCATTTGGACTCCTGAGCTCATATCTTTTCACCATTTTGTTAGATTTTGGAGATTCCAGTGGCATTGCGAAGGTGATCCATAGCTCTATGATTCTATCCATCTATTTTTTTTAGATTCATCCCCAAGTATTCTCTATCGATTTTTTGCAATTTGTATCATTTTCTTGATAACCTAGACTTACTGCAATTTGGGAAGGGTTTGTTTGCATTGGAGGCTTTATTTTCACTGGCACATCATATTTGGAAGTTTCTATTTGATGTCGAAGGTCAATGTCTTTGTAATATTGGAGATATATCATAGTTTGTTATGGGGTTTGCATATTATCCTTCTGTGATTATGTTGCAAAAGGGAAACTATAAACAATGGAGATATGACATCATCAACCATCTTCAATCACTTGAATTGTTGCCACAATTGTATGGTATAGTTCCCCATCCTCAAAAATTTTCTTGTAGTTGCAACAAATATAATGTTTTAGAGGTTATTGCAATGCATGTTGATGATAATGTTTTGAAAGGTATTCTTTGGACTAATATTTGGGAGATATATCGAGATCTTGATACTCCATAATTCCCCAATGATCATGATTCAAAATGTCATATACCTCTTCATTTTTTAGACATGATACCCTATGATGATATTGCTATGTAGAAGCTTACAAATTCAGAATGCTTTAAATCTTTAGATGAGGATGTCAAGAGTTCTATAGATGCTTCTTCTCCATCAGAGATAGTTGATGTACCTTCACCTTTAGTGATTCTTTGTCTAGATTCATTGAATGAGGCTTCCATAATTCCTATTCATTAGGACATATTCAATTTTCTAGACTTGGGATCATAGGATGGCTTTGTTTCAGGTATTGTTGACTTGGCTAATTCTATAGGTTTAGAGGAAATTCTTGAGGGGATATCTCTCCTCTATGCAAATTCTACTTTGGAGGTTTTTCTTAAGTCTCCGCATTCCATTGTTTTGAACTTGATTGGGGATCCTGATCTTGGTGAGACATCCTTGGAGGCACTTGATTCCTTCTCAGAGATTTCATTTATGAGGCTTCTTCCCTCTCACTTCATTATGGAGTTGGAGTTTATTCCACATATATCATTGGATTTGCTTCAGAATTCCTTTAGTGGCTTTAAGGATGTTTCATTATGGGGGGTAATCTAGTCTCCATCTATTCCTTCAATTAAGGGATCATTGTATTATATTTGGATCTTGTTCAACATCAGTTTCTGCATAGTCTTGGTTTGTCACCTTCCTCATTGATTGGGAATGTACCTGATTTTATTGTGACATCTTCATCTTCCTTGGGAAAGGAGACAAATGATTATTTTTTAGAGACATCGTCATCATAAACATTCATTCTACCTTCCTTCAATTCCTATCTGGAATGAGAAGCATCCATGCATTTGTTCTTGGTTTTGTTTCTTCTGAAAGGCGGACAAGTTGTTTGTTGACATTGGATCATGTTTTGTCTTTAGGAACTTACCATTTTTGTAGGTGATCACATATTGTGGGGAGGCTACATAGTCTCTCTATTTCCCTCTTATGGGGGGGGCTATTGATTATTGTATTCTTTTGATGGATGTAGCTCTTGGGGGGTATTGATGTTGAGACCTCCATCATCACTTCCATTACTTGTACATGGTTAGCATTAGATTTTGCATTATATCTCTTTTTTGGGGAGAAGTTTTGTCCCATTGGGTTTTCTCCTTTTCTTTGTGGGTACCTAGAATGGCCTTGTAGCCCAGACTCATCATCATTGCATCATTTGCATCATAACTGCACTCCCAAGTTTCACTTATGGGGGGTTTTGGTGTGAATGGGGTTATTTCCTAACTAGTTATTAGTTGGACCTATTCACATCATTAATAATTTTACGTAGAGGTTAGTTTCCTAGGTGACATTCTAGAAACTAGTATTTAATAGGACCATATCTCATTAATAGGCATGCAGTTATCTAGGCATTTAATATTTCTCTCATGCATTTATAATTATGTATGAGGCATTTAATGATTGTAACTGAGGTTTTTATCCAACTACCTCTCTCCTTTCCTATATGAGGAAAGCTCTTGTACATTTGTAAATCATTCTAGATCAATTCAATATTGATCATCATTTGATCAAGTTCTCTTCTTGCTCATGTTGCAACACTTCTTTATTCATGTGGATGGTATTCTTCTTGGTTGATCCTTTGAAGTGTGTATTACTTCATTTGGGTTATTGCTCATATTTCCAACAGGGGGTTGATCAAATATTATCCTTGCCTACGTTATACACGCAGAGACCATGTAGTTTGATTGGTGTTGACTGAAAGCATAAAATATTTTTGAGATTTTTGATGTTTTTGACTTTGTTTATTTTTTGGATGTTTTTGATTTTTTGATACAAGGATTCAATCCACCACCAGTTTTAGGAAGTTTCCCCAGTTCGAGACAAGATTACGTTTGTTAGGGGAGACAAATTTTGATGGTGTAGTGAAGTTCAACACTGGATCAGTCATCGAGCCATGGTTGGTTGCACATTATAGTATGGGATGAATGGGGTGGATGCTTTAGATAGTGTTGATAGATAAAGATGTAGGTTTTATTTAAACGTAACACTTTTTTATTAGGTTTTCACTATGATACCTGTCCTAGAAGTGCCACAAAGTGGTTTTTCACTTAAAGAACATTTTATTTCTCTTTTTTTGTTTTTCTTGATTTTTGATTTTTTGCTTGGGATACTCTGATGCGATCAAGTAAAAAACCTTTTGAGATGGATGCTATTCAGAGGTTTAGCTAAAGGTTCCTCTTTAGGAGTAGGGAACTAATAAGCTGTAGAGCCATAGCTTGCTATTACAATGAAAGGACCTAACTATTTTGGTTCAAGCTTCCCCTTCCCATCCTGATTTAGTTGGATCATCTGATTCTCTTTTAGTACTAGGTCACCAAATTGAAAGCTTTTGTCTTTGATCTTTTTGTTGTATCTTCATTTGAGCCGATTTTGATAAACCTAGAGATGATTTAATGCACTCAAACACCTTTCATCTAGGAGTTCCAACTCATTCAATCTAGACACCTGATATTCCTCATTGCTGACCATGCCTTTCAAGGATACTCATAGTGAGGGGATTTCGACTTCAATAGGTAGGATTGATTTAGATCCGTAGACCAAGGAAAAAGGTGTGGCACGTATAGGTGTGCAGATGTTGGTTTTGTAAGCACATAAGGTTGGATTTAGCTACAAATGCCAATCACAACCGACATCATTAAGAATCTTTTTCAATATTTTTAGAATGGTTTTATTGGATGCTTCAACTTGACCATTTCCTTGGGGATAGTAGGGCATGGAGAATCGGTGTTGGATAAAAAATTTGAACAAACCTCACAAACATCTTGGTTTTTGAACATTGTTCGTTATGATAGTTTGGGGAATTCCATATCGAAAAATCAGATAACTCAAGATAAACTTGGATATTTGTCTCCCTATGATGTAAGTTAATGGATTCTATCCACTTTGTGAAGTATTCAGTTGTAGTGATAATGAACTTGTGCCTATTGGATGAAGCAGGAGATGTCTTACCTATCAAGTCTAGTCCCCACTATGAGAAAGGTCATGGTGTTGTTATAGGTCGCAATTCCTATGCTGGTGCATGAACAAGATCACTATGTTGTTGAAATTAGTGACATCTCCTTGAGAAATGAATGGATTCTTGCTCCATGGAGGGTCAATAATACCCTATTCTTAGCAATTTATGTACTAGATTAGGTGGACACTAGAGTGGGACCCACAAATACCTTTGTGCACTTCTTGTAAAGTGGTTTGTGCTTCTTCCATGTTGAGACTAATGTTCCATCTAGAATTATTCTATATAGGGTATCTCCTAAGATGATGAATTGGGATGTTATATGGACAGAGGTTTTCTTTTGGTTTGTCGTTAAGTCAGGAGGTATGATACCATGTTGGATATAGGCAAACATATCTTGGTACCATGGTGAGTTAGGACCAACAACATCACAAACAAGTTTTGAGTTTGAGATATCAAATGCCAGTATAAGGAGTTTCTCCACAAGGAATTCATATTTGGGAATATTTTGAGGAATGTTGAGGAGTGAACCTATTATTTCCATAGCGTCAACTACTTTGTTGTTGATCTTGGGAACTTGTTCAAAAGTGATAATGGAAAAGTACTATTTGAAACTATCCACCATTTTTTATATGGCATTAGCTTGTCATCCTTTGTTTGATATTCATCATTTACCTACCTGATGACTAGTTAGGAGTCTCCATAGACCTGTAGTTCCTTTATCCTCCATTCTACGACCATTTTATGTCTTGTGATTAGCACTTCATATTGAAAAATGTTTTTGGTCCACAAAATGGAAATCCTGTAAGCCTTAGGTATACTATCTCCCTATGGTGTGAGAAATAAGATACCAGCTTCTGAGCTGTGTTGAGTGTGGGCCCTGTCAAAGGACAAGGTTCAACAACTAGACTAATCACTCAAAAGTATGCTTTCATCTAGAAATTCTATTGTTAGAGGCTAATGATCTTTCATCAGTGCATTTGCTAATTGATTTGCTATGATTTAGCCTTTGATAGATTTTTTTATCAATGTATTCTATGTCAAACTCGCTAAGTATCATTACCCACTTAGTGATCCTCCCTATTAGAGCTGCTTTTGTCAATAAATACTTTAGGGGATCTACTTTTGATATTAGCTTTAATTGTCTATGTAATATGTAGTGTCTCAACTTCTATGCCACAAATACGACATATAGAAACACTCTTTCTATGGGTGAATAGTTCAATTCATAGTCCACCAGTGTTCAACTAATATAATAGACTACTCTTTCCTTGTTATTATCATCCAATTGTGCTAACAGAGCTCCTAACACTGTCAATGTTGTAGATACATATAGGATCATTGCCTTATCTTGAATTGGTGGAATTAATACTAGACGAGTGAGTAAATAATCCTTGACCTGTTGGAATTCTTGATCACATTTTCCATCCCATTTGAATGTCATGTCTTTGTGTTGCAAATAGGTGAATGGATGGCACTTGTATGCCAATTGTGTAATGAATCTTCTAATGGACTGTAGTTTACCTTGTAGACTTCTTAGGTGCTTCAATGTTTTTGGAGGAGGCATTTATAATATAGATTTTACCTTGGTGGGATCTACCTTGACGCCTCTTCTTGATACTATGTAACTGAATAGTTTTCCAGAAGTCACGTCGAATACACACTTCTTTGGGTTGACACAAGTTGTATTGTTCTAGCTTGTTAAACACCTTTGCTAGGTTGGTCAAATGATCTTCTCTTTTGATGGATTTTTTTAGTATGTCATCCACATAATCCTCCATAGTGATATGTAACATATCATGGAAAATGGTGGCCATTTCTCATTGATAGGTTTCCCCTGCATTATTTAGACTTGTAGTGTAGTAAAATGGATCCCTTTGCATTTTCACACTCGTTTAGGTCCTCCTTGTGGATTTTTTCTTAATGTTGCCTTGATTTAATGTTGTAATGTGGATAACACATTCACATTAGGTCTTGGGCCCTTGTGAACGAATGGAATTTAATGGTGCCTTGCAAAATTGTTGTAACACACTTTCACACTTTTATAGGGTTTTATCAATTAACTAAGCATAATAAACATAATTTTAATCATAATCAACCTTAATCTTGCTTTATTTGGAGTGTTGTAGAGTGTTGTAATACACTTTCACATTTATCTAGGATTATCATTAATAATTGGGCTTTCTTATGCTTTAATTGGCCCTATTTTGCATCCACAAGCCTCATCTATTGCATCTTTTCAAGGATAATCCCGACACCAATCAATAACTAATCATAATTCAGGTTTTCCTGGCTTTTGTGGCCCAAATTTAGTGTCTGGAACTCATTTTCCATCTTGGGTGAATGAGTCCCACCTAGGTCTTTTTGGCCCCAATGCAGGTTTCACACATTTCTAAGCACTTTTCATTTTTGGTCCCATACATTATGTATGATGGGACTCATTCACCACCTTGGGCGAGTGAGTCCCATGTGACCAAAATTCAAATTTTTGGTGGGATTTTATTCTCCTAGATCTGATGTCATCTTGCAGTGTTGTAATTTCGAGAATTCTTGCATAATTGAGTGTAAATACAAGGTTCTTTCACTCATATTCAACACCTAGCATTCAAGAGAGTTCAAAAGAGCATTTGAGCATTCACAAGAGCATTCAAGGGAAGATTATCAAGTATTTTAGAACATTATTAAAGTGCCAATCATCATGTCAAATATTGCATTCTTCGTGTTTGTTATTGTGCTAACAATTGTGATGTAGAGTTCATGATCCAAGCAAGTATTTCAATCAAGATCAACATCATTCAAGAAAGATTCAAGAACCACATCCATTATAGCCATTTCAAGCATAATTGCAACACCTTATTTCTAGGGTTTGATGAGTTGCAACATTGTCTTTTGTTCATTCATCATTCTCCTTTCATATTTGCTTTCATTTCAAGGTTTAATTACCAACAAGGGGTTTGACCAAGGAAAAACCCTATTCCCTAGCCCCACAACATTTTTCCCTCTTCTTGTGTGTGATTTTTAGGGATAGGTTGTAGATTTATCAAGAAGAAAAGTTGGAGAAAATTTTTCAAATCCCTAAAGTTGTCATCAAGCCTTGGAGAAGGTTTACAGGTGGAAATTTGTAGTATTGGATCCGGAAACTAGTTAAAAAGAGTAGAGTAGACCAAGAGGAATATAATTAGGTCTTGAACTTCCAAAAAAGTAGAAGTGGACTAATTCACCACTATTGGAAAATGGGTCCCATTGTACATTCCTAACAAATATTTTCATAGATCTAGATACCCTTTTGGCAGAAACTTGTATTTGCACATTTTGCCAGAAACTGGACTGATTTTCCCAACTTGGCGAATGAGTCCTAGTCATCATTGAAAATATATTTTCAGTAATCTAGACCTCCATTATTCCTTCTTCAGTCTCCCAAGTGCACACTTTCTACTTCATAGCTTTTTGTTACATTTTTTTCATCTTTCTAGGTCATTTAGAATTAGTTTTCATTCAATTAGGGTTTTGTTTTACACCTTGCATTGCATTGTATTTTCCAATTCTAAACTTGGTGGTGAACCCCTCATTAGATCTCATTCAACCTTTAGGATAGTCCCTTTGCAAGATTTCAATCTCCTTTGCATTGAAATCTCAAGGGTTTATTCTTGAGTGAAGAGTAAGAAAACTGTCTCTCTCCTTTTAGGTCAAAAACCCTAAAGGCAAAAGAGAGCCACATAGCACACACTTTTCTTCTTTTCAAGATTGAATGGCATGATGTTCCAGTAAAAGGTTCCCCATGCACAAGTGAAAGATGTTTTATACTGGTCCTCAAGGGATATTTTGATCTGATCGTATCCAAAGAAGCTATCCATTAGTGATAACACTTCATGCCCTGGAGTTAGATCTACAATCATGTTAATGCTAGGTAGAGGGAAGTCATCCTTCGGGAAAGCCTTGTTTAGATCCCAAAAGTTTGTGCAGATTCTTGTGTTCCCAGTGGATTTTGATACTCGTACTAGTTTAGATACCCATTCAGGATAGTCAATGGGTCTGATGAAGCCCACATCTAATAGTTTATGAAGTTATACTTTGACCAAAAGTGCTATTTGTGGATGAATCTTCTGTAGCTTTTGTTTGATGGGTTTAGCTCTAGGGAATACTACTAGGTGGTATACAATCAAGGCAGGATCCAACCTTAGCATGTTTGCATATGTCCATGCAAAGTTTATTTTTTGTTCATTGATAAATGCTGAGAACTTTACCTTTTCCTTAGGATCAAGTGATGATGCATGGTATATTATTTTTGGTATTTTTGTTGTGCCGAAATTGATAGGTTCGAAGTCTTCAACTAAGAGTGCTAACTTCTCTTGATATTTTGTAGTGGGAAGATGGAATCCTCCATCTTTAGGTTCCTCAAAGAGGTTTTCACCCTTAGATTCATCCTTTGTTTTTCTCTTTTCTAGATTTGATAAAGCCACATTGTGGTTTTCCTTAGGGGACCTCTTTTTGATTTTTAATTTTTTTTGTTTATTTTTGTGACTGGAAGACTCATTCTCCCCTCCAAAATATGCTCTTTGATCTAGTTCCATTACAAAACCTGCTTTATGATATCCTAGGGGCACATCCCTTCGAAGTCCCATGAACTCCACAATAACTTCATCATTTTGGAATGAGTCCAAAACTAGTGTATGATATTGATGGTCCCAATCTATCAACTGTGGTTAATGCAAGTATATTTTTTCATTAGTATTTGCAAAGCTTATGGAAGTTGTAGCTAGGGTAGGGACATTGTTTTTTTCAAGGCTCCATAAGGTGTCTAGGTTATATTTACTAGAGTCACAAGAATCCCATTCATGTTCATTGGAATCTATCTTGATATGGTCATTTTTTGATGTAGATTCGACAATGAGGTTTTCAAACATGTTTTGGATATATAGGTAGTCATCTAGATGTTTGCAATAATCTTATGTATCAACAACGGTAGAAGTAGCTCCTTCCTCATAAGAAGCGTTTTCAGTATTTGGGGTACAATCATGTTAGATGCACCATAACCCAACCCAAGATTCTTCGGTCACCTTTCTATAATAATTGGTTCTCTTCTACCTTGTCCATGTAGACCAAGGCCACCTTAGCTAGTGAATCCCATGCTCTTGGATATCTGATATCCTTTACTCTTGTCATCAATAGGAAGGGGAGGTAGTGGTTTTTTCCATCCTTCTTCTTTGTAGATCCGTGAAGATAGATCTTCTTCACACACTTCTTCATCTTGCATGTATCCCCACTTGGTGAAGATGGTAGGCTTGACTACCATTGTGACAATTTGTACATGTGTGATCTCTTTTCATCCTCCATAAGTCTTTGGTGTTGGGGGAAGCATCCCAACACAAAAGGATTGATTGAAGTGATATTCCCCACAACCCTTGTCAAGCACTTGGATCTTGAGGTTAGTTTTAGGGGGCTCAGTTGATGAAGGTGTAGTGGAGGATGAACCTAGTGATGATGGGTCAATGTATGAAAAGGAGTGGAAGGATATATCGTTGCTGGGTATATGGAGAATCTTTTTATATTTATCTTCCAACTTGGCATAGTAATGAAATGGTTCGAGGTCGGCATATATGGTAACTTCCTTATTGTAATAAGGAAATTTTAGGCATTGATGGAATGTAGATGGGACTGCTTTAGAGCATGGATCCATGGTCGACCCAAGAGAAGGTTGTATGGAAGATCGAGATTCAGTACTTGAAATGTAGTTTCTATTATTATAGGTCCTATCTGAATGGGTAGCCTGATTGTTCCTTTTGAATTTCGATCCATGTCATCATAAGCTTTGATGTTGATGCTCTTGTCTTTATCTATGAAATCATTAGAATGTCCCAGTTGTTTCACCAATTTTAAGGTACAAATGTTTAGACCTGCACTGCTATCTATTAGTACTCTGTTGACTTTGTTTTTGTGGACACACAATTCTAAATAAAGAGCTTGATTGTGGAAAGATTTTTGTGGAAGGTATTTCTCAGAAAAGACTAAATGATGGGTGGATGTGATATTGCCAACCATGGCTTGAAACTAATCAACATTAAGGTTGTTTGGGACTAATGTTTCGACAAGTGCTTTCTCCCATATTTCCTTATGTTTTGGAGTTAGTTTTAAGAGCTCAACGATGGAGATTAAAGCGAGAGTTTTCTTGAGTTGTTCCACAATGCTATAGTCACTGGATGGCTTACTTGTGACTTTTACTTGGGTTGGCGCTCCTTGGATTGCTACTCTTCCCCTTCAGGTAGTCACATTACATTCAAGATCTCTACCTAGTATGGTTACCACATGGATGGTATGATCATCGTTAGATATGTTTCCTATGATTTCGTCATAGGCAAATTTTTCTTTGTGGTAATCTTGATTTTTTCCTTTTTCATTTCCCCTAGGATGGTCAGGAATTAGATCCTTGTAGATCTTTAGGTCTTTATTTTTTAGGACGAGGTTCTATGTCCACTTCTCCATTTTTTATTAAGTCTTGCACTATGTTTTTAAGTCTCATTCAATTATTGGTGGTGTGCCCCTTGATTTTGTGAAATTCACATTTGTCATTCTCGTTATACCAAGGGGGTTTGAAGTTTGGTTCCTCATAATTTTTCTATCATTAATCTTGATGAGGTTATTTTGGACTAGTTTTTGCATAATGACTTTGAGGGATTCCCCCAATGGAGTAAATTTTCTTCAGGGTTGGTCATATTGCCGAGGTGGCCTCCTTTCGTTATCTTGTCCGTGATTTTTTTGTAGGGATAATTGAGTTGGTTATTCTATTGATAACCAGGTTGATTGTTCTGTGGATTGTTTGGAGAATATCCTAGTTGTGCTATTTGAACATGATTTTGTGGCACATTGGGAGTTTGTATAATACGTACAACTTTAGCATCAACCACTCCATCATTGGTTATATTCTTGTTTTTATCCCGTATCTTGGTCTTGTTAATTGAAGTGGAAGGTTGATCCTTAGGATTGTAAAGTTTTATTACTCCCCTTGTAATGAGGGATTTTTCGATGAGTAACTTTTTCAATGGTTTTTTCAAAGTCTTTAGGGCACAACACAGTGAGTTGGAAGTTGATGTTTGTGTGTACGTTAAAGATAAAGATGTCTAAAAGATGTTTCTTAGGAACAAACCATTTACATTTGCTTGCTTTGTGTCTCCATCTTTGCAGATACAAAGAAAATGACTCACCTTGACTCTATTTGATTTTGTCGAGATCAACGATTGTTATATCCTGTTTGATGTATGAAAAATGGTTTACAAATTTATCAGACAACTTGTCGAATGTTCTGATACTCGGTGGTAAATGATAGAACCAGTCTATAGCAGGTCCAACGAGACTTCATGGGAAGAGTCTCATTAGGTAAGTATCATTTCATTGTAGGTCCATGCAAGATAATTAAAATTCGCGTACATTCTCTATTGGATCTCCTTTTATTCTATACTTGTCAAATTTTGGTATTTCAAAGCCTTTGGGGAAAGGGACCTATAAGAGAGGGGGACCAACCACACCAAGGTTCCAAATCACAGAGAGTCGAGAGCGGAGGGCTGCCCTAACTTACCTCACTCTAACAGGTGTTTTGTGATGAGGATCAAGAATGAAGAGCACTATCAAGTGCTTTTGTTAGTAGACCTGAAAATCCAATTGGGAATAGACAAGCTAGTTTATGGAGTCCAAACTACACCTCAGATAGCTCTTTGTCTGAGGACGACATCACAGGTCTGGGATGAAAACGTAGCGTGTTGGCATCTCTTTGGCATGTTGGCATCTATACGGATAGAAAATGTAAAGTACAATAGGGAAGCTACCAAAAACCTACTTACATCCTAGCTAAGTGATTTTAACAAAAAGGATAGAATGATAAAATATAGAAAGTAAGTGCACAAATAATAAAATAAGTAGATGAAGACTAAGGTGATGAAAACCAACTCACTGAAGCACTAGTTCACTAGTGAGCTCCATGCACACGTTCACCTACACACAAGCAAGAAGGGGACAATTGTTGGCATTGTATAGGGGTTTTCCTTAATCAAACCCACGCTTTGGTGTTTCCACCTCCACAGATAGCCAAAAAATAATGAAGTAGAAAATATGATAAATAAGATGAAAGAAGTGCAATTAACACTACAAAGGACTAAGCTACTCTATCAAATCCTAAAGGAGAGGAACGAAGCATTACCACTACCACCCAAAGGCTCTCAAGGCCAATGAAGGGATAAAGCAAGCAACGGACTTGGAAAAGTCACCACTGTCGCAACCATGGTGAAGGGAGGTCTCGCAAGACTCCAGGCTTCAAACTTCTATGGTAGCCTTACATGTGCAATGTGGAGTTGATGGAGTGTCAAGTTGTTGCAGTGCTCAAGCTTAATGGTGAAAAATGGATTGTTAGAATGTTGTGAATGGAAGAGTTGAAGTGAAAATTCTTGAGAATGTGAAGAAGTTATGAAAAGATGCCCCGAAGATGAGGTGATAGAAAATAGAATAGATTTGAAGGCCAAAGGGAGTCATTTTGGGTCGATTGCTCACATAGAGGGTTACAATTCAATCCCAATCGGGTGTGAAACATGGTTGTGGAGTCTGAACGTAGGAATTTGTTAGGGGTGGCAGCGCACCTTGCAAATGTCCACATGCCATGCTCACATCCTCGACGAAAATTCCCCCACCAACACACAAAACATGTGCCAAGTGGATGCATTCTAGATGGGTGATGTGGAATTTTTCCTTCGTATTTGATTTTCTAAGGTGAGGGTGTGTGAAAGGGGAATTTACACAAGGGGTGAAAATTCACTCCTATAAATTTCCCCCCCACTTTAGCGAGTGTGAATATCGACGAGCGTTCGGTGAAGTAGATCAAAGAGATAGAAACATATACTTGAACCGTCGAGGTAGACCATGATCAGGAAAAATTTAAAGTGAAAGGTAGGAAAAGGACTCCATAGGTACTCTCTCTTGAGGATTTTCAAACAAAAGGACTCCATAGCTCCACAAAACTATGAAGTTGCACAAAGCACACCAAAGGACCTCAAACTAACAATGGAAAAATATCGTAGGATGTAAGTGCTTCACAGGCCTATAGACCTGCAAGAAGGCATCCCCCAAGTACTCTCTCATGAAGGAAGCCCAATGTAAGGGGACTTCGTAGAGTTGGATTGGAAAGCAGCTTCACAGGCGTACCTACAAAGCAACATGTTAATCCATAGATAAAACATGCTAGAAATAAAAAAGCAGCCACATAGGTAGACAAGTAGATAGTCACACAGATAGTCAACAAATTGAAGGAAGAGCTTTCAAAGGGGTCCTTTGAGAACCCTTCAAAAGAAGAGGGGTTCACTCAAGGGATGAACTATTTGAAAGTGCAAAAATGTTCTTCGCAAATAATTCAACATTAAGGAATCCTTTTGAAAGATGTTCAATTCATCAAGGAATTCAAAAGAAAGAAAATGCCCCCCATGAGGGGAAGGTCGAGGCTTCTCCCATAGGAAAATTTGCTCCCTCCTTAGAGGAAATTTCTTCAAGTTCTTTCTTTGTGAACCCATGATGAAGGAAACACGTTCCACTAGGGGTCCAAGTTGAGAATTCAATTTTGAGAAAATGTTTTGCAAAGGTTTTTCGAGAAAAGATTCATTAGCAACGAATGCATTTTATGAAAATCAGAGTTGGCATGGCAGTCTCCCTTAGGGTGGTGCGCGTTGAATGCAAAGGCACATGACACCCTAAGGAGAGAAAAGAAAGAATGAAAAAGTGATGTTGTGGCCCATGGGACATAGTGAGATGTCAGCATGGTGATGTTGTCACACATACGAGGGACAACACATAGGCACCACAATATCACAACTCAGTCAAAGATGAGAGAAAGATAATAAAAGTGTCAAAAGAAACAATTGCGTCATAGAGAGGACACGAGGGTGATATGATATTTCAGGGTCAAAGCTGCTCATAGATATATATAAGTATATAATAGTATATAAATGAACTATCATCAACCCCCTACTATATCAAACCATTTAAGAATGCACGAGAAGACAAAGTAAAAAAAAAATTGGGTCAACATGGAAGGGAAGCCTAAATTCCCCCAACGCTTTGCATCATCCCTAATTTTCTAAAAAAAAAAAAATTATAACAAAGGAAGAATGATGCCACAAATAGAGGAAGTTCATGACACACAATCACTCCTGTATCCAAGCACCAACAAGGGTGACAAGGGTCATCCAGGAACACATAATGTAAGCACGGGGGAACACATCACAACAAACACTCACCTAATCTAAAGATAAAGGAGAGGCCTCCTCCTAACATTGATCGACCAAGAGGTTGTCTACTTCCCAATCTAGATCATTATAAGGGGAAGGAGGATGAGCTTGTAGTGGTGGAATATTAAGGGGAGAACCTTCTGACCATCCCACAACAAGATCTAAGGAAGGAGACTCTTCAAGGTCTCTTCCACTCAGTTCCTGTGGAGTCAAGTTCATTGATTTCACGAAGATTGTCGACAGAGTTGGGACCTCGTCCAAAGAGTTGAACATGAACCTTATGGGAGTGCCATGTGTTACCTCAATAGACGGGGAGGACAGAGCACGAGATTCACTGCTAGGCTCACCGAGTGACTCAGGAGTGGTGACAAACTCAGGGGAGACAGGAATTGGCTCCGTCACAAGGATGGTGCATGCTAGTGCAGGACCCTCCTTTGAAGAGGGTGGAATCCTCTTACAACCCCCATTTCTAAAAGGGCTAACCTCTGATTTCTTCTTTGTCAAAGGATGTGAACTCCCCACAGACGAGGTGAGAGGCACGAAAGAGGAGGAGAAAATTGCGGCGGACACCACCGAGGTATTCAACATGTCCACGGGTTTAGAAAAATGGTGGGATGTCTAGAAGGGGCATCAAGAGGGGTGGCTCGACTAAAGGCGTGATAGACACCTACACCCTTTTAGGTTTAGGTGCACTCATGCTCATATCAGGAATCGAAAGTAGGACTAGATCTAATTGAATGGAAGCAAAGGGGAGGAGAGAGGAGGAAATAGTAGGAGGCCCTGAAATAGGGCCGGTCCACTCCTTTTTCTGCAAAGTGGCCTGCTTAGCCGCCAGATCCTTTCTTCGACATTTACGCTCACGTGCAAGGTGGTTTCTGCGACTCTTTGAGCTAGAGGCCGGGTGATGGGATGGGATGGAAGGCTCCTACTCAGCCATAGGGGTGTCCATCAAAATCGTCTCTGGTGGAGGGACAAAATCTTGCACGAAAGCAGGAGGAAGAGGTTGAGAAATAACAAGGGGAGTCAGCTTTAGCACCTCGGTGGCATGCCTCTTCCCACTTACTGCTTTAGGAGCAAGAGCGGTGGGAGGAAACGAAGGTTGAGACATAGAGGATTCCCTACGGGGACCCTTCCTTCTACCATACAGGTAGGGCCAAGGTCCAAGAGGGACAGTAGGAAGATCTGATATCCTAATCTTAGCTTTGCACCAAGCAGGCACTATCGAACTCCTCATGTAGAATCTAGGAGTAGACATCCAAAACTCTTCTTTAGAAAGAGGAGCAGAAGAGGCACCTCGAGGATGGGCAGGCCTCTCCTTTCCATTTTGAGAAGAGGATGCAGCTTACTGCTGCACTACCGAAAGGGTCGCTTTCAACTGTCCCTTGCCCTTGGTCTTATACTTTACATAGTTTCAATAAAGTAGGTGCATTCTTGGGGGAAGCAGACTGACTGGGGTAGGCCAAAAATGATGCAATGAATATCCCCCATGGGACACCAAGGACTGGTATCTAATTTCATGCACAACATGCATGACACCTTTGTTGGAGAACTTCAAACACTTATGGATAACGAAAGTGATTCTGTTTATGGAAGCTAGCCAAGGTATGCCTAACTTCACCCTGAAAAAATCAGATTTTGGGATAACATCAAAGGTTGTGTTCAAATCTCTAGGTCTGAATAGGATGAAAATAGATATTCAACCATATAGCTTGAGAGAGAGGCCATCGTGCGTATGAATGGTGGAATTTGTTTGCTCATACTCCTCCCTTTGCAATGAATTCAGCCACAACGTCTCCTCTGTAATAACGCTCACTCGACTTGTAGGGTCATCTAATACGCCTATCACAATGTTCTCATTGAGACAAATGAGAATGTAGAGGGGAGAGGGCTCGTTGTTCATGGGCATGTCTTGCGAGGTGAATGTCACATCTAGCAATCCAATCACGAGATTTGGGGAAGGAGTAATCATGGCCATATTAATGTACGTCGAGGGTTGAGTGGAAGAATCGAAGGGGTCAATAATTAAGTTAGTAGAATGAGGTAGAAACAAGTCCGTGTATATCTGCAACTCACTATTGGCTTTCGCCACTGATTTATTCTCATTTTGTTTAGCCCATCGAGATGAATAGTACCCTCATGAATGCAGTCCTGTATCTCATGGCGCAAGCACATACAATGTTCAATATTATGTCCTTTAACTTGATGGCACTGACATAAGGAATTTGCATCATAAAAATTAGGATAAGGTTCCTTGAGAGGTCGAGGGTTCTCCAAGGTTATGATCTTATCCTTCAACAACTTCTGCAAGATGGAAGAATAAGACTCTGCTAACCTTGTGAACTTTTTGTTGTGTTTGAGGCCGTTATCATTCATTGCGGCTACTACATTCGCAACAACCTTACCCTTTCCTAAGATCGATATGATAAACTTTCCTTCTAAATGGGAGCACGAGGAAGATACCTCAAACTAAAGTACCATCTACTGATATTCTTGCAATGCAACACACAAATGCGTGAAAGAAGGGTATTTCATAAAGGAAAATTTTAACTGCCAAGGTCTCTACAGGTTACCTATGAACAACTTCTGCAAGTCAGAATCGAGCAGCGGGTATGAGATCTATGAAAAGAGTGCTTGATATCACACTATGAAATCAGTTATCTTCTTGTTATCCCCCTGCTTACATCGGACAAGATCTAAGAAGGTCATCTTCGGTTCGATGTTAGCTTGGAATTGTCGGAGAAACTGGTTTACAAGTTAATCGAATGAGAAAATAGAATTGTCGGGAAAGGAACAATACCACTCGAGCACTGTATCCTTAAGAGATTGAGGAAATAATTTTTCCATCAATGCATCATGATGGAAGAAATCTGTACATATGGCATTAAAGGCGGACACATGCGTTTATGGGTCCCCTTTGTCACCATACTTCTCAAATTTAGGAATCTCCATTCCTTGTGGGAAGGGAGTAGTTAGGATTGCTACTGAAAATGGGCTATGTCAGAAGAAAGGATAAAAGATAGGTTGGGAAGAGGCCTAGGAAAGTCTTGCCAACTGGTTTTGCACGTGACCCATGTTTTGAAGTAGGGTGTTCAAAATAGGGTCAGAAGATGAAAAAGGACTAGTGGAGCCTCCAGAACCACCACCACTAGCACCACCCCCAGAGCTACCTCTAAAGTCACCACTGTGACCATCGCTAGAGCCACCACCATTGATAGGACCTCCACTAGAGCCACCTCCACTATCAAAACCACCACCATGGCCTCCACTAAAGACCCCTCTACTAGTACCACCTCCACTGCCAAAGCCACCACCACTCATTCCACCAGAGCCACCACTGCCAGGGGTAGTAGGAGGGGTGAAACTGAACCCAAGGGGTGTTCTATTCACCTTGAGAGTGTTAGGCCTTTGGGAAGTAGAGGATACACTAATCGAGGATCCTTTTTTGACCATACATACAGACGTGGTGGGGATTGAAACACCTATTTGTATTTCATAGGCATCGAACACTTCTCCTCAGGTGGTACTTGATCTAGGCTTATATGAAGGGATATAAGCTTCAGTTAGATCAAAAAGGTCTCGTCAAAACTCTATTCCTGGTCGATCATTCCCTAGAAAATTTCTCACTTCGCTAGTAAGCCTAGTGGCTCTTTCCATGCTTGACATTTTGTCCAAATGATTTACAAGATCTAACAATCTATTATCTAATTCCATAAGGTTCTCCACAGGAATATACACAATCTCATCTTCGTCTATGGATGAAGCTGTAGGAGATTTTGGAGGGGTAGGCACATGAGTGGTTTCTTCTATAAAACCCATCTCATCAGCATAATTTTTAGGAAAACTAGTGGTATGATCAACAGTTAAACCAGTGGAAAGGCTAGAGGAAAAACTAGAAGTGACCATCTTTTCCATCGGTAAGTGTCGCACGCTTCTCCTAACAATGTACCCAAAAGTTATGGATTGGGTTGTGATGCTCATAAATCTTCACAACACTCAGGGTTACGACAACCACGAGGTGCAGGGGAAAAATATCAACACAAGTGAATGGATAGACGTTGTTCACGTCAGGTTCACCAAAAATGTAAGAGAGGGGGACCAACCACACCAAGGCTCCAGGTCACTAAGAGCCGAGAGCAGAGGGCTGCCCTAACTTACCTCACTCTAATGAGTGTTTTGGGATGATGATCGAGAATGAAGAGAACTCTCAAGTGCTTTTGTCACTCTATAGATCCGAAAATCTAATTAGGGCTAGACGAGTTGGTTTTTGGACTCTAAACTGCACCTCAGACAACTCTCTATCCAAAGATGGCAGCGCGGGTCTGGGATGACAGCGCGACGCACTGGTGTCCATACAACCAAAAAATGTAAAATACAACAGGGAAGCTACCAAAAACCTACTTATAGCCTAGCTAAATAATTTTAATGAAAAGGACATAATGATAAAATATAAAAAGTAAGTACAAAAATAATAAAATAAGTAGATGAAGACTAAGGTGATGAAAACCAACTCACTGAAGCACCAATTCGCCAGCGAACTCCACACACATGTTCACCTACACACAAGAAAGAAGGGGAAAATTGTTGGGGCTGCATAGGGGTTTACCTCAGTCAGATCCCCGCTTTGGTGTTTCCACCTCAACTGACAACCAAAAAGCAACAAAGTAGAAAATAATATAAAGAAGATGAAATAAGTGAAATGAACACTACAAAGGACTAAGCTACTCTATCAAATCAAAAAGGAGAGGAATGAAGTGTTACCACCACCACCCAAAGGATCTCAAGGCCAATGAAGGGAGAATTCAAGCAACGAACTTGGCAGAGTCACCACTGCTAAAACCATGGTGAAGGGAGGTCTCACAAAACTCCAAGCTCACAACTTCTATGGTAGCCTTACACGTGCAATGTGGAGTTGATGGAGTGCCAAGTTGTTGCAATGCTCAAGTTGAATGGTGAAAAATGGAGTGCTAGAATGTTGTGAATGAAAGAGTTGAAGTGAAAATGCTTGAGAATGTGAAGAAGTGAAAAGATGCCTCGAAGATGAGGTGATAGAGAATAGAATGGATTTGAAGGCCAAAGGGAGTCATTTTGGGTTGGTTGGTCACACAGAAGTATTAAAATTCAACCCCAATTGGGTGTCTAATGTCCCTGTGGACTTTGAACGCATGAATCTCTCAGGGATGGCAGCACGCCCTGCAGATGTCCACGCGTTGTGCTTGCGACATTAACAAAAATTCCCCCACCGACACACAAAAAATGTGCTAAGTGGATGCATTTTGGATGAGTGATGTGGAATTTGGCCTTCGGATTTGATTTTCTAAGATGAGGGTATGTGAAAGGGGAATTTACACAAGGGGTACAAATTCGCTCCTATATAGTACCATAGATAGGTTTTGATCAAAAGGATATGGACAAATATCCTGTAGAGCGTAGCTCTTTTTTGGCTTTCTAATTTTTATGTCAGATATCCTTTGGTTAATGGTTTGTAGTTGTACATTTATGTCATTGGTTGGTGTACTTTCTTAAGGATTTTGTACATTGTAGCTCTATTATCCCATGATATTTGTTGGGTCATAAACGGGATATTGTGTAGACGTGGGACTTTGAGGACCATGTTGTGTATAAGGTAGGTTGGGTCCTTGTTGTGGGTTGTACACATGTTAATTTTGTTGTGTACCTTGGAATTGATTTTGAAGTATCCCTTGGTATTGATTTTGTGAACCTCCTTGGTATTGATTTTGATGGATACTTTGTTGTTGTGAATGATGTTGAAGACTACCTTGGTATTGTGTTGATGGTACACCCTATTGTGGTGGATTGTGTTGAAGGTTACCTTGGTATTGTGTTGATGGTACACCTTGTTGTTGTTGATTTCGTTGAAGGGTACCTTGGTAGTTCGTTGATGGTACACCTTGTTGTGGTTGATTTTGTTGAAGGGTACATTGGTATTTCATTGATGGTACACCTTGTTGTGGTTGATCTTGTGGAAGGGTACCTTGATAGTTATGTTACCAAAATTTCACCTACAACTCAATTTGCTAGAGCTGAAATAGTTGTTACATCTAAGGTGAAAGGTACTTCAATATATTTTTGCTAATCCTAATCATGTGCATTTGAAGTTTCAAGTGGAATTCAGTTTTTATTATGCAATGTTTTACAACAGACAAAGATTATACAATTTTCATAATATTGCAATCTTTTATTCATTTTGTAATGAAAATATTTAAAAGATTGCATAAACATTGTTGTTTCATGCATTGAGATCAAAAGGATGTTTGAATATCCCACACAAGCTATGGGTATAAATATTTAATACAAAAAAAAGGAAAGTTATACATCTAAAGATAAAGCAAAGGTAAAAATATATGAGAAGAGATCATAAAATTCATTGCCTTAATGGCTGATGTTGATGTCGGTCCTTCTATCTTCAACTTGATCCTCCTATCTTCAACTCCTCTCGTTCCCGATCTCCAAATGTACCTACAAATGTTTGAAATATTTTTTTAGAGCTTGGGACATGAAATATCATCATAATTTTAATCAATAGACATATAGCTTACAACTATGATGCATTAAATCAATTGAGCCATTATCAGATAAATGCAAAAGAGACAAATCAGATCATCAAATGAGAGTCAAATCATAAGAAAGAGCATTGAACTTCACTATTTTTCTAACTAGTTTTCTCATTGTGCAGGTACAGGTTCATCTTTCATTTCACGATTCATCTCTTTTAACGTTTCAACATGTAGAGAGAAATGTAGCTCCCATAAGGGTTGAGCCAAACATGCTAAAGGTTATTGTCTTTATCTTGTTTGCAACCATTATCTACAAGGATTTTTTTAATTTTTTTTAAAGGAGCAGTAAAGTTGAAGAAGCAACTATAGGGTATTTTTAGAGGGCATTTTTCCAAAGAAGCATATCACCTTACAAGTTTAAGGATAGTCATGAACAACACTCTCTTTGCAATGAATGGATATATCACCACATTAAGACTAGGTGTTTCAATGATGAGAAATGTGAGATAGTCAAATGACGAGATGAGTCCCTCAAAGGGGCAGAGATATGATAAGAATAGTCACCATAAGGTTACATTCACAAAGAGAATGAAAAAAGGGGAGCCATTAGTATGACAGTATTTCAAGAAAAGAAGGTAGACCATTCATCTTTAGTGGACATCAACATGGCATGAAGAGCAAGAAAAATAATGGGAAGTAGATCAAGCATCATTAAAAGTATAAAGGAGGACAATAGTTTAAGCAAAAGGTACTTTCCAGGTGCAACCAAGTGCAAGTGATTGTGCCAAATATAATCCCAAGATAGTGGTTTGTGTTTTAAGTTTTGAATGATGACCTTGACTTTGATATGATAGTCCACTAATGATATTTAAGCACAATGAGCTTTTGTACAAAACAATAAGACAATCTCTCAGGAAGATAGTCCTGATCCTATCACAGTATGACAATCAACATCAAGATTACAAAAGGAGGAAGTCCTATCTTAGTAAAGTTAGTAAGACAATACATATCCCTGAACATGATGACAGTCAAAGCATTAAAGAGTTTTTCTCATTCATGGTTATGAATAAAGGAAATATTCAAGGACAGTAATTCATGAATGCAACCTTATTTACAATGGCCTTAAGTCAGGAAAGATCAGACATGTTATTCATGATTATGAAATGAAGGAAAATTATTAGAAAATAGTACCAATAACAGATGAAAGGGAGTAACTTGAGAATTATTTGAAGGTTGCAATGGTAATAGCAGTAACAACCACATATTTTGGGACAACAAACAATGATCTCCAAGTTGGAAAGAGTAGTCCACAATGGATAGTTAGAGAAGGGAAGCCATTGAAACTACATTAACACATTCATCGAGGCATGATAAGGAGACTAAGCAAAGCAAAAGAAAACCCAAAAAAATTCAAGATTGAAGCCATGACTTAGGGTTTTTAAAAACCCTCGAGCACACCAATGGAGATAATACCCACAGATTGCAAGAAAAAATAAAACCCACAACACTGAAGGTGCAAATGGAGATAATGCATCAATTTTATGTCTTTCATTTGCAAAGAAAGCATACAAATCTCAAGAAAAACTCGAGTCTTCAAGGAGCCGTAGCCTCTCATGGAGGAAAAAGGTAGAATAGCATAGATGGAGAAATATACTATAGAAAGAACGCATGTAAACCATGTTTTGTCTATGCAACACTGTGTTTAATGAAGAAATACAACATTGAAGAAGCCACAACTTGGGGTTTTAAAACCCTCAAAATGTGCCAGAATCAAGAGATGGAGAAGATTCAAACCCACGACCAGATACAATAAGCTGAGGTCGTCACCATGAACTAAGTTAAATGCATGAAAAGTACTCAAAAGGAGAGAGAAAGGAATATTTTATAATCTCTTATTTTCAAACAATGGAGAAAGCATATAAGCAAAGGATGAACTTTTAGAAAAACAAAAGTTTCTTTCAACATCTTTTGCATTTTTACAATAGAAAGTATTTCTCCTACAGTTAAGAGTTGAGTACAAACACAAGAAACAAAAAGATGAACTTACCATGCAATATCCAACAGAGTTTCTCCATAAAAGGCTCTAGATCTTGCCTAGTAAAAGATGAAAACTCTAGTTCAAAACTCCATGGCGACACCCAGACACATAATGCTAAGTGCAAATGAAAGTAAAATGAGGAGAGTCGCGGGTCTTGTTTTGTGTTTCTCTTAGGGTTTTCATATTACCCTAATGTTTGGCTAACCCCAAGGGGGGGTTTTTCCCATTTTTATTAAAACATTATGTGTTATAATTAATACTTAGGCATTTTCGTTTTGCCTAATGTATTAAGGGGTTTCCTTGTATTATTTCTTGCATGAGTTTTCAAATGAGATCTAATCCTCCCTTTTTGCATGACAGTGAAACAAAATTAAAATGTAAAGAAATATGAAAGTAATGATTTATAAATTACTTTATTATTTGTAAAATGCAAAGAAAAATAAAGCAACCATTCAACAACTAGTAAAGTAATTCATCTTTGATTACTTTATTATTTGTTCAAATTGTTTATTTTATCCCAAAATCATGCAAAAAGGGAAAGGGCAGTGAACTAGTCATGCAAAATCAAAATATGGAGTTCAACAGGGGTTTTTGAGCTTCATTTTTAGTTGGTGGAGCCTTTTTGGGCCGACCATCATGCAGACTGAGTTTGCAACTATTTGAGCCCAGTTTACATTAGTTATGACTCCCCTTTTGTGGGTTTTCGTCTTTGCTCATGGGAGAGATATTTTGGAGATATTTTCACTTTCAGTTCGCTGCCTATGCCACCTCTTAGCTCTTTGGAGCCATCTATTGTATATATTGAAAAATACTTAGTCTTTTTCTCAGTTCTTGTCTTTTGGAGAAGGTTTTGTAACTCATTTTGTTTATAATTTATATAGAGCAGCAAATTACATGTTTCATGTTATTTGTCATTATGTAGTATTTTCCATCTATTTTCATTTAAAATTTATCAATTTTTCCTCTTCAGAATTATGCAAAGTGTCTTTGTGAATGAATTGATGAAATTATTGTGCTTTATCCATTAAAACCTCTAGTTTTTTCTTGTTCATAATTGTACATCACATCACAGGTCATAGGTTGTGCTTATATTTATTTTGTTCTTCAAGTTGTGAAAAGTTATTTTCCTTCTGAAAAGACAAGCTATTTGGCCTTCTTTGGAAACATTTTTGTGATCATTTCTAAACTAAGTAAACAATTTTCCTAAGAATAGTTGTGAATCAGTTTGTAGGTATTATCATATTTTCCATTTAGGTGCATCACCATAGTTTAAATTTTAGTTTATGCATTAACTTCAATTCCTTCTATCCCTTTTCCTTCAAATAAATCATTTATTCATTAGAAAATCATAAGGGAGCCAACCCATAATTTGGAGATTCATCTTCACTATGAGCATACACACAGTCTCAAAGATGTTTCCATGTTTCACAATATTTTTGAGTGTATAAACTTGGCATCTGGGTGCAATCTTCGTGACAACAAGTTCGTTCATGGTACACCTTGTTGTGGGGGATTTTGTTCAAGGGTACCTTGGTATTGTGTTGATGGTACACCTTGTTGTGGGGGATTTCATGATGATTTCCCTTGTTGATATTGTGAGTTGTTGGAAGGGTCAATGTATGATGTGTGTTGTGGCATATATTTCCCTTGTTGTGGGTTTCTACCTTATTGGTCTATTGGAAGGTTTCCCATGTTTGACATAGTGTTATATTGTGGCATGTTTTGGTTGCATTTCCTTGATATTGTTGCGCCACAATTGCTTGTTCAATTTGGGATGGTGGTCTAAACAATGGGTTATCCATAGGTTGTGTTTGAGGTTGATCATTATTTTGTGAAAGCAATGGTGGTTTGTTGGGATTTATTGCTGATTTTGGTACTTGTCTAACTACTGTTTGATCTCCTAGTGGAATAAGATTGGGATCTTTTAGAATGTCCCCATTGAAGTCTATGGGTAGTTTAGCACCACTTTGTGCTAATGTGAGGAAATATGAGTTTGCATTCTGCCCAAGCATCTTTTCCCTAAGATTTTACATCTTAGGATCTTGGGAGTATTCTAATATCTTATCCTCAATAAGTTCCTCATCACTATCGTATTCTTCTATGATCATGTCCTTAGGATTTAGAATTTGATTTTGACTATCAATCATGTTTTAGTGTTTAAGGAGTACTTCCTCATCACTTGGTGGTTGGTTTTGTGTTGCCTTGAATGTGGGTTCTCTTTGAGGATTTGTAAGGTCATTTGGATGGTATCCACATGGTTAGGTTTCCTCATTAGTGATATTTGTTTTTCGTAAACTTGAGCTACTCTTGTTGGCTTCCATATTTTTTTTGTGTTGAATCTTGTGGTTGTCATAAACAATTCCAAGACCTAGTTGAATTTTTGTGATCACTAACTATGAGATGGAATGATGTTTTGATTTTGGTATTTTATATTTTAAAAAGAATGATGTATGAAAATTATGTAAAAAGAAACCTTTTGGACAAAGATGTTGATGAATTTCTTTGGATTGTGATGCCCAAGAACCTAAAGTATGAGTGATGTTTGGTGGATGTTTTCGATATGATGCTAATTTTGGGACTCAAAGTGTACAAAAATTGGACCAATCTTTATTTTTCTAGAGGATATGTTGATGATCTACTTGAACTAGCCTTGAGGTTGCAAGCAAATGTTAATATCTGTAGTGTAGGAAAAAGTATCCCTTTTTCACACTTAATTTGGGAATGAATAATTAATAATAAAATAGACTTAATTGTGCCTTATTTTTGGTGTTGTAAGGTGTACCTTTACACTTTCACACTAATCTATGGATTTATTAATTAATTGAGGTTAATTTTCCTTAATTGGCCCCTTTAATTCAAATCCAAGCCTAATTAATTGCATTTTCCGAAGGAGAAAACCCAACATTCATAAATGCCATAACATAATGTTTAACATTGAGCAATGTGTGTCCTAGGTAAGTGACCTAGGACCTAAACTTAATCTATATTTTTTGCGGTATTTTTAATCATTTCAAATTCATATTCACATGTCGGCTTGTGTTATTTTAATTTCAAGAATTAATGTTAAGATATGTATAAATATGAGGTCATTTCACTAAGTTTCACCTAGAATTTTCAAGCTAGAAGATTTCAAGCAAGCTAAGGATATTCAAGTGAAAATTTTCAATCAAGGGTATTTTCAAGGCATTCAGGAGAAAATTTATTGAAGATTATTGTAGCAATCAAGATTCCATTATCATGTCAAAGTCTTCTTCAATCATGCATGTTGTTTGAGCTAATATGGTGATGTAGAGTTCAAGATCCTTCCAAGCATTCAAGGCATTGTTTCTAATAATATTTTATGCTCAAGATCCACACCCATTGAAGCCAATTCATGTAAGTTGTAGATCTACAATCTAAGGTTCAAACAAGGGTTTGGTGAGTTGTGACATTATTTTTTCATTCATAATTCCTTCATGCTTTTCTATTTCATTTCAAGGTTTAATTACCAAAATAGGGATTGGCCAAGGCAAACCCCTATTCACCTAATAAACAACATTTTTCTCTCTTTGATGTGTGATTACAAATTTTAGGTGAAAGATCCCTTGAAGAGAAAATTGAAGAAAGTTGCAAAGTTGTCAAAGTTGCAAGGAAAGTTGTCATATCACGAAAAGTATTCCATAGAATTTATTTCCAGTTGTCCGACAGTGAGAATCCAGAATATGGGAGTGCAAACACAACAAAAGAGAACCCAAAAATAGATTTCAAAGAACCCTAGCCAAGACTCAAGACCCATTCGCCATAGGATGAATGAGTCCTTAGTGAGCTTTAAAAGATGACTTTTGGTGAAAGATACACATTGTTCACCCCTTTCCATATCTACCTTTAGATTGTTGTTTCTGTTAGTTTTAAGGGTTGTCCTTCATTTGCATTTTATAGCTTGCATTTTGGAGTTTTTTTGATGGTCTTAATCTTTCTCCCCAAATTGCTATTTGGCTCACACCCCCATCCTTGCATAAAGGAGAAATTTGTTGATTCATACCTTGATTTGACTCACCTTTTGGTTGATAGTCACTTCATTTTTTGGATCTCATTTCTTGAATGAAATAGTGGAGAATTGGGTTATTTGTTAGCATTTTGGTGAACCCCCTTTTATATAACCCCATTTTCACCCTTTTTAATATCTTAGAAATTGAGAGCAAGGGAATAATCCAAGTTGTGTTTGATTTGAATCCTAAAACTAGGTTGATTGTTTTGTTTTGCAAATGAATATGGAAAGATGTAGATATGAATTGTTTTGCTAGTCTAATTGTTTGTTTCCAAAAAGTTGAATGATTTAACCAATTTTGGACTAATTTTTTATTTGAACTAGAAAACAAGACAATAGCGGTAATCTTTTAGATCAATAGCAGTTGGTATTTTAGACAACAACGGTCAATTTCAGTAAAAGCGAATCTGTTTTAATAATGACTATCAAAAACTAGAGACATCAATAGCAGAAATTTTGAGCAACAATGAGCAAGATTTAAGTCACCAGCAATAATGTTTAGATCAACAACGGTAAAGTTTTCAATAGAGACTCTGTGTGGGTCAAAAGCGCTTCTATTTTTCAAAAGTGGCCCTATTTTGACAGTGATTTTTATAAACAGGGACAACAAAAGTGACCGTTTTGAGAAATAACAAATAATTTTTAGGTCAAAAGCAGTAGAAATTTTTACAATAGCAACTCTGTTCAGTTTGTTTCTAGTTTTAGTTTAACAATAGTTTGGAAAAGTTTATAATTTTGAGATGTTTGGTGGATATAATTGTTTTGAGAATATCTGTCTAAGTTTTGGCAAGTGACAAAGCACATCAATCAAAGAACACAAAACTGACCAAAATATTTTGATGATAAGGAGCAAAAATCAGCTCATGTTCAAACTGGTAATAAAATCAAAAGATATCAAGCAATATTATCCCTAAGGTCAAATTGGCCAATGACAACACTTTTAGTCCCACAACTTGGAAGCTCCTTCAGAATAAGATAGGGACACTCTTCCAAATGTATACACTTAAGCCTTTCAAGAATGTATAGATAGGGGCCTCGAGGAATGGAAGGATGACCCAATCACCGTCTCCCTAGAAAGTTACAATTAGCATGCTACATGTAACCTATACAAGCCAAAAATTTCTATCTCAATTCAAGGGAGTTCATAAGGTGAGTAAAGTTCTTCAAAGTACAGTGTGCATCTCTTGCACTAAACCATGTCGCCAAGTAGAATACCTCAAGCAAAGGGTGGCTTTCTACTATAAAATTCTTAGTCACTGCTCAGGGGACACAACGCCTGGATATCGTCCAACATGAAACTAAAGGATTTAACCACTCTTACTAGGGGCTCTATATACCCAGGAAGGTACCTCCCTGTTCTGAATGGAATGTCGACCAAGTAATCTCCTATTAGATCTTGGTGTTTAGCCTTGATCGAGTTATATAGCAACCTGAGGGAAATACCACTTTGAGTTGCCTTGAGTTCTCCAATGTGGGATGCATTTCAAGGAAAGCCTGATCTAAAGGTGATGCTGAAAATAAAATGATTGTGAAACCCAAAGTGCTTTTTATCAGCCAAGATCGTCAAAAGATGCGAGGGGAGAGGATACACACTTGGTTTGCCAAGTATGGTGAACACGGTATACAATTCATCGTAGTTTCTTTTTAAGTCCCAAAATTTGAAATGTGTGATGATATCAATTCGATTTTTAAGTACACCAAATTTAAAGCATTTTAGACTTCAAGCAAGATATAGCAATGTGTAAATCAAAATTGATTTGTTCAATTTTATAACACCAAATGAAATGTTTCTAATCATGTTTTTCATCTTAAAGGGTCAACAAAATGGAACTATGTTCGCTTTTAACAACGTCGAAATGAAAAAAATTCCATTTTAGGAGCACCAATTGAAATGTGTGAGTTGCCTTGTTAAATTCTTAAGCACCAAAGTGAAATATGATATTTTCCTTGTTCAATTCTTAAGCACTAATTAAAATATGAGATTTTCCTTGTTCATTTTTAAGCACCAATTGAAACGTGTGAGTTACCTTGTTCAATTCTTAAGCACCAATTTAAATGTGAGAATTATAGGTTTAGTTTTTAAAAACACTAATTGAAATGTGAGAATTGTAGGCTCAATTTTAAAAACACCAATTGAAATGTATTTTAACTATGAAAGCTTAAAAATTGAAATGTCCTTGGTCAATTTGCCAACTCTACAATCAGATTGTTAGTTGTTCTCATGAAAAATATGCCATATTCCTGCAATGGATGCACCAACAATGTTATAAATTTCCCAAAACACATCAAACAGTCAAATGTTAGCGTTAGATAAACTTGTGGAATCAAAGAAAAGTTTTGTAAAATTGACAAATTCAAGAAATACAGCAACAAGGAACCTGTTACATGCAATAGAAAACAAGTTTAGGTCAATATCGACCCTGTTTAGGTCATTAGCAACAAAACAAAAGTGGCAAACACGTTTAGGTTTGGAGCGAAAACATTCTAGTTTAGCAAAAGTGATTCTTCAGAAAGGCGTATGCGACTGCGAACCTATAACTTCTTATAAAACTCAAAAAATGTTAAGGTTAAGGACCTAGGTCCCACCGGGCGTGCCGAATGTCATAAGGGGGGAATAAATCAATGGGAAAACAAGCAAATGAAATTAAACAAACTTAATTCAAACAAGATAAAATTTCGACCATACTCATGAAATGAAGTTATAAAATAATGAAATCAAACAATGCAATCCTAAAGATAACATAAATTGAGTTCAAAACTTTAAAAGCTATACCATCCCATGTCAGAGTTGTGTTTGTATTGACGTTTGGATGTCAAATTGTTCGATTCAATACAAAGCCTCCATTGTTGTTGTTGCAAAAGCTTTGATTCGTGTTGATAATGGTGAACTAGAATGTGATAATAACTCTTAATATGCATAAGATATAATTGCTCAGCGCTTCGCTATGAAGATTCTAGATGATTTGTGAGAAGGTAGAAGATTGTTTTATATATTTCATATTTAGAAATGAACGATCAAGATTTCGTAGTAAAAGATTTAGATCAACTGTTGAGAACCGTTGAGAGGAAATATATTGGAAGGATTAGTGGATTTAGATTGGAATAATTGGTGGGATTAAGAAATTAGGTTGAGTGGTTAGTGGGATTGAGGAATAGATGAGTTAGTCAACTGTTTAGAGTGAGAAATCAGTGGTCGTGATTTACTCAATCACAAAAGGGGCGATGATATTTCATTAATTGAATTAATTAAAATTGAAGGTGAACGTGCAAGTTATGTTTGACTTTAACAAATAAAGTTGTATTTGTTTGTTGAATATGTTGAATCGTGTTGAATAATTAATTTATTTATTTAGGTTTAGGAAGGGGAAAGTGATTTAATTAAATTATTAAGTGATAATAATTTAATTGATTTAGGAAAATAGGGTATATTAGTGACATAATTAAATAACTTGTGTCAATTTACTTAATCGGGAGGAATAAAGTTAGATTAATGATGATATAGTGAATTAATTAAATAATTTAAAGATTATTCAATTAATAGAGGAAAATTAGGGTTCTTGATGCAAAAGATGTGGAATGCAATGATATTAGTTGATAATGATTCTGATGATGAAAAATGTCATTCAGGATGTGTGATATGCATTAGGTCATTTTTACATGTCTACAGTAGCATCGTAAATTGTCGACCTAAATAATTTCACACTATGTTTGGCTCCCCCTTAAATGCTTGGACCTAATTATGCTTATAGTTTTCTTGTTTTATTATTATTTTCAAAAGTTCAAAATAAAATTGGGAATTAAAATTAATTATTTATTTAACGACAACTTAAAATTCAAAATAGGTTTGGTCTAGGGTGCCCCCACCTTGGCCAACCTATTTTGGCTCAATTTTGAATATATTATTGTCTAAAATTTTATGTTCGTAAATTCAAATTCATTTGTTAGCTTTTTAAAATAATTATTTCAGAAAATGAATAAATGCATATAAATATGTCTTTTCACCATAAAATCACCTAGAGAAATATTCAAAAATTTGAGCATCCTAAAAGTGATCAAGAGTAGAATAAGCAACATTATTTTAAGCATTTTCATTGGTCAAGTTTCATGTGAGCAATGCATCAATTTTATGAGTAAGATTATTCATATTTTGTGTTCATTTATTTTGTGAGTACTAACACTTGCAGGATTATTCATCAACAAGAAAAAATTCCTTGCATGAGATGTGTATCATGACTTTATTCCATTAAGGAGATCATATATGAGTGGTAAATGGAATTATTTGTCAATTTATCACTTTTTTTTATTCATTTATCTCTACCTAACTGAGGGAAAGCATTCTTTTCATCACCATAGGGTTTGACTTAGGAAAGCCCCTATATGACAGAACCCTTTCTATGTGTTTCTTCTTATAGGTGGTAGATATGAAGTGAATTTGGGAGAATACTGAAGAACTAATTGTAAGATCAAGATTTCAAGCATCCTACTTCAACAAATTAAGGTAAGTAGAATCATTCATCAACAAAAAAAGTTTCGAAGTTGAGTCTAGGAGGAACATTTTTCTTTTCTGTCACCAGTTTTTGTATCTCAATTTTGTATTTTTTTGTATTCACATTAGTTTTTTGTATATTCATAGTTAACATAGTTCACTTTCACATCACACACATCACATTTAAATCAAATCCAATCTACTTCTAGAAAAAGGGGACCAAAACCTTGATCAACTAATTTTGGCTCTTCCATTGAGGATAGTAGCCAAGTGGTCTTTCATGATTATTTTTATGTCCCCAAATTTCTAATGGGTTAAAGGTGTGATTTAGACCCTAGATCCATTTTTCGTACTATCATATTTTGGCAAACTTGATGCTTTTTATATTTGTAAACCTTTTGAAATCATATATCTTTCATTTTGAAATTTGAGTGCAATCTTAGGTTGTTTTCATTAGTCAAAGTGCATGCATATTTTAGTGAAAACCATTGAAAAATTAAAGATTTGCATATTGTTTTCATTTTGAAATCTCAAAAAGTGTTATCTTTCAGCATTTTCAAGATAAATTTAGTTAATTAAACAATATTTTAAATTCTAGAAATTATTGTTTGAACATATTGCATTGTTTTAAAAACACAATCTTTTATGCATGTGTGTGCTTCACACTAGAAATTTATTTGCTTTCAAATTTGAACCTATGCAACTTTAAATCTCAAACAATGTAGTTGATTTCCAAGTTTTTAATTGTTAAAATCTTGTACCTCTAGTCTAAGGCACCCAGGCCCTTGTACAACTGGTTTCTATCCAAATTTTGGTCACAATTTTGTCTCTATGACCTCTGTGTAGATTTTTTTCTATTTCTGAAATTTATTTCAATTTATATCACTTTCACCTATTTTTATCTTCATTATATGATCACTCAAGTATTGCAAGTCTTATAATAAGTTTATGAGCTTCACGACCTGATGTCCCATATCTAATACCCCAGTGAGACATAGTTATAGACTTATAGATTCATGCATTGTAATCACATTTGGTGTTGAGCTCGAGTCTCGTAACTCTTTCACCCAAGGAGTTAAATCTATATAATCTATCTTTGATTCTCTTCCTACTCTGACATTACCTATGTCTTCTTTGTCACCCAAAATTCATGTATACTTGGAGGATGTTGTTTCCCATGTCCCTAAAGATAAACTTAAACAATTGACAAAGATTTAGAGAGCCTTCAACTATACTTAAGAAACAAATCCTTGGATAGAGAAACAATACCTTTACTAGATAACCTTAAGAAGCTAATCAATGATTTGCAAGGGATATAAGTGTTGTGTAGCCTAGTCCATAAGTAGATGTGAATATCCCTATGAAACCTAGTTTCACTCAAGCTCTCACTAATGCTCAAAACCAAATAGGAAGACAAGTTTTCTCTCCAACAACAATTCCTTCTATTCCTACTTTCACCCCTCCAATCGCCACATCCACCATGTAATATCACAATGGAATTAACTCTATTTTATGGTTTTATTTTGGTAATTCTTATAGATTTATCCCTTCATCAACCTGAACCGTCAATTTTTGGCACCCTAAACCTTTCTAGCACTTCTAGGGTTTTTCACCTAAAGGGAGAAAGAAGGGCCAAATAATCTAACTAGTTCACTCAAATTATGCAATGTGTATGATGTTATTAAGAATAAATGAGATGATATAGATGCAACTAATCTAAGTAATTGATTGATTATGAATGCAAAACCTAAGAAACAAGTGATGTTTGAAAACACATTATGTAATGCAACAACACCTAGAAATGAATGCAAAACTAAACATAAATTAACCAAACTGAAAGTGTGCACCTGGAACGTGGATGAAGACTGGAAATGACATTTGAAATGTTGATGATACTAATTTTCAGGCCTAGAGGGACTCATTCACCATTCTAGGAGAATCAGTTCCAGTTCTACAAAACTGTGTCAGAACCTGTTTCTGACAAAAGGGTATCTAAAAATGCAAAAAACTCAAAATTGACCTGAAAGTGGGACTCATTCACCACTCATGGTGAATGAGTCCACTTTTGAATTTTTGAATATTCAAGAGTGGATTATGGAGCTTCCGATCTGTACTTTGGATTTCTACAGGTGTCCGCTTCTGAAACTGTCATATCTGGGTTTGAAAATCACTTTTTTGTTGATATTTTGACTTTTTGAATGAAGAGAAGACTTGAATGACTTTAAGACTTGATCTCCAATTATTCCCAAGTTTCCAAGAGACCTAAATCTGCATACACACAAGACAAGAGAGAGAAATGTTGGATGTTAGGGCATGGGGGTTTTCCTTGGTCAAACCCCTTTTAGGTAATTAAACCAAAATGATGAAAGAATGGAATGAAACATGCAATAATGGAGTTTATTACCTTTCCATGATGTTTGATCTTGAAATTCTACAACAAAACATGAAGAATCTTCCCTTGAATGTCTGAAAATTGATCTTGAATGACTTGTAATGTTAAAACACTAGCTTGCTTGAGAAGATAAATGATGAATGAGTTATAAAATGAGTTGAGAGATTGAATGGGTGAATGGGGGTTAAAATAAGAAGAAAAAAACTTATTTATACACACTTGTGCCTTAGTAACCTGATAATACCTCATCACAGGCCGACATAAGGTAATTTTGAATAAAAACCTGAAAAGAAATTTAAAATATTTTGAATTTTGAGCCAAGAGGGACCCATTCACTACTCATGGAGAATGGGTCCCACCTTGGACTTGAAGGTGGTTTTCAGGAATTAAGTTACATTTAATGTTATTTGTCGGGTTTACATTCAAAAACACACTTATTTAAGCCTTATAATGGCATAAAGGGGTCAAATAAAGCATAAGAATGGTGTAAATGGTGAAATTAAGCCTGAAAAAGCATGAAATCTTGTTACAAGGCCTTACAACACTTCAAAATAGGACTTAATGATGAATAAAAAGGAATATTTATATGAATTATAATAAAAAGAGTCTAGAAGAGTGTGGAAATATTTAACACTTCACAAAACCTTCACAAGACATCATTAAATGCATGTTATTTAATTTGTAAGGGTCCAAGACCTAGTGTGGATGCATAAAATGCATCACAACACTTGAATCAAGGCCTCATTAAGTTAATTTATCATGAAATATTCCCATGTCAAGCAAAGGGTACTTTTTTCTACGGCACATTTAGCCCCCACTTTAGTGAGAGGATGAACTTGCTTCAAACTCACACTAAAGTAGACATTCAAGAGAGATCCAAATGTTCAGATGCAAATGATAAAGAATGAAAAAGAACAAAGGAGGTTGTGCAAGCCACTAGGATCCAAGATCCTAAGTCAAACCAACAAGATACATAATCATGCAATGGCAAGAATGAGAGAGATGGAAATGAAAAAGGGAGGATCAAGCTTCAATCGTTTGTCCAGCTAGTTGTGGATTAGATCTAGGTTCATTTTTTTAGAAAAAAGAGATGCATACTCACTTTGGGGTGACGAAACTCTTGGTTGTCCACCGGGTGAGAAATCCCAAAAGTATACTCAATCTGGGGCAACAGAACTTCTAGTTGTCTGCGGGGTGAGAAATCCCAAAAGGTGAGAAACATACACTAGTTGGTATGTACTCAACACATAGGTGGCTATGGAGAAATTCGTGCCTCGAAATGGGCTTCCTACTCAACCATATGAAAGTTATACCTCTTGATAACTTTAATAAGGTGCCACAAAGGAAAATGATGTTGTTTCGAGCTCTATGAAGTAAGAAAAACTTCGTATGCTTGACACTCATAGACATTTGTTAATGCAAAATAGTGTAAGGATTGTTCAAAGGGATTTTTACTTGTTCATGCAAGGTCTCATCTTAGGGAACATCATTCTTAACATCTCCAAGATAGGATGTGTCAAAATAAATATCACGCTCTTGGAGAGAATCAAGCCCAATGACTCCACCAAGAAAAGGACGCATCACAAGAAGAAAGAAATTGCACAATGAAATTGAGTGGTGATGCATGCCCCCACTTTAAAGTGGTTGCGAACACCAGTACTATGAGAAATTGCTTTAAAGTAGAAGAAGAGGATATGAGAGCTTACTTGGAAAGCCCTATGCCAAGTCATATGTTTTTGAGAAGCTACGTCATGAAAAAGGGAAGTATGTCATATGTGAACCAACTTAAGGCATGTCATCCACACCCAAGCTTGCTCTTATATTTTCATGAAAGGTTAACAACTAGCCAAAGGAGGCAACCACAAGTGACATACGAGGACAAGGATAGTGAACCCCTTGCCCCCACTTAGTGCAGGACAAAGGTGAGCCAAAATGATTAATGCATGCTAGAGTGAAAATCAATATCAATTAGAGGAATTAGGTTCCCTCATATAGGGAAGCATACTGAACTCCTGAAAATGTTGGATTTTACGACTCAAAGCCTTACATTCATTAGTGGAATGACCATGAACTCTATGATAAGCTTAGAATGAAGTTTTGTCAAAACATTTCTTATGAGTTCTAGGGGGAAGAGTGATCAAGTGATCTTGGAGGAGTCTCGACAAGATACCCTCTTGATCAATGATAGAAGGTGATCTTGTAGTTGATGACAAAGGTATATCTTGCTTAGTATTAGTTGTCATACCTACGCAAGACCTTTTAGATTATGAGATTTTTCTCTTATTCTTACAGGAGGAGGGAAAATCTATCGAATTCAAATCATTGGAATCTTGCGAGATGACATTGAAATTAAGCGAAGAGTTCATTGTTTGTTTTATGTTTGGTAAAGAATGATGTTCAAGAACACTAGTGTCGAGGAGTTCAGTTAAGAATAATTTAGGAGCATGTTGTGTGAGATTGTTGATGTTGAGTGAAGGTCTAGCGATCTCTATTACAGGACAACAACCAAGACCATGAGTTGTTTGTTGTGTGATAGGGTCAAAGATACCTTGTTTTTTAGCACCACATCCTTTTCCACTATATCCAAGTTGTTTCATAAGTTCATAACCTTTTCCATAAAGATTTTTCATTGCTTTGGAATTGGGTGGTTGTGCATTATTGTGTTCGTCAAATTTTTTTGTGTAGTTTGTGTCTTTGTCTAAAGTGGTTAAGGTGGATGCTTTCGAAAGGTCGTCCGAATTTTGTGTTGATAGTGTTGTGTTGTTTCCTTTATTTGAATCTTTGTGGATGATTTTGTCTTCGCCCATGAAGTCATGTTCAAGATCAAAGGAATCCCAATCATCTATCATCGTGACTTGTTCAATATGTTGTTGTTTGTATTTGTGTTGAATGGGTTCCATTTTTGTAGGTGATGTTGATGTGTTGAAGGCATTGGCTTTGTTTGTTTCTAGTTGTAAGACACTATCAAGTTCAAGATCAGTTTCAAGTGTGTGCACTATGTTTTTGTAGATGTATTTCATTTTGCGATGAAGAGTGGAAGGCACACTTTTCATGGCATGATCCACTGTCTACCTAAGATAAGATTACATGAAAGTTCATAAGGCATAACATGGATTGGTGTATTCAAGGTGACCACTCCAATGGTAAGAGGCATAATGATCACCCCTAGTGGTTTCTTTTCAACATTGTCAAATCCCTTAATAGAGAAATAATCAGGTCAAATGATTGATTGATCAATGCCAAGCCTATCCAAAAGTTTCACACTACACACATTAAGAGAAAAACTAGTATCTACAAGAGTTCTCTTTATCCCTTTTTTTTTTATTGAGCAATGATCACGAAAGCTTCATTTTGTTTTTGCACATCCAAAGAGGGAAGTTCACTTTGGTGGAAAACAATGTCAACATTTGGTCCTTGAATCATGGCTGCTAGATGAGTTGGTGGCACATTAGAAGGGACAGGAACTTGTTGCAAGGCTGATTGGATCATGTTGTGATAGTGAGGGGAATCTTGAATAAGGTCCCACAATGATATCTTAGTAGGAGTATTCTTAAGTTGCTCGACAAGATCATACTCCTTGCGACCTGGCAAGAAAAGGTTAGGTGAGATAGGATTAGGTAATAGTAATGGTGTTGGTGTGGGTTATTGCGGTTGCGGATTGTTGTGGTTGCAGATTGTTGTGAGTGTTATATGTATGAGCAATGTTATTATAACTTGATTGTTGCAACACATTAGTTTGAGGAGGGTAAAGGATAAGTTCAGGTTTAATTTGAGTTTGTCGTTTATGTGAAGGTGGGTAAAGAATTAGAGGGTTGTTAGGATGTGTCACGGGGTATGTATGAGGTCCATTGATTGAGGGGGATCTAAGGGAAAATTTCCCATTCATAACCTCAAAAATATTGGTTTGATGTATCTCTAATGAAATGCAATTGACAATCACCTTTTTATCTAAAGAAGATGCATTATTATTGTTGTCATTTTCTAGCACCATGATATTCTCCCTAGAAGGAGAGATTTTAGGAGAACAACAAGCCCCCTATTCTAGAAAAATAAGGCTTGGTTCTTCCAAAATGACTTCATCACCAATAGGGGAATGATCAATGATGGGGGTGTCAAGAGGGGGATGATGAGAAGGTGTTAGTTGATTGTATTGTCTTTAAGGTCTCATTCTCTTGTGCCATGCTATCTACCCTAGTAGGAGAGCTTGTAATATGTTCATCTAAGTTTGAAGTTTGTAAAGTAGCTTCATCACAAGTGGGGGAGGCATCAAGAGAAGGATCACTATGGTTTTTAAATAGATTATCCCAAATGGGAGGAGCATTAGGGAAGGGAAGTCAAGATTCTCATGAGTCTTAATAGGGATGTCGTATAATACCAACCTATCCTCTTGACATTAGGGAGGGATATTAGGAGATGAAAAAGTTTGATTGTCATGGGTATGGAGATTAGGTAAGGTGGTATTCAAGAATGTTTCTATGATTTCATCCTCTTATTTTCTAATGTCTTCCAAAGGCTGAAGAGGAGAGGGACAATCAAGACTCTCAGTGCTCGTAGCTCCTTTCACCAAAATGCCTTCATCACTAATAGGAGAGGTATTGGGAGAAGAACAAGTATGAGTGTCATGATTATCTACACTTGCATCCTATTGTGTTATTATATTCTTGCAAATATGATAGGTAATAGGAGGGTATGCAAAATGCTTATCAAATGTTTTACTTTGCTGTCGTAGATTATGTCCATGAAAAATAGAATCATACAAGCCACTTGTTATTCTGGAAACATGGAATGCTTTAAGAGAACACATACTAATATAAGAAAGTAAATAAATGCAATGCAATGACTTAAAATGAAATGCAATTTTTAGATACGAAACTAGGTAATTTTCTGATTACACTATGCACCAATCAGAAAAATGACATGTGGAAAATGCAAATGTGAAATGGAGCAATGCATGAAATGAGTTATTTTAAGTTAGATCTAGTGAAATTCATGTTACAAAAACTCAGTCAAGTGATATAGATAACTGATGGCAGTAAACAGAAGCATAAAAATAGGGTTTTCAGCTCTGTAAAAGGCTATTTCAGGGGTGAAAAGGGACTGATTCGCCCAAGGTGGTGAATGAGTCCCAATATGAACTTTTTAAAAATTTTCAAAAAAAATTTGAGTGATATTTATGGTTTCTGAGTGCTATGATGTAGTCCTAGGTTAAAAATGCAAAATTTCAAAAAATTGAAATGAATTTAGATGCCAACAATGCAACCTAAATGCACTTTTTATGAATGCAAAATTTGAAACCTAGCATGCCAATTAACTAATGAAAACCCTAATGAAAAGTCAATGCAAGGCTAGATCTATGATGAAGGACTCCAAAATCAGACAATAAAGTGTTCTAAAAAGAAGGTTCACCAAAATGAACCATCAATTTTTGGCACCCTAAACCTTTCTAGCACTTCTAGGGTTTTTCACCTAAAAGGAGAAAGAAGGGCCAAAGAATCTAATTAGTTTACTCAAATTATGAATTTTTTATGATGTTATTAAGGCTAAATGAGATGATCTAGATGCAAATAAGCTAATTAATTGATTGATTATGAATACAAAACCTAAGAAACAAGTGATGTTTGAAAACACATTATGTAATGCAACAACACCTAAAAATGAATGCAAAACTAAACAAAAATGAACCAAACTAAAAGTGTGCACTTGGAATGTGGATGAAGACTGGAAATGACATTTGAAATGCTGATGATGCTAATTTTTAGGCCTGGAGGGACTCATTCACCGTTATGGGCGAATCTGTCCCAGTTCTGCAAAACTGTGTCAGAACCTGTTTCTGACAAAAGGGTATCTAAAAATGTAGAAAAATCAAAATTGACCTGGAAGTGGGACTCATTCGCCACTCATGGGGAATGAGTCAACTTTTTAATTTTTGAATATTCAAGAGTGGATTCTGGAGCTTCCGATCTGCACTTTGGATTTCTACAGGTGTCTACTTCTAAAACTATCAGATTTGGGTCTGAAAATCACTTTTTTGTTGATATTTTGACTTGTTGAATGAAGAGAAGACTTGAATGACTTTATGACTTAATCTCCAATGATTTCCAAGCTTCCAAGAGACCTAAATCTGCATACGCACAAGAAAAGAGAGAGAAATGTTGGATGTTAGGGCATGGGGGTTTTCCTTGGTCAAACCCCTTTAAGGTAATTAAACCAAAATGATGAAAGAATGCAATGAAAAATACAATAATGGAGTTTATTACCTTTCCATGATGTTTGATCTTGAAAGCCTATAGCAAAACATGAAGAATTTTCCCTTGAATGTCTAAAAATTGACCTTGAATGACTTGTAATGTTAAAGCCCTAGATTGCTTGAGAAGATAAATGATGAATGAGTTGTTGAACCATTGATTTTTGGCTCACTAAGACTCTCTAACTCATCTAGGGATTTTCACCTAAAAGGAGAAAGTAAGGGCCAAAAATGCTAACTAGTTCATTCAAATTAGATTGTGTGATGTGATTAAAGCTAAATGGAATGATATGAATGTAGCTAAACTATGAAATTGGATAATTATGATTACAAAACCTAAGATTAATGCAATTTTGGAAAACACAATGATGTTTGCAAACAATGAAGTAAAAGATGAAATGATGCAAAAAGAAAGAAATGGACTTAAACAAAGTGCAACTGGAAGTTTGATGAAGAATATGGAATGTTGTGAATGTTGTCTGAAATCACAAAAAATCAACAGTGGGACTCATTCGCCTAGGGTGGTGAATTAGTCCTACTTCTGGTGAAATCTGTTGGGAACCAGTTTTTGACTATCGGGATCCAGAATATGACAAAATTTAGATTTTCAGTCTTAAGGTGGGACTCATTCACCACTGATGGTGAATCAGTCCTCTCCCAAAATTCTAAGAAATCAGGAGACAACTCTACAACACCAGATCTAGAAATATTTGCTTGTCAGGTTGCTGAAGTCAATTCTACGAGAAATAGACATAAAACCTTCTCCAAGCTTGAAATAAAGTTAATTTGACTTGAAGCACCTAATTGACTTGTTCTCCACTTTTCAATACCTAAATACTTGATAAATATGAATACAAAACACATGTACAAAGGAGAAAAATGGTTGAGGGTTAGCAAATAGGGGTTTTCCTTGGTCAAACCCCACTTTGGTAATCAAACCCTTAATAAAATAATGAAATGCAAGAGAAAGATAAACTAATAACATGAAAATTATGCTATCAACTTACCAAACCCTTGATGATGAAAATCAGAAGATATGTCAATGGATGCCTTTCAATGCTTGATTGATGCTTGATTTGATGTTGTAAGATGCTTGGATGCTTGAGATATGAGGTTGAATGATTGAATGAATGAGGAGATTGTAGGAGATATAAAATGAGGTGAAAATAACTTATTTATACAATCTTGCGCCTTAGTAATCCGTTAATACCTCATCACAGGCCACTAATAGATTTGACTACAAAATACGACAAAACAGATCAACGAAAT
>VDFB02281492.1:934195039-934261530 GCA_007258455.2 Sequoia sempervirens
CATTGATTGATGCAAACAGATCATGGATATATAATCCTAAAAGAAGAAGAGATAAAAAATCCGAGCCAACATAAAGAGAAACTATTGTCAGAGTATTTCCTATGTTTTTTATATCCATTTCTCCACAAGAGTCAAATAAATGGATTGACTTCTATTTATTAGAGTTATTATTGTACAAACTAAATCATGATGTAGAAAGAGATATTGGTCACAATAATGACTCCATGATAGTAAAGTGGGAGTCATTCTATTATAACCCTTGGTATGTTGAGTGAATAGAAACTTCAAAAAATGTTGAAAATATTAGGTATTTTGAAATTGAAGACAATGAAGCTATTCTAGGAAATACTATAAAGAATTAATGGGAAATTATATTTAGACTACATCATGTTCAAAATATGCAAGTTTCTAAAATATATATGTTGGGGAGAAGAGACATTGATAGACAAACATATAGGTTTAATGAATTTATCAAGGTGAATCGTACACAAGTCAAGTAATCAATTTCATAAGCAACATGAGAGATCATGGGTGTCTCATACATGATGAGATGCCATAGTGTATCAACTTCACAACCTTAGTGATAAACATAAAAATGAAATCAACATAATTATGGCATACTATCATATGAATCAAAATGCACCACCCTTGTTCATGATAATTCAAGGAATAAAAGGAAGAAGAAAGTCATATCTAATTGGTACTATAAGTCAAGCTCTTGAAAATGCAATAATTCTTAGTCATTCTCCCCTTTTATTACTTGCACCAACTAGAGTTGCATCATTCAATATTGGAGTGTCCACATGTCATTCAAAACTAAGAATCTCAATAAGATATTTTTCTCAATTAGAAGGAGAAAGACTAACAAGTTTTCAAGAAGAAATAACACACATCAAATACATTTTTATTGCTGAAATGAGCTTCATTGGTCATAACTTATTGGAGAACACATATTCTTGACTCTAACTAGCATTCCCATAAAACCCAAACATTAGTTTTGTAGGTATACATATGATTATGATTAATGAAAATAAATATTTTATATTCTAATACATGTAATTCATATGTATACATTTTTTATAATTATAATAGTATATAGTATTGAAAATAATTATTATTGATTATCTTTCAGGTATATCTATTATATTGGTTGGAAATTTGGATTAGTTTCCTCTTGTTAATGATATAATAGCATATGAAAACAATATAAAAGCTAAGTTATATGGGAAGAATTCAAAATTGTGGTTACTTTAGATAAAATATTTTGAAAAGATGGACAAAGCATCCACCAAGAAAGACTTTTTTAACTTTTGACAAATATGAGAGATGTAAACCCAATAATTGATGATCAAAAATTTCTTATGACAAGAACCACTATTACCATAGATGCAACAAGCAACAAGAAGTTCGATAATGATGTTCATTTGTTCTCCATAAATGATAACGTTCATAATCATAACAAGAAAAAAACTACACTCATTGATACATCATGTTGCATGTAGTGTTGAAGCAAAATCAAGAAGTATTAAAATGTAGAAGAAGGATGCTCAAATGATGAGCTTGATCTAGAATGATTGATCAGTAAGGAAACAAGGGTAATTTTGATTTCTAATATTTGAATACAATAAATTCTTGTAAATAGAGCTCTAGGATATATTTGGAAGATTGTACACTAACCTGGAAGTGCTCCACCAAAGCCACCAACATATGTAATGGTTGATTTTGATAGCTATTCAAGAATACCATTTGAAGATCACTATCCAAATACAATTCCAATTACAAAAATACAAAGGGGCAGGACAAAACAAATACCATTAAGATTGGCTTGGGCATTGACATTACATAAATCATAGGGTTTGACTCTTTCAAAAGCTATTACTGATATAAAACAAAGATAAATAATAGGATTGGAATTCATCACCATATCTCATGTAAATTCTCTAGAAGTTCTAAGAATTATACCACTATTCACATATGATCATTATGAAAAATAAAAAAGGGTAGAAAAATTGCCAAGTGAAAGACTAAAGAAAACATATTGAAATTTTAAGAAGATAATTGATGTAACATATTTTCTCCAAATTTGTTTCAATGACAATCAAATGTTTAAATATAATATATTTTTATTTCTTTAATTTCATATTGCTTTCATTTCTTCTATGTTTAAAGTATTTAAAATAAGAGAAATAATTTTTTTTTTAAAGAAGAGGGTGAAACTTTTATTGAAAGAAAAGAAAAGATTATATAAAAGGGGACATGAGGCCCTAGATCTTCAGAACACTATCAAAGTCAGTACCAATGGAAAGATCCCAAATCTCCAAAATGCCACCACTCTAGCCATCCTCTCAACACCACAGAGCATACAACCAAAGCCACCCAACACACCTAATCATTTTGATCCTCATGAAAAACTGAGCCAATTGCTGACACTTTTGTTGGTCAAGCTGACCCCAACTCCAAACAGACCAATCCCCCATCTCATTCGAGGCTCATTTCTCTAGACAACCAGCCACTCTGTTCCACTTCCTTGGAATATGCACACAAGAAATAGAAACAAAATTTGAGGCCAGATTGAGAATTTGTCTAGCAATGACCCCTAATCTCCAGGAACAGTTTTGGAAATCCTAGTTGTTTAACAAAGAAACAAGAATCATGAAATCCATCTCACAGACCACCTTCCTCCAACCCAACTCACAAGCGTTATACAACGCCTTAGAATCACCCAGGCCTCCATTTATTATTGGAGTGCACCCCCATATAAATAGAGAAGAAAAATTGGGCACGACCCCTGCTATCACGTCCAACTCCACCAATGCCTGAAACACCTAGATTGCCATGAGTAGAGCCATTTGTGTTTATTTTGTAAACACCAGTTGGGGGCGAGCACCACTTACCCACACGGTTCACCTTCTTGGACACCTTCATCAAAGATCCACGCTTAGGATGAGTCTTAAGAGGCCCTAGAAAGCTAACTCGAGATAAGGAAACTATAGGGAAAGTGGTATCCTTACTTCTCTTCCATAAATTAACAAGAAAGGAAATTTGACAATCACTCTCTTGGGATTGATCCTATTAGCCCAAAGGGCTATCTTTAGTTTGCTATTCCAAGACCTTTGATTATCCTCAATGGTCCTTTTGATTATCTTGATATTTTTCAAAGACTCAGCCAAGCCATTATCTTGAGGATAGTAATTTGATGAATTTTTCAAATATATGCCATATTCCTAACTTCCCAATCATTGATTTGGGTACCAACAAAAACCTTGGAATTGTCAGAGATGATGGTGGAAGGGGTATCAAACCTAGTCATAATTCCATCAAGTAAAACTAGAACTAAAGTCTCAATCACATCTTTTAATGAAATTTCCTCTATCCACCTAGTTAAGTAGTCTGTGGCTACTAAAATCTATTTATGACCAATACTAGATGGTGGATTTATCATACTTATAAAATCCAAACACCGCTATGTAAATGGCTGGTCCACCTAAATGGGATGAAGAGGAAGAGCAACTGACTTTCGCTTTCCAAAAATAAAGCACACTTCTTGCAATTTCCTACCCAACTATGAGCATCATTAAATAGGTTTGGTCAATAATACCTAGCCCTCATTATTTTAGAAGCATTGGTCCTTCCAGAAAAATGTCCACCTGAAGAGCTATTATGGAACTCTTTTAACAATATGTTGACCTAATTTTATTCAATGTACCTTAACAACACATGTTATTCAAGTCTTTTCTATAAAGTATGCCATCCATTATGACATAGGGGATGGATTGCAATCTAAATTTTCTTCTTTTTATCCTATTTAGACTTAGAGGATATCTATCTTCCTACAAAAAAGGTAGTCATATCATTCACCCAGTTGTTTTGAGTGTCAATGTTGAGTATTTGGTCCTCCTATAACACAAGGGCGACCTTTATAGGAGTCTCAAATGCTAAGACAATCTGCTCACACAACCCCTTTCATCTCACAATCTTGGTGATCTTAATATCAACCTCATACTCCATCACCTTAGTGACCCAACCAACTCTTTTTTTCACTAATACCTCTACTTAACATAAAATATTTGATGTTGGCATGAGGGACCATTAATTGAATCCTATTGTTAGATAATATGTGTCAAAAATTTTCAATGCTCTAATAGTAGGAAGGACCTTCTTCTCAACATAGCTATACTTAATCTCATAATCTTTAAGTCTTTCACCGAAGAAGGCAATAGGTTGTTCTAGATTTTCAACATTTAGTTGTGTCAAGATAACTGCTATGCTTGCCTCTCCTTCAAAAGTGTAAAAAATGAATTCCTTGTCATAGTTGTGATTGACAAGGGTGGGATCTTGAGAAATTTCTTGTTTGATAACTTCAAAGCTATCTTTACCTTCTTTTGTCCACTTGAAAACCATATTTTTCTTTAACATAGAGGTAAGAGGCTTTGCCAAAGCAATGAGGTTGGGAATAAATCTTCTTACAAAATTTATTATCCTTAAGAATCTTTGTAATCCCTTCATGTGGCTGGGGAGTGGAATGGACATGATGGAATCCACTCTTTAGATCAATGATCAAACCATCTTTGGAAACAATGTGTCCAAGTAATTTTCCTTGGTTAGTGGCAAAAACACACTTGTTTGGATTCAAGGAAATACCATACTCTCTACACTTATGAAAGACTTGCTCAAGGTGGCTGAAGTGATCACTTGCATGTTTTGAAAAGACTATTATATCATCCAAGTAGACACCTTTGTTTTCCTATGTTCTAGCCTACATTTAGCTATCTCAAAAAGTGTGTAAGCAAAAAAATAACTTTGTACATAACATGGAACCTGCTTCGGTTGGCCTCTAGAATTGACACATGATCTTTGTGCATTGTAACCCTTGTACAACAAGCACCTTAGTGACTACCTCTTATGAACGGGTGAGAAGGGGTCTGAAGGCTTTAAAATCTACTCTCTCAAAGCAAAGTGTGCAAATGAGGCTGAAATTCACCCGAATGCATATATATGCTTAGCAAACCCTAGGGTTTTTCCCTACAACTCATTTTTCCAACTTGGCTATCGATCTTGATCATTTTCTAGGCTTCCTAAGAGTTAATTTTTAGTCTTTTTTCTCAACAGACCCAGTCTTGTCATCTTATCTTGATTCAAACCTGAAAATTATTTTTTTATGTCGACCTCTTGAGGGGAAGCACACCATCCTTCATTCGTCTGCTAAGGTACAATGAGGCATCAGGTGATTTTTTTTTTAGCAGCATCAGGTCTTTGAAACAACACAATAGGTACATTGTTTCAAAGAGGGGAAAAATGTAGACACCTAAAATTGTCCTAAATATATCATACATCTCAATTTCACTAATTAACATCATTTTCCTCATTATCACCTAATTCCTCCATTTAATTAAATAGTTTCCAATTATTTTTGGTTAAATTCACTTTATTCCCCTATTAATTGAATAATTAAGGATATTTAATTAACTCATAATTTTCATGCTAATTTCCCCCATTGATTAAATATTTCCCAATTATTTAATTAAAATCTTAATTCCTCTCATCCTCACAATTCAATAATTTTCATAATTATTTAATTGGCTAATTTCCTCCAACCCTCCAACTTGCATAAAGAATATTCCTTTTTCAAAAAAGAGAATATTTCAAATTCAAATTCAAGTATCTTCTTCCCTCCAATTTAAAATATCTTCAACCTATTTTCCATGAAAATAGGGATATTTTGGGCTCTCATGAATCCTCAACCCTTGATCTTCCCTCATCACCTTGATTTCCTCTCATCCATTAATCCTCAGCTTCGATCTTGACTATTGATCAAAATTCCTAAAATCTATAAAATAAAGCCTCTCCAACATGAAATTTATTCACAATCCTCATAAGCATAGGAACTCTCCAGAATTCTTGAGCTAATCTTGAGCATAATTTTAGAACACCTATTTTGTGAATCACACCTCTCATCAAGCTTTTGCAACATAGATTATGCACAATTTGAGCAATCCACGTCACAAATTTGCATCAATCCACAATGGGATTGAAGGTTTGTACTCTCTTGTGGCTTAATTGCTTTGAATTTGTATACATTTCTTTAGATTAAATTTTTGATGCCTGTGCAAGTAAATTTCATTGAGTATGGGTTTGTATGATCTCAATTGTGTAAGTTCTTAGTGTTTTTAGACTCTAATTGCTTCAATTATGCTTTCATTTGACTGCCACATTTTCCCCTACAACACATGTGGATTTTTCTTCCTACAAATTCCTATTTAGAATGGGAAGCATTCCTACATTTGTACTTGGTCTATCTTCTTCTCAATGGGAGAAGAATTGTTTGTTGGCATTGGATCATATTTTATCTTCAAGCACTGACCATTTTTGTAAGAGATTATACATTGTGGGGGGGCTATATAGTCTCTCTTTTTCCCTCTTATGGGGGGTCAATGATTATATATTCATGATGGATGTAGTCCTTGGTGGGTCTCATTGAGTCCTCCATACATCATCTTTATTTTTATTTTTATCTCTTTTGGAGAGGAGTTTTGTCCTATTGGGTTTTCTCCTTTTCTCTGGTTGTGAGATATTGCATTTGTACATGGGTACCTAACATGGTGTAGTAGACTAGACCCATAATAATCTTCTTGATTTGCATAATAATCTACTCCCTAAGTTGCATTTAAGAGGGGTGTTGGTGTGAAGAAGGTATTGTATCTAGCTAATTCCTAGTAGGGGGACTTATTCACATGTTAAGTTTATTTAGGTCCTAGGCGACCTTCTAGAAGTCTTAGTTGTCTAGATAAGATCTTATCATATCTTATCTTTTTGACTTTTTTGCTAAGTTAGTTGTCTCATAACATAGGATTAAGACGCATGTCACAATGTTGTCTAATCCTATCACTCACCTTGATTTTATAAGCAAGGCCTCTCATGTACATTTCATATTCAATCTTGCAATCTTACATCCATAATCAAGCAAGCTATTCTTGCCATTTTCTTTCTTGTAGAAGATATTTTGGTCTAGCAACTATTTCTGGGGTGTTGGGAGTTCAACATTAACTCCTACAAGAAACGCCAAATAATAGATCATATGCACCAATTTATAAGTCAAATGCATTAATCTAGAATCGAAAGCATCATTCTACACCTATACCTTAAAAGTCACCAAAAACTCCAAATAAAATTGTTAAATTCAAGGATGTGGGTCCCATCGGACGTGCTAGAATGTGAGCATATTAAATTATTAAAACTGAAAATGAGAATTGCAACAAAACCCAAATCAATAATCCAATAACTACTTCAATGAGAGTGTATGCACAAAAAGGTAAATCAAATTGATTTAATATTATCTCCACAAATGTGCTATACTTTACTCCATTGTATTTGAATGTTGTAAATTGGTTGATATGTGGATTGTTCTTTCCTTAGCATAACCTTGATTCATAAAGTGATAGAAAGATGGTGTACAATGATAACACAAATTCTTAGATAAATTATGGATTGATCATGATAATTATGGATGATTTGAAGAATTGAATGATGGTGGGTTTATAGCTTTCGCCTAATACTAATCAACAATAGAGAATGATTTGAAAGATCAATGGATTAGATTGATTGAGAGATCATGATGAATGTGCAAGCAACATGTGTCAAGATGAAAGGCTAGGATGATGAGTTAATTAGCTACATGGATGAGTGAAGTGAGAGTGAGTGAGAATGAACTGATGTTGCTTTTTCAATCAACTCACTAAATTGAGAAATAGAAGAATATTAATACAAATAAATTTAATTCATGTGCATGAGATGAAGATATATTTATAAAATAAACAAAATATGAATTTTATTTATTTTTAGAAAAAATCAAGATAGAAAAATAATTAAATTAAAAGTATTTAATTATGGTGGATGAGAAGAATGCATGAATTAACATGTCAAGATGAAAGGCTAGGATGATGAGTTAATTAGCTATGGATGAGTGAAGTGAGAGTGAGTGAGAATGAACCCGATGTTGCTTTTCAATCAACTCACTAAATTGAGAAATAGAAGAATATTAATACAAATAAATTTAATTCATGTGCATGAGATGAAGATATATTTATAAAATAAACAAAATATGAATTTTATTTATTTTTAGAAAAATCAAGATAGAAAATAAATTAAATTAAAAGTATTTAATTATGGTGGAAGAGAAGAATGCATGAATTAACATGTGTCAAGATGAAAGGCTAGGATGATGAGTTAATTAGCTACATGGATGAGTGAAGTGAGAGTGAGTGAGAATGAACTGATGTTGCTTTTTCAATCAACTCACTAAATTGAGAAATAGAAGAATATTAATACAAATAAATTTAATTCATGTGCATGAGATGAAGATATATTTATAAAATAAACAAAATATGAATTTTATTTATTTTTAGAAAAAATCAAGATAGAAAAATAATTAAATTAAAAGTATTTAATTATGGTGGATGAGAAGAATGCATGAATTAACTAAATAATTAAAAATTATTTAATTAATGTGAATGGAGGAAAATAAGAAATTAATTAAAGTGGATAAGAAGATTTGAGGAAATCAATTAACTATTCAAAAACTATTTAATTATTGTTGATGATATAAAATGATGAATTTGGCGTTAACTTATTTATTAATATTGATGGAGGAATTAATGAGAAATGATGACAAATTAGATGAAATGCATTAGTCATTTTTAAGTGTCTACGGGTATGTCTTGGGATCTAAAATAGAATGTATCTATTTTTTGTTCACTTGAGGATTAAAATATTTAGTTTGCTCTATGTGGGTTGAATTAAAGATTGGGATTGAGTTTGTTATCATGGAGATGCCTTGTATGTATAAAATTGATTTGATAATTTGCATAATTCTACTTTTTAATTCACTTGATTTACCTTTACTTATTTTTTAGCTGTTTAGCAATTGGTAGTATGCAAAAATACCTTGAAAACGCTATCATTGTGTTGTTAGGGGACACATTTTCTTGAGTCAACACTTCAAAATATATGTAAAAGATCAAAGATAACAAGAAAGTATCCTTGGATAATTTTTTTTAGATTTGTTACTCTTTTAGTGCACCAAAATGAGAGGACTTATATGGATTCCAAATTTCTAAAATGAATGCTAATGAAGGCCTTTATATATTAGCACATACCATCAAATTTCATAAAAATGCATACTTAGTCATCTTAGGGCAAGAAAATAAAGGGGGCTAGTTGACCAAATTTTGAATTTAGAAAGACAAGTGTTAAGTTTGCAATTGTAGACATGACCTTGGGTGGGCAAAAAATCATATTGAGATGTATACCAATCTTATTAGGATATACATAATAAATGCATGATTTAAGAAAATATATCTGGCAATTGGTAGTATTTAAAAATACCTTGAAAACACAATAGACATTGAAATCTTGCATATAGTCATTTTCATATCACCACCTTCATCTCAACACCTAACAACATCTATTCATTAAAAGATTTGATCCTACATTAATTAACCCACTTTATCAAGATCAATTGATTGAATTATCTTTATTATTTAATTAATTTAAATAAATACTTTTTCACAAATACTAAAATAAATCAATTTAATCCATTATCTCAATAAAAAATAAACAAAATAAGCAAAATCAATTAACTTGTTGATCAAAATAGTTAACAAATCTTCAAAAGGGAAAACTCAATCAACAAATCAAATTAAATCAGGTAACTCATTGGTTAAAATAAAATAAAAAATCCACTAAATCAATTAATGAGCCAATTAACTAATAATAGTTGTCACCACTCCACATCCACTCCATCTTTAATAGGATAAACTCTTTGGTTTGAGATCAAATCCTAGTCATTTTTTTGTCCCCTCAAAACCTTATAAATTGAGATCAAATCCATTATTTTAAAAACTTACAAACTGGTTTGGAAAGATAGATGTTGTCTAAGCAAGCAAAAGACAAACATTAAATCAAGAGCATTTCCATTTCATATTCTAGGTTTGTATAAAATTAAGACAAGTGATTTTAAATGTTATTTTTTAATTCTTAGTGTTGTTTTGATTTTGATTCTTACAAAGACTATCATTGTGTTGTGAGGAAAACATTATGCTAGATCAACACTCCAAAATATGTGTAAAAGATGGAAAACAAGAAACAAATATCTTGAGATTTGATTTATTATTCCTTTTAATGCACCTAATTGAAATGTTTTATATTAATTACTCCTATTTATTCTAAAATAAAAGCAAACTTATGAATTCCAAATGCCCAAAATGGATCATAATGAAGACCTGTAAAATAAAGCACAATAACCATTCTAGTTATGACAGTATCTATTGGAATAGGAGCAGTGAAGATGCGTATGATAAGCATAGCATGACCATGGCATCCTATCTAGCATGCTGAAATGTTCGACATTAAGCGAGAAATCCAGTAGCCACCAGCTCACATATGACCCAGAGCTAAGCAGCTGAAGGAATGGTTTGCTACTCATCCGGTATCGAACGGTGCTGGTTTTGTCCATTTTTGTAGGAATAGATCTGGAGCGTTAGAAAAGGATTCAGAAAAGAGTTTGGCGGGGTGATATGTCCTCAACTTGATCTGGGTTTGAACAAGTAGAAGAATTGGTGTGGTGGGTAGTGGGGTCAATGCTTATGTCATTGCTTCAGAGGAATTCTTTTCATCTGCGTGTACGACTAGAAACTAGTAGGGGTATGTACTAGAACTTGAGGTGTTTGAGAGTAATGGCAGGCAATGAGAAAAAAAGTGTTGAAGGAGGAGAAGAAGTTGGGGGAAGGGTGAAGAAAGGCCCATGGACATCTGTAGAGGATTCAATTCTGCTGGACTTTGTGAACGAACATGGAGAAGGCAACTGGAATGCTGTGCAAAAGTATTCGGGGCTTTCTCGCTGTGGAAAGAGCTGCAGGCTGAGGTGGGCTAATCATCTGAGACCTCATTTAAAGAAGGGGGCCTTCACTCCTGAGGAGGAGCGTACCATTTTGGAGCTCCACGCCAAGCTCGGCAACAAATGGGCTCGTATGGCTGCTCAGGTAAGTCATCTAAACTAGTTGTGCTTCGTCATCTCCATATTCTTTGCTTTTAAGCCCTCCTCTTTTAGGAACTTAGTTGTGATATCCATTTTTCCAGCTCCCTGGGAGGACAGACAATGAGATAAAGAATTACTGGAACACCCGTATCAAGAGAAGGGAACGAGCAGGTCTTCCTCTCTACCCTCCTGATATAATGCCCTCCGCCCCAAATCAGCATACCCACCAAACACCCACTCAGCCTAAAGCTTCGGGTTCCCCATCTGACCACTCGGTGCATACCTCCAGGACCGAAACTAGTAGCAGTAGCTCTGATGGGCTGAATTCTGTTGTCAAGAGTTGTGATCCTATTTTTGGTTTAAGTGAAATTTCAGTGGGTTCTGTGCCGAATAATCCAGTCCAGAGCTTCAAGAGATTCAGAGATGGTAGCTTCGTCCCAGCACCACCTGTTTCCACGTTTGATGATGTAAAGAGCACGCAACCTTGTATTAAGCGCATACCCACTTATCCCCAGGCTGCCAGATGGAATTCATTTGCCGTTCAGGGATTCCCATATGACTTTGATCCTAGCAACAGCAGGACTATGTCGGCCCTTGGAGGGACCTTGACAGGTAGCCATGCCCTTGTGAATGACATTTTCCCTGCTTCCAGGCCCTTTCCGGGCCTGAAGCTGGAGCTCCCTTCAAGCCAATTTGCTGAGTCTGTAAGCATTACAGGCTTAAGCAGCCCGGTTCCAAATATTAACAACTCTTTTGCACTATATCCCATGACATCCCACCTTCCCAATCCAACAGATTGGTACTTGTTATCAAAAAATAGAGAGTTATTGGAGGACCAATTGCGTGATATCCAAATGAGGAGTGGGATCAAAGACCTGTCTTCGTTCAGAGCCTCCTCATCCTCCTCTGAGTTGCGTGTGATCACCTCTGGGAACAGCGGTTGCCTTGTCAATAGCTTTTACCCTAGTCAGATCAAACCCAAGTTGGGGGATAATAGTGATCCTAACAGTCCTTTCGATGGTGGCACTTCTTCAGTATTTAGCGACAACACTCTTCCTTGGAGTGCCAGTCGATGGGATGAATCATCTTCGGCACAGTCAACAATTGGTACGCACCTTTAAATCTTTTGATTATCCCCTCTTTTGGTCATTTTCTCTGAATCTGCTATAGAGCAATAGGTTCTCATCTATTTGTGTGTATGAAAAGGGTTTTTGGAAGCACCAAGAGTTGCATTAATTATACATGTAAGCTGTAGACTTGTGGTAATATTGTATATTAATCTGATGATCAAATATCATTAGGGTTTTCATTGTAATTGTAATCAAATTTGTTTTCAAATTTAATGTTTAGGCTTACTTTTCATGATCCTGCTAAATCGGTATATGAGTTATTCTTGGTAGTTGTCAATCCATCCTTTCGACAGCTAATGGCATTCGGCTCTTTTACTCTACCTGGAAGTATAATATCATAGTTGGATTGGCCATCCCACTGGGTAGTGATATTTTATTAGTTTAATTCTGTTAAATTAATAAATTGTTGAATGCTGTTTTTTTTTTTGGGGTAAATGTGAAGAGTCCAGGGGTTGAGATAAATGAATTTTCACACTGAACTGAACATAATTTCAGAACTAAGTGACCATTTCTTTTCAAATTTTGAGTGCACGTAGATGAAAAGATAACTTTAAGTAACTTGCAGGAAACTCACTTCCATCCGAACCGGATACATTTGAACCATACATATATATATATATAATAAACCCGATACCCATTATGATGACATCACCCTCGAGCCAACTCATCTGAACCCAACAGCAGAGCTTAATCTAGCCGGTTCACTCGCATCTTCCCGCCATCATTGTTGAAACCAATGTTCACATTCCTAATGTGAGTTAAATGTGGAATTCTAAGTGGTGTCTTGTTCTTCCACTGTTAGCTTCTAGCAGGAATTTCGAAGTTCTTCTCCTACGGAGCTAAGTATTGGTTGCTTGTAAGGTATCAGTTGGTTCAGATGCTTTTTTGAGTTATATTTGTAGACTCTCAAAAAATATTTCTTGAAATTGTAAGAAGGAAATAATTCAATTATTAAGTTTTTACCTGTTAGATCTGTGTGTTCATATTTTGATTGCATACTTTCACAGGGAAAAGTGTAAAATCTGAAGAGCCCAACGAGGAGTATATCTCTAGCGGTAGCTGTGTAGATGAAGACATTTCGACCTTTTTTACAGGGTCAGATGTATTGCCTGTTAGCGATTGGTACAATCACAATTGTGAAGTAGGGAAGGAACAGTCTGGTGTCACTGATACCCTGTTTACTGTGTTGAGTGATGCATTTGGTGTGGGCTTCCAGCAGATGGCCTCAACAAATTTTACAAGAAATAAACTATGAGAGAGCATGGTTCATGCCCCTGAAGTAATGTCCAGGGTGCATGTGGAACTCCAAATCTTCACCATTGTCGATTCTTGAATCTTAGACCTGTATGGAGGCTAGTTGGGACTACTTTTTGTGTATACATAGAACTGCATACCAAAGAGGAGGGTTTACTAATTACAATTTGAAGAGCATACCAAAGAGGAGGATATTGAGACATTTATATTTACAGTGTTTTAGTAGACTTTAGTCTAGTGTGAGTCACTTGACAAATAGGTAAGTGTAACTATCCGAGATAAATGGTTGTTTGAACATGCTGTTTATCGATCGTCAGTTTAAACTGTTTTAGATTTTGGCAATTTAAGTGTTCATTTTTCTGAAATATTACTTTGTGGATGGCTATTACTTAAGTTTACTGTTTGAACTAATTTCCTCTTTTAAGGTTTTATTTTGCAAAGAATTTTTCTACTGCCTGAACTTAAATTTGCTACTAATGGTTTCTACAACTAAAGCAGTTGACGCTGAAAAGTTCTTTTGTTATCTTTGGGTTGTTTGCAACTTTGTCCATCACTTCTTCGCCATTTTATGAGTGGACACGTGAATGATGCTCAATATAACACCGTTCCTTCAATGCACATTATGGCCAATATAGTATTATGCCTTGAAACAATAAAATATTGTTTTAGTTTGGAGGATATAGTGTTTATTGCAGATACCAGAAATTATGGAATTAATCTACGCCAAATCTTTTGCCAGATAACAAATTACTGGCTAAGATCTAAGTTCTGTGAGCATACTATTTTTTAGGCCATATGCTGTGTTTGTTTGGAGATCTAATGTCATTGTTGTTTTCCACGGAGGCTAGACCGGATCATTTCCTAATTGGCTAGTTCCACTTATTTGGTGTAACTTTAATCTTAAATTTTAAGATATATTGTTTGTATTCATGACCTTTGAAAATGTGAATATTCTGGTCAATTTTCCCATACCATCTTTAGTTTATTAAATTATTCTTGTAAGTTTGATTAATTTTGCCCTTGGTGACATGTCTAGAATGGCAAAATAAAATCCCCTTAGGTTTATTGTTTCTTACATGTCTGAAATAATGCCAAATGATTGACAATTCCTGAAAGTAGTTTGCAAATTGGGTTGGTGTTCAGTTAGTTGCATCTGGTTATTATAGTCGTTAGAAATGAGTGAGAGGTATGCATTCATATATACTTGTTGAAACATTTTTATAATTAGAAGAGAAGATCGTGTAGTGAGCATGTCCTAATAATTGTAATAATATTTATTAAAAGATAAAAAATATTGCAAATATTTCTGCATCCAATCTATAACACGCATGGAATCACTGCCTAGAAAAAAATAGTGTGGGTAGCTGACATTCTCAGACGGTCTTAAAATAGCCAACAAATAACACGCATGGAATCGCTGCCTAGAAAAATTTAGTGTGGGTAGCTGACATTCTCAGACGGTCTTAAAAAAGCCAACAAATAACACGCATGGAATCACTGCCTAGAAAAAATTAGTGTGGGTAGCTGACATTCTCAGACGGTCTTAAAAAAGCCAACAAATAACACGCATGGAATCACTGCCTAGAAAAAAAAGTGTGGGTAGCTGACATTCTCAGACGGTCTTAAAAAGCCAACAAATAACAATAAGTCTTTATCAATGACAAATAAAATTGGATCTTCTTTTTCATTCGAGCTGGCATTAAACTTTTTGCCCTTTATTTTATTTATTTATTTTTTTTTTTAAAACCCCGCTTCAAGGTTTAAAATGTTACTCACTATGGTAGGGAATTGCTTGCTTCTTCTTGCACTTGAGTAAATGGTATTGCCAAGATTAATTCTAATCCTATAGTTTGTTTACCTGAGGGTGTAGGGCTGAGAGCCCACTTGCAGATAAACAGAGGAAAGTCCCTTCTGATATGTCCTTCACCTGAAACTTGGGTTCCTCCTGTAAGAGTTGCCTTTGTCAACCATATGCTTCAATTGCCTGCATAGGAAAATAGAATGTGTTTACAGGGAAATCAAACACAAAAAGTGGATGGATAGTTTCATAAATCAAGTTTTGGAGACCTCGATGACCTATGGCCATTTGATTCATGGTAATCACGGTGCATATGTAACCATCTTTCACTACAATTAAGAATATGGGTAATGGTGCAAACAAAACTTATATTCTTAGTGAAGCAGGAGCTCATCCATGGAAAGTTTATTTGTTAGCAATCACATTACAAGGGAGACCAGAGTCGAAGTGGGAATTGTGTAATTTCTTGATAATTAATTTGAAATGGGAATTAGTTTTTTTTTTTATATATATATATATATTAAGAATTAAATAATCATTATAAAAGACAGCTGTAGGAACAATTATAGCAGGCATCAATAAAACACAGCTGTAAGAATAACTATAGCAGGCATGAATAAAACACAGTTGAAAGGGCAAAACAAGAAAAGTCATTGCCCATTCACTTAAAAAACAAGTCAACCTTTAATAGGAGTAAAAAAAAAGAGAGCACTTTTATTTAGCAAGTATTAAAATAAATGAGGATGACTTTCTGTTTGTATACAATTCTATAATTTGTATATCCATATTAAAGGAGTTAGTTCAAATGGTGAGGATGATGATATAATACATCATCCATGAAAGTATAAATATTGATCTTGCAGTTAATTCTACAAAATAACATAGCAATCATTTTTTATATAATGATATTTGAAATATTTTTCATTAGTCTGTAAATAAAATTGTAAATCTTCATTTAAATTAAAAAATATTTCATTATATTTTTTAAAGCCTTGGCTTTGATAAGAGCTTAAGTTAATGAAGATGTGTTTTGACATACACAAGGATGTAAAGTAGTTTAGGATAAACTTCAAAAGTTAAGAGATCTATATGAACTTAGATTCAAATTGAAATTCACTCAATTGCAATTAAAGTTTTCAACATTGAATTGAAAAATAGTGATGTCATCAGTCTAGCTTTTGAGATTTGAGCCATAAAACAAGATGTTGATGTGGTTAGTGGACAATTTGAAAACTTTTGGGAGAAAGATTGATGGCAGTAGCAAAACTATTTGTCTTCCCAACAAAAAGGCAAGCCTTATGATAATATTTTTTCTTTTAGAGGTGCTCAAAGTGATTGAGGAAAAGGTAGATGCCAATGGAGGAATGGAGGAAGAGGAGGTACAATTGACATACGAGAATTTCAATTTGGCAACCAAAATTATTGATAACACATACTATAAATGGTGCAGTAAAAACTACAGTCATTAAACCCATGAATGAAAATATCATGTGGCAAAATAGAAAGAATCTTTTAAACAAAAATATACAACCAACTATGATGATAAAGTATCAAGAGTAGCTCAATTTGTATGTGGTAGTGACGATGATGAATCCATGCCTTCATATTAGGTTATGCCGATTATACTTTGGTGAATTGTGTCGTAATATGATGCTTGGGTATTATATATTGTGGCCACACAAAATATGACATTTCGACTTGACTATTTTAAAGACTATTTTAAAGAATTTCATAAAGATTTTTGTGAACTTGTCTATTTGGTGATAAAACAAGTCTCAAGCTTGTTGGAAAAGAAGCCATTTAGCTCAATTTGCTAGGACTTAAGACTTTGTACTTCATAATGCACTATACCTTCCTCAATTGTGACACAACTTGTATCCATTATTGTTTTGGTAGCAAGGCCACTCCATTTTATTAGAAGATGCACATGTGGTGGTTTGAAAGAAGCCTAATGATCAAGTCACATTAACTAGTTGGGAATATGTAAAGTTACTAAAACTCAAAGAAGACTCGAGTATTTCAAGGATTTTTGCTTACCTTAGTGAAGAAGGTAATCTTTTTGCTAGTATTTTATGGCATGCAATGCTTGGACATGTTAATTATGAAATGATTCAAATAACACAACATAATGGTGTTGTAGGTTTGCCCACTTTGCCCAGGATAATTGATAAATTTGAAGCTTGTATTTTGACAAAATAACATAGAGATCCTTTCCCTAGTTCAACATAACGAGCTCAAATAAAGTTGTAGGTCATTAACTTTGATTTGTGTATGCACTTACCAATAAATTTCACTAGAGGATGTTGATATTTCATGTTGCTCATTAGCAACAACAATAGGATGACTTGAATTTATTTCTTTATAAAGTTTGAAGCCTTAGAAACTTTAAGTTTCACATTATGATTGAAAATGAAGCTCAAACTACAATTGGCGCTCTTCAAATAGACAATGATAGAGTATGGGTTCAAATAATCCAAGGTATCAAATTTTAGATTAGTTGGATATTTAGATTTCAACTATGTAAGAAACTTAGAAGATAAGAATTCTACTTTAGGTTTCTAATGCGTCAAAGGTTGATAGTTATATCTTAAAAATCTAAGTAGTAGTGAATGCCAACTCTCTCCTCGATAGAAACACAATATATAGGTGATGTCTATCAAAGATACTAGATGCACAAAAAATGATTGTAAATAGGGAATATATGACAAATTTCACTGAAACTAGGGAAATAGTATGGCTTAGAATGAATGATTCTTGAAGATAAGAAAAAAAAAGTTTTATCAACACCTCTCTAAGTTGACAATACATTTGTAATCAAAACGAAACAAAACTTAGTGTTTCATAATTGAACCAAACACATCAACACATAGTTCATTTGATTTGACATCATGTGAAAGATGACATATACAACTTAGGTATTATTTGATTGTAAGCCAACCAACAAATATTCTCACTAAAGCACTTGGATGAGAGAAGTTTGAAAAGTTCTAAGGGATGCTTAGTAGCATTTAGTTTTGTAAATTTTGACAGTTTATTCTATGGCAATTGAACTATTTTTTATTGATGTATAAAAATGATTGTAAATCTTAATTTGAATATAAGAAAACATTCCATTTTTCTTTACCGATTTTTATCCTAATCTATAACACAAAAGATTCAAATCCCTAAAATTGTGTTTGGACAACTCTACTTAAACACCATCTAATTCAAATGATCAAATAGTCAAATAGTAATTTTACACCTCATCCAAACCAAAAAGGTAAATACTTGTCTTATTTTTATTAGCCTAACATTTACTTTAACTATTGAACTAGATGATGTTTAAGAACAACTAATTAAACTAGGGTTAATAGAATGGATATATAAGTAACAACTTAACCTAATGGTATGAAACTTCTAAGTTCTTTAGAATGGTTTAATAGAGTGGAATTTTAAGCGGCAATTTAACCTAATGTTGTTGTTTATGAATAGGGGAGAGGGGCCCATAGTGGAGCGGGGTTCAATAGTGGGGATATAAGTAGGCCTTAGTAGGCCCCATAGTGGAGCACCTTAATATCCAATTGCAAAACACTTTTTATCCATAAAGTACATAAACTGACAAATCATGTGATGCCACATCAGCGCACCAATAAAACATGACTTAGTGCACCACTATCGGTCTCACTTTTTTTTTGGGCCTTTTTGGATACCTCAACAAAAAGCATGTTGATGTGACATCGTATTTGATGATGTGGCCCTAAAACGAAATATAGAAGCATGTGAGTTGCTAAATAAACGGTTGTACAAAATTGGGAGTGATTTGAAATTTCCACATAGGATTTTGAGAAACGTGAAGTTAGGGTGCTCCACTATGGGCCCCTCTCCCCTAACCCTAATTGCTCTAGATTCAATAGAATGGACTTGTAAGTAACAACCTAACCAAAAGAAACTTCTATACAACTAATTACTTAACCTTATTGCAATCTACTTACAAGCAAAAACACATACCCATATAACTCAATCAAATCAGATATCAGTCATTGTACAATGAACTAGATTCTATTTGAAGTCCCAAATTTAACACCATTACTACTTCGAGTAACTGATTTTTGATCCCTTAAATTACTTGCTCTCGTAAACATCACTAAAATCTTTCATTCATTCATTGTTAACAGAAATATCTTTCTTTCATTCAATCTAGGATTCAGTGAATGAATAGTCTAACAGAAATGATTGGTGATTCAAAAAGTGGAGAAAATTTAAAAACTGACTGGCAATTGGGCACATATACGATCTGGTTCTACTAAAGACAAAAGCAGGAAGAAGACAAGGGAAGAAACAGAAAAATGCATGCGAATCGATGTAGTTGGGCCTATACCTACTCGCTAACAGGATTCTCTCCAAACTGAAAACAGTGTTGGCTGGAGGGTTGTGGGTGTAGAATCTCCGCCAAACCTGGTTAACTAAACTACAAATTTGGGAACTTTCTTATTCTCAGAACTTGGAATGAATGTTGGTGTCCAATGGGTGAGAATTTAGAGGAGTCAGGAGGATCAGCGCTTGATTTGGCTGCTCTGTCGTAACTGATAATAAAGTTTCATCAACTATCATGCATGCATTGTCATGCCCATCACCATGACCATTGCCATTGCCCACCACTCTCTCCAGTCTCAAGGAATTTTAAATTACACGATCGATACCCCGATTCGGTCGGTGGAATTTAATAAAAGGTAATTTTGACCGTTCTTTTCAAATAACTGGAGAATGTAAGGCGCAGATTCATTCTAGAGAGCTTGGAGTGCATGTACACCGTTCATTTATTTTTTATTTTTTAAGTTTTATATTAAAGTTCAAAATCACAAAATCATTTTAACTGTTTAATATAGGAGCAGGGGTTTTAGACTGAAATAGATCAGTATATCACTTATTTGCACTTTGATTTTTTTCATATGACCATTTAATAAATTACATTTTCTCTCTTACATTATGATTCTATAATCTATCTTAATTTTTTTAAATATGTATAACTGTAGGACACTATTGTGCCTTGCACACACACCTCGCTAAAATGAGGACCCCCTCTTTTATTTTGCTTGGTTTTCTTACTTTTGGGTTTTAGGTTAGCATGATTTAGGTTAGTTTCCCTTTTGGTGCTTGCTTGTTTTGGTTCCGAGCCCCAATTATTGTCCAAATTCAAGTTTTGGGATATTTGCAAAAAATTGAGGCTTGGTTGAATGACCCATATTTTTATGCAAGGTCAAAGAACCCTCATTTTCCCCTAAAGTCTCCAATTGTGACGTTGACTCGACCCAAGGTTGAGATTGTATGGGTTTTTTGCAGGGTCAAAATGGGTCAATTTTATTGTAAGGTTGAGCATGCATCATGTTTCCACAAATTAGTGCTTGCCACCCTATATTGTAGAGCATTTATGGTGGTTGGTGGTTGAGGGTATATAAGCTTTTAGGCTTAAGTTTTTAATCATTTTGCAATCTTTGGAGTTGAATTGGTGTTGTGGAGCCCATTGGTGACTTAGCTTCTTTCATTGCTACAAATTCATGGAGCTTTTTTAACTGTTTACCACCAATTTGGCTTCGTATTCTCCGGTTTTTTTCCTCATTCACATATCAATTTGAATGTATTTGCATGGATGACCAATTCAGTTGATGAATTTGAAATTGATTTAAGGGTCATTTCATTTTGGTTTCAATGGATATTTTATTGGAATGCATCAGCCTCCTTTGGAAAGTTGTTCAAAGGCTATAAATTAGGGCTCATTGTGTCTTATTACCTCAAACCAAAATTTTAGAATTTGGCAGTAGGGTGCCCTCATGCCCTAGGTCCTAACTTTTGTGCCCTAGTTTATGACTTGGGAAGGTGGAGAGGTAGGCCTTTGGAAGCTGAGGTATGAATAGGTTTTAGCATGCGTTTTGGTATTGCAAAGGGTTTTTATCTATTGGTTCCTAGTTTGTAGAGATTCATGGGGTTATTTCTTCGCAATAGATTGCCTCTATGCTTTGTTGATTTTGAAATGTTTTTTCCCCACATGGTATTAAGTCATTATATTTAATTATGGAATTTCATTTTGAATGAAGTTTCTTATCATTCACTCAAGGTTGAGTTGTTGATAATTTCTTGCTAAGTGATAAGTTTCATCTATTTGTAGATTTTTGATGTTGTGCAGATTTAATGGTCATCCGACCTTATCCATGTTCTCCATCATCCTTTGTAATGTTCCTAAATTTTTTATTTTTCCCACAAATATGGATCTTGCAAAATTTTAATAGTCTTCTGACCTAGGGCCATTTTTCCACAAAGAGGATATTAGTGTCTTTTTTGTATTTGCAAAGTTTCGAGGGGTGTTTGACCTTATCTCTATTCTTCAGGTTTTCCTACAATGTTCTCTTTGCACAATTTTTTCATAGAGGTGGTAACTAGTTGTTAAAGGTTGAGAGTGTATCGTTTTTCCACAAGGTTGAGAGTATGTCGATTTTTTGCAAGGTCGAGAATGGTCTCAATTTTTGTAAAGGTTACATGCCTATGGTTTTTTCGTAAGATTTCTCCTTCCCAATTTTCCACAATGGAGTGGTATGTGTTAAAGTTGAACATTTTTAAAAGAAATTATTTTTATCACTTCTAAGGGAATTAAATGATAGTTGTGCATGATTGTTTTGTATTTCACGATCATTTAGGAATCCATTTAAATAATTTCTCAAAGGTAGTAAAACCACCAAAGTATTTATTAAAGGTTTACTTGTAGATTTAATGGCTAGGACTACAAAGATGGAGTTTGAATCTAGAGGTGTGTACCTAGAGACTAAGATTACCTCGGATTAGAGCTTGATTAGAGACACCAATCTTAGACATGTTGATGTCGAGGAGTTCAAAGAGAGGATATTTAGAGTTAACCCAACTAATAATGCAAGAAAATTGGTACAAAGTGGAATTTCCCAAGTTGTTGGCTTCCCTACTTTAGTGTAGTGCCTAGACTTGATTATGGAATGTAGAGATAACTGCCATAAGGATCCCAAAAAGATAATAGTAGTAGAGGAGAGAGTGTTGGTAGATATTTCCAGTTCTTCCATCATAGAGACCTTTGACATCCCCATGTTCTCAACCATGTTCTTGACTACCAGAGAACAATCTACTAGGTTGTTTGACCAAGGCCTTGAACAATGCATGAAGACAGTTAATGATTTAAGGATGAAACATCCCAAATATTTTTGTCTCAAATTTCCCAAGTACTTGTTAGGAGTAATTTCATTGCCGAGGTAAATGATAGTAGTGAATTTACTAAGTAGAATAACGAGGATTAGTTCAACCTCTACATTTGAAAACTAGATGTTCTACTATGTGGAATATACCCTTAGGACAACTAAGAAGTTCTTTTGAGCATAAATCATAAGTGACAATATCCATCAACAATTTTCCATTGTGAAGAAGACCAAGATGTTTTATTGTTTACATCCTTTCTAAAAATTCCATATATAAGGGTTTGACATGCTTGGGCACAGTTGGTACTAGTCCTAATCAATATAAGGTTTATGATTACTACCCTCAGCTAGAAAACCATAATGTGATGAACTATTATAAGAGGGTGAATGATGCATTCATTATGTTCATAGTGACATTCATGTAGGGATATTTGAACAAAAGGATTTCTTCCTCAATAATAAAAATGATCAAAAGCTTTGGATATTGGTTCATCCAATTCCCTATGTTTACCTTCTTTAGAATGGAAGGCTTCTTAGGAGTACCATACAAATTTCCCAAGTACCCCAATGATAAGATTATACTCTTGGAAATGACTAGGAAACTCGACACTGCAAATATGTTATTGAAAGACAAGAATAGGGTAGGAGTGCCTTATCCTTTAGCCATTGGAAGATGACTATATTATTTTCCATCAACTCAATTAGTTGAGGGTTCAAATGTAGAGCTACAATTCTACAACTTCAACTTCCACAACTTTAGAAGGCATTTTGGCCCATATGGTGAGATTAAGAGATTGGTAGGTTAAAAATATAGGCACAATTTAGATATTGTAGACTTTTGGGTAAATTGTCATGATGACCTAGAGGTTAGAAAGAGAATAAGAATCTGGGGTCATTGTGGACTACATCAAAGCCCTTTTCCTTTTTGTTATTCTTGATCATATTCAAGAGGATGGCAAGGTGCTTCAAGAGAAGGAATACAATGAGGTGACCAATAAATCGATTCAACTCCTTGATTGGGCAGAAGAAGTCACAGACCTCAATGTGGTAACCAGGCTAGTCTTGAGTCTTATCGAGAGATGGGTAGAGGCCCAAACTTTTTCTCTCATGAACCAAGGAGTAGAACTAACATTTGAAGATATTGAAGAGGAACAAGATTCCTTTGATGAAGAAGAAGACCATGTTGGAGAAGAGGCTAGATAAGGTAAAGAGTCCACATGAGAGGAAGAATGGACATCTTCTAGAGTGAAAGGCAAGGAAAAGAAGACCAAAGAGGATGATACAAAACCCATTGAAAATCCTAGGGTCTACAAAAGAAATGTCAAGCTAATAGAAGGAGGTAAGAAAAAAACTAAAAAGAATAACAGGGCAAGGACCATTTCATCTGAGTAGGATACCGAGGATTGGGAATATTCTTTATCATCCCCAATTCCTTCCATTTCCATTTCTCCACCTTCTCCTCCCATTTTTGCATCTCCTCCTGCATCCACCATTTATCTCACCATATTCGCTTCACCTCCTCCATAAATATCTCTGTAGAAATCACCACTTCTATTATCACTCCCTCCATTACTCTCGACACCATTGATTCTTCGCCAAATCCTTCTCCTATCATTCATGGTTCCCCTTCCTCTATTCCATCTCCTCAATTTACCATTTCCACCATCTCTTCCACCATCCCATCCACTTCCCTCCCTCCTACTTCCCTAGAACTTCCTCAAAATTTTATAGCACACCTTTCCAATATGCCCAAGGAGGTAGCTGCCACTGTGCTATCTCAAGTCAATAAGTATTTTTTGAATCAACTAGTAGAGGATACCCCTCCTTCATAGGGAACCCTTGAACCTCTAAATATGAAAAAGGTAGACCAAGTACTTTAGAGTCTACAAAGGTAGGAGGAGGAAAGTATGTCAAGCCTAGCCTCTGAAGAATAAGTACTAGTTTCTCCTCAACAAAAAGAACCATTAGACGGTGTTCCTAGTCATAAGCCTGAGGTGGAGCAAAAAAATATGCAAGAAACATAGATAAATATGGACAACATTCAAAAGGAGGCTTATTCTCCTCAGAAAAATTCCAGTGAGGATAAGGCTGCAACCCCTTCATGGTTGGAGGAACAACTAAAGCATAAGAGGCTTATTATAAAATTTCCAGAGAGTTGAGCTCGAAAGTGGTCTTGAGAAGAATAAAGAAGACCAAGGAAAGTAAGAAGGCTAAAATAAGGTCTCAAATCACCAAGGATGCTTCAAACTCCAAAATTTTGCATGTGGTCTCTCCCATGGTGGACAAGGATAGTAGGAGCATTTTTCTTGAAGAATTCAACATTTCTACTATCAATGTTGGTCCCACTAATAAAGCCTAGGAAATTGATGAACTACAAGGAACAATGACCAATATTGTTCATAAAATGAATAAATATGAGGCCACCATGGTTGAGTTGAGATCCCAAGTGGTCGAGGTCACCGCCTTCATCAAACATTGGGTAACTCCTATCCAAAGTGAACAGTAGGAAATACCCCCAAATGGGCAATAGGCATGTCACCATTCCAACTCTTATATGGGTTGAAAGCAGAGATTCCAATCACATTGGAATTGCTCATGTAGACACCGAAATTTGGTTTAGGCCTGTGACTTAAATATTCTTCGTAATTCAATATTCTTCACAATTATGATTAAATAATCTTAATTATCTAATCGATTTACCTTATCATTAATTCTTCTATTAATTAAATAATCTTAATTATTTAATTAATTCACACTTTTCTTTATTCTATCTGATTAATTAAATAAACGCTTTTTATTTAATTATGTTACTAATTAACCTTAGCCTTCTTGTCAAATTAAATAAATTCTTATTTAATTTACTCTTTATCATACTTCAACTATAATTAAATAAATTATTTATTTATTTAATTATTCATTTAAATCCCTTTATCACTTAATTAAATAAATCTTATTTATTTAATTATTCTTCAAATATCAAATCTTGAATTAAATGAATTATTTAATTCATGAATTATATTTTAACACATTCCTCTATATTTAGATAATTGTGTGAGTTATCTAAGTATTCACTTTTACTCGACTCAAAGATCTATTTCAAATCGCTCAGTTAACTCTTGCTTTAATGTCTGAGTGGCTTTCTTGAGTAATCTCTTTGTCAAATCATTCAATCATTTAGTGCTAACTCAATCGCGTGTACATGCATATTAATTAAATATTCTTATTTAATTAATTAAACCTTGTGCGTGCATTCGAACAAGAGTTGCTTTAATCAATCTTCATCTTTGTCATGCAAAGATAATTCTTCTGTTTTCAAATACTAAACTGGAAGATTAAATCATTTATTTAATCTTTAATTCTATTTCTAATTTATATCACTCATGTTGTTACTAACTGTTATCAGAATGCATGTCTAATCAGTCGATCTCAACCGTCCGTTGATCTTTCAATCCTGACCTGTCGTTCGAATAATCAATTTTCTATAAATTGATCTGTTATTCTTCATTCCACTCTCTCGTGAAATCTTATGACTTTTGAGAGCACTTATTTTGAATCTTCGATGTTTTGCTAAATGACTATCATAGCCTATACTTGCATGAACTTACGAGAAATCTGAGGGCAATTATACTACATAAGCAAAATGGAGAAGGGCAATCGAGATGAATCATGGAAATACGTACAAATTTGGTGAGATTGTTCAAGTTTTATTTACATTTTTGACTTCCTTTGTTCTTTGTTGCTTAGCATTAGATTGGCATTTTAGATTTGTATTGCATGTTTTCTTTTAATCTTGTCTTTGTGCACTTTCTTGGCGTCACATTTGGTGAACCCGACGTGAAGATACCATCTTCGCGTGTCCGTAGACTTTTATTTTGAATTTTGCAGGTTTTTCGTACGGAACGACGCATCAGCTTGACGAAACACAGCAATTGAAATTCACAGATGCATCAGTTTGACGAAACGACGCAATTGATTTCCTGAACCACATTTGATACACTAAACGACGCATCCGAAAAACTACGACGCATCTGTAAATTCCTGAACCACAACTGACTGTAAATACCCGGAATGCAATTGTAGAGGAAATCAACGCATCTGACTGAAAAAAAAGTGATGCAATTGACTGGTAACCCTTTGTTTCTATTTTCAGAAATCTAAAGTTTTCAATTGATTTGTGTGTTACTAATATCGGATTTTCAGCGTGTGGGATTTTTGTTTTTGGGAGTTAACGAGTTTTTGCAGGACGATTGATGAAGACAATACTGAAAACTACTAACGAATCTTTCTGCAGAATGCTTGTCGAAGCCCCTAGTTAATTTCTAAAACAGATTGTTTGGTAGCATAGCAAATCTTTCGTTTGGTTTAAAATTAACAAGTGTCTACTATGTTTGGTGCTAAAGCACATCTGTGTATTACCCTCACGATTTGGTACATCGAAGTATCCTCTCCCCTTGTGCATCCATGCGATCCTGGGTGTAAGAGAAACAGTTACCAACTCTAAAACTTGGGCCTGTTCTGGTGGGAAAAAGTACTCACCCCAGGACGACTCAGACTGGTAGCACCCTGAACTCGAGGGACTTCCAACCGGTATATAAAAGCGGATTCTTGGGGAAAACCCAAGAATCATGAGTGTGGTTTCGACGAGATGGATCCGAAAGGGGACTCTCGCCGCATGGATCATGCCCCACGAATGAAATTCCCGTATTAAACACCTTTTTTTTTAGTGTCCAACCATTCTATTGGTCGTTGCTTGGTATAGTGTAGGGTATAGTATCATGCCCGAAGACACTCACTACTGATCCCCTTGAGTAGAGATAGCAGTTCTTGGGAGGTCATTGCCCAAAGAATTCAAAATTGGTGTGCTCGAAAGACGTTAATGAGCCGTGGAGGGGAGCCAATGCCACCAAATTTATAAGCTATCCGCTCTCGAGAAGGAAAGGTGTTTATCACTAATCCGGGGTATTTCGGTGGGCTATACCAAGTATACAAACCCTAGGCCTTTTGGCCTATTAGGATGTGCTTGATTGTTGTCAAATTAAACGTTCTTTGAGTCCAAAATTAAACTGAAAACACTTTGTCTTATGATTGTTCTTGTTTTCCAGAATTTGATCACAGAAAATAGAGTTAGTTTTAAATCTCAGATCACTGAGAATTCACAGAGAGTCGCAACTGTTCACCAGAAGGTCGCAATTGATTTTTAGAGTCGCATCTGTTTAACTTCGAGTCGCATCTGTCAGTTAGAGTTGCATTTGTTTAATTTCGAGTCGCATTTGTTTAACTTTGAGTCGCATCTGTCAGTTAGGGTCGCATCTATTTAGCATAGAGTTGCATCTGCTAGATTTGCTCGTAGTTGCTGTGCAAAAAATCGCATGTGATATATTACGAGTCGCATCTATTCGAAGGTTGACCGCATCTGTCAGAGTCAAATATTAAACTTTATCAGAAAACCACAACTGTTAAACTGTACTGCATCTGTGAAATCTCGTGACGCATTTTCCTGATTATTAGAAAACCAGAATTCACAGTCACTGTCTAGTCAACACAGTTATACCAGTTTCAGTTGTCTTTCCACAAGCAGTCCTTGCACAGAAACCTAGAACGATTTGCTCAGTTTTGCATCCTTTAGGTTCATTTAAGTCATTATCATAGTTGTCCTAATTCAGAATTTGGTCTCATCTTAGATTGCATTACCTTTAGAGTACACTTCTAGGAAGGTCATTTTTATAAACTTTAGGATAGATCTACCATCTACAATCTAGAAAAATCATAGCTTCAACTAAATCTGTCATTGAACCTAGTCTTATCATCTTATCCTTTGTCCTACAGAGAGTCCGCCTAGCTCATCAGTCTAGTTAGGAGACTCAAGTTATCTTTGATCTTTGTCCTACAGTGGTTCTTTGACATAACTAAATGGCACCTTGGTGAGACTTTAGGTAGTTGGTACCCTCTTCTTAGGTTTACGAAATTGATTACCTTAGAAGCTTAGTTGGACTTTGCATTTTAGATATTGCCATTCTAGATTAGTGTCATTTTAGAACATACCTTATTCTGCATCCAGAAAATCCCAAAAACATAGACTAGAGTCATACTGTCCATAGACGTAGTTTTGCATTTCCTGCATATTGGGCTTGTCTTACATGGTTGAAACTAGGTCTAAGAGAAGAGAGAGAGAAAATATGTCAAACCAAAACGAGTTCATCAACCCATTTTCTTCAAGACCTCACAAGAATTTACTGGACAAATTCACCACTAGAAACACTCAAGGGCACATTGCAGTAGAAGACATAGAGGCCGCTGCCCAGGACCCTGAATTTGCCTCTTTTGTAGATGACTACCTAGCAAACGATTGTCAACGATACTTAGCCAAATTGCTAGCCAAAGGCGCTACCTTACCTACATGATTTGATATTAGCACCTTACAAACTCAACCTACACAAGGGACAAACACAACGACTGCTAGTACTACTATGCCTCAGATAAGCACAACTATGCCATCTGGCACACCTACACATAGTACAACAGTCCATACTTCCCCATTTGGTATGTTTGGCATGACATCAGGATTTAATTTCACTGTAGGGGCATCATCATCCACTCCCTCCGGTCCTCTTGTTGGGAGTAAAAGACCTAAAATGTCAGCCTCTACACCTTATGTCGGTGTCACAAGTTCACAGTCAACAACCATACCTACTGCTAGTATCACGGGCACCATACCACAGTCGATGGCCATACCTAGTGCTCAAGTCACTAGTACTATACCATGAATTACACAAACAGGAGGCATTCCCTCCTTCCAATATGGCAATCAAAATCCATTCTCCCAGACTGGCAATCAGAATCCATTCACCCAAATGTCGAATCAGAATCCCTTTTCACAGATTGGTAGTCAAAATCCGTTCACACAGATTCCAAGTCCAAATCAATTTACATCAATTCTGAATCAGAATCCTTTCTCCCAGATTGGTAGTCATAATTCGTTCACACAGATCCCAAGCCAAAATCATTTTATGCAGATTCTGACCCAGAACACGTTTACCGCCATTTTGAATCCAAATCCACCTCAAATACCAACGTTCAATCGAAACACATTGCGTGACTTTGGATTTCAGAATACATATACGGATCCCCATAATCTGCCTAGTACATCCTTGACCCAGGTTGATGTTTTACAAACACAAATGCAGGCACTACAAACGCAAATGGATAACATGTCGGTGTCAACTAAGAAATCATTTTCAACAAAGGACATATGCCCATTTCCCTTTGATAGATCATTGTACATGACCCCTTTCCCTCACGGATATGTCATATCGAATCTCCCTAAGTACAATGGAAAACGAAATCCAATAGAATATATAAGGGAATTTTCTACCATATGCATAGATGTCGCTTATGACCCCACGTATCTCATGAGACTATTTCCAAGAAGTCTTGTAGGAATTTCTTTAGAGTGGTTTTTGGGTCTAAACTCTGGTATTAGATCTTGGGGTGAACTGGTTGAGAAATTTGTGGAGCAATTTTCTTTCAACATAGACCACGAGATAAATATAGCAACCTTGTGCCACACAACACAAGATGAAGGTGAAACATTCATTGCTTTCTTCCAGAGATGGAGGACTATAGCTAGCTGGTGTCCTGTCGAGATACCTGAGAAACAAAAAGTTACTATGTTCCAAGAAAACCTTCATGCGAAACTAAGGAGTAACTTAAGGGTACATTGTTGTACATCTTTTTCGGAACTAGTGGAAAAGGGGGTTATAATAGAGAAGGATCTCATTGAAAAGGGCAAACTTAAGACATCAACATCCAATAGAAACCTGATTGTGCAAAACACCCCCCTTGACAGAAATAGATTTTGGTCTCGCAACAAAAATGTCACTAATGATGGGGTAGTTGATGCTAAAATGCTACAAGCAGGACCACTCATCACATTACAGGTACCTCACACTTTTTCCAACATGCTTAATGTTGTCAATCAACCTCCTAACATGGTCCAAAATACTCAACATCCACAACAACAAAGGAGATTTCAAAAATGTGAGTTCACTCCCTTAGGGGAACCCATTGAGTCCATATTCAAACAACTGTTACAACATAATCTTATACAGTTGTAGGAACCATGACAATACGATCACAATCAATTTAAACCAGCTTGGTGTGATGATAATGCTTTTTGTGATTATCATCGAACTAAGGGACACAACCTACAAAATTGTCGACAACTGAAGAACATCATACAAGATCTTGTCGAAAAGAGAATAATTGAAGTTGGTGGACAAAAACCAAAATCGTCAAACACTGATCATCGGGTCTTTTTTGACCCATTACATGACCACGGGAAGGGAACTGCTCCCAGTTTGAGTACTAAGACCAATATGTCAGCCAACTATGCGAGTATCAAGCATGATTATAATAGTGGCAAAATCATTCATTGCCTTCGCGCTGCTGATGAGAATATCAATACCATTACTATCAATACAAATCCTGAGTGTGCGGTCAATACTCGTCGTACAAAGATCACCATTCAAGGCCCTCCATCGCAGTAAACACCACAACCTTCCAAGTCACAGTATAACCTTCTTGCCCAGTTGGGGAAGACCCTAGCCCAAATCTCAATCTTGGAACTATTGCGTATTTCCCCTGAGCATCGATCTATTCTCGATAAGGCTTTATAAAACACCACGGTCCCTAATGATCTTGATGTCAATCGTTTCCAGGAAATGGTGGGCTACTTGACCAATAATCATCATGCCACATTTTCTAAACAAGACTATGCAACTGAAAAGACGAACCATAATGATCCTTTACATCTTGAAGTCCTTGTTGATGACACCAAGGTTAGACGAGTTTTGGTAGACGGAGGAGCAGGGTTAAATCTGTGCACTTTAAAACTAATTAAGGCATTAGATTTCTCAAAAGCATGCATAGATGCATCCAAAAGTATTGTCATTAAAGCTTATGATGACGAGGAACGCAAGTCAAAGGGGGTGGTCACACTTCCTATTAGAATTGGTCCTGTGGTAATGGAGATTAAGTTCCAGGTCTTGGATCTCACCCTTCCTTATAACGTTTTGCTAGGTAGACCATGGATTCATGCTATGAAGGCAGTCCCTTCCACGTATCATCAGTTTCTTAAATTCCCTTATAATGGCACAAAAATAACTATAGATGGTGACCCAGATCCATTCCAGTATTGCACCAATCTAAAAGAGATCCCCCAACATCAAGTGCCAGTGAACCAAGAAGCTTCATTGTCCAATCCATCTTCCTATGTTGATCCATCCACACTCACTCGAATGTCTATTTCACCCTCGATTCCTACCACTCCTAGGGTTGAGATCCAAGACAAGGGTTGTGGAGAGTACTACCTAACGACATCTTATTGTGTTAGCCATTTAGTCCCTCCTAAGTCATATGGTTTACCTACAATAGGTAGGGGACAGTCTATGGTCACTATACATGTTCCTCCCACAACAACTTTCACTAAATGGGGCGAATTAAGCAAAGAGGCCGTAAATAAAAAAGATGTCACTTCCTGGATGTATAGGGAAGATGATGAACAACCTCTCCCACTTGCTCACATTCCTACGGATATATATGGAAAGGGTTTCAAAATCATGCAAAGCAAAGGATATGATGGACAAAGTGGTTTAGGCTTGAACCAAGATGGGAGGATTGAACCAATATTTGTTTCTCAGTGGCCAAAAGGAGTGGGGCTAGGGTTTCAACCGATTTAGATTGGCATTTCTAGTACCCCATCACCCTTACTTGAGGGAGTAAGTGCTTCAGAAGATATTAAGACATCTCACGAACCATTGGACCAATATCATTGTGATTCCCCCGACTCTAACGATTATGAGTGGGATTCCCTATCCTCTACCTTTTCCATGGACCTTGACAAGTTATTTGGGGAACTCGACTTAATGTTAAGTTCCTCACCAAACCCATTGAATTCCTGTCCACCAAAGAAAATGACAAAGGAGGAGTGGTTTAAACACTACTATTGGGAATCACTTGATCCTACCTCTTGGCAACTCGATACATCTATTTCAGATAATCAAACCTTGGCATTAGGCCCACCTATCCATCCGCCTAGACCTAAACCTAAAAGAAAACGAGACTTAGTACAAGGCTTTTGTGACCATATGAATAACTGAATCCTTACCTTGACCCCATTAAACTTTGATAACTCTAACGATGACATGCCCTTAGTTTATCCCCAGCTCATTGATTGGGATCAACAAGACACACCCGTCTTAGACACTTTTGAGAATGACAAAGCAATTGCTGAGTTCTTGGGATTATGAGAAGGCATACCTAATGGGGATCATAAGGCTGGTTTTACCATTGACTTGGACAACAAAGCATATTTTGGGGAATCTATTCAACCCTCCAGTTGCAAAAATGAGAAAAAGAATAAACAAGATAAAAAGGACGAGTCTCTAGGTGAAAACCGAAAGGCACCTTTAGACAATGAAAAAGTAAAAAGAAAGGACGCATCCAAAGGTGAAAACCTCTCGGAGGAACCTAAGGATGGAGGTTTGAACATTCTCCCCGTTGCACAGGAAAAGTCACCCATGCTCGTTGAAGAATCGGTAGAAGTTAACATAGGCACAAAAGAGAATCCTCGACTGGTTTATTTTGCAATGTCATTGACATCAGAAGAACAACCAGAATTCCACTTCGTTGCACAGAGACAGATAAATTTTGCTTGGTCATATGCAGACATGCCGGAGTTGGATCCTGAACTTGTTCTACATCACTTGCCCTTACAACCAGGTGCCAAACCAGTAAAACAGAAATTGAGAAAAATGCATCCATAGATTGCTTTACTAGTCAAGGCAAAACTCAAGAAACTCTTAGACGTTAGTTTCATAAGATCAATCGACTATGTTGATTGGATCTCCAATCTTGTTCCGGTCACTAAACCAACTGGGGGCATCCGCATCTGCACTGATTTTTGAGATATCAACAAGGCTTGCCCGAAGGATGACTTCCCTTTGCCTAACATAGACATGATAGTTGACATGACAGCAGGATATGAGATGTCCCTTATGGATGGATTTTTAGGATATAACCAGATAAGAATTGCAACTAAAGACCAACCTAAGACAGCTTTCACTTGTCCTTGGGGAACGTATTGCTGGAATGTTATGCCCTTTGGACTCAAAAATGCTGGAGCAACCTATCAACGTGCCATGACTACTATCTTTCATGATCTAGTACACACTCTTATGGAGGATTATGTCAATGACCTTATTGTTAAATCCAAGACAAGGGAAGAACATTTACAGGTTTTAGACAAGATATTTCAGAGGCTAAAGAAGTATAAAGTGAGACTCAATCCAAAGAAATGTGCGTTTTGAGTCAAGTCAGGAAAGTTGCTAGGCTATATCATTTCCAGAAGAGGCATTGAAGTGGATCCGGCTAAGGTGAAAGAAATCATAGACATGCCCCCACCCACTAATCTCAGTCAGTTAAGGACATTACAGGGAAGACTGCAATCCATCAGAAGATTTATAGTGCAGTTAGCAGATAAGACACATCCTTTTCAACATCTACTTAAGAAAGGAGTACCCTTTGCATGGACAGCTAGGTGCGGAGAGGCTTTTCAACTGATTAAAGAATATTTACTCACACCACTAGTCTTGATGCCACTTGTTGAAGGACAAACATTGATTCTTTATATTACAACAAACCATTCATCACTCGGAGCATTGCTTGCACAGAATGACGATGAAGGTCATGAAAGGGCAGTCTATTATATCAGTCGGACTTTGGTAGGTTATGAGCTCAACTATAGTACCATTGAACGTGCCTGTCTTGCAGTAGTATTTGCTACCCAAAAACTGAGGCACTATATGCTAAACCATCAAACAATGTTGATTGCTAAGATAGATCCTCTAAAATATCTTCTCAGCAAGGCAACGTTAACAGGGCGACTGGCCAAATGGCTAATGATACTTAGTGAATATGATATCCAGTATGTAGAAAGAAAGGCTATTAAAGGGAAGGTCATTGCTGATCAGTTAGCTGACGCACCAATACAAGCAGATCATCCATTAGTGGAAAACTTTCCTGATGAGTTTATATTTACAATTGATACAAACACCACCTGGAAACTATACTTTGATGGCTCACATACAAATCATGGCTCAGGGGCTGGTATACTGCTTATCACACCACAGGGTGATTCCATCCCTAAGTCATTTAGGATTGCATTTCCATGTACTAACAACATAGCAGAGTATGAAGCTCTAGTGACAGGGATACACATGGCAGTCAAGTGGAAAATTAAGAATCTACAGGTATATGGCGATTCTCAACTAGTAATCAGATAGGTAAATGATGATTATGAGACTAAGGATGAGAAGCTTGCTCCCTACAAATGCATGGTTGATAGCTTTAAAGAGTACTTTGACAAGGTCGAATTTCATCAAATACCTCGTGTTTTAAACAAGGTAGCAGACGCTATGGCTACAATTGCATCACTTCTTGACATTCCTAACAATGTGCCTAAGTTTGAGTTCTTGGTAGAACAACTTTTGGTCCCAGCCTACGATATCCCAGATTCTGAAATGGTGTGTGACATTGTTGGTCCTGATTCCCCATGGTACAAAGAAATCTATGACTACCTTCACGCCGAAGTCATACCCACTGGCCTATCAAATAACCAACGTAGGACATTCCTCCGCAAGTCAGCCAAATACACCATCGTCAGAGACACCTTATATAGACGTGCCTTAGATAATACCCTACTAAGATGTCTTGACTCTACTGAAGCACAAGCAACTTTGCGTGGGGTGCATGAGGGTATATGTGGTTCTCATTCTAGCGGTCCTACCTTAGCCAAAAAGATTATGAGATTGGGTTATTACTGGCCTACTATGGAAAAAGACTCATATGTCTTTGTAACGAAATGTCGCCAATGCCAAGTTCATGGAGACTTGATACATGCCCCAGCACAAGAGCTCCGTCCTATAACGTCACCATGGCCCTTCGCCCAATGGGGACTCGACCTCATAGGTAAAATCCACCCCACATCATCTAATGGACACAAGTTCATTATCACTGCCATTGAGTACTTTACGAAGTGGATTGAAGCCATTCCTATGACCTACATTACCGGCTCACAGATTTCTAAGTTTATCTTGAACTATATCATTTGTCGGTATGGTGTCCCTTAGTCCATCATCACGGATAATGGCCGCCCATTTAAGAATCAAGAAGTTCGCCATCTATGTGATGAATTTCATATCCAACATCACTTTTCCACTCCATACTACCTGCAAGGTAACGACCAAGTAGGGGCATCTAACAAAACCATCATTAGGATCCTCAAGAAGACTGTCAATGATGCTGGTCGTGACTGGCATTTACAGCTTAACCCTGCCTTATGGGCTTATCGCACAAGTATCCGTACTCCCACTGGCGCCACTCCCTATTCACTAGTCTTTGGTTCTGAAGCTATTCTTCCTATTGAGGTCGAGATCCCTTCCCTAAGGGTATCCTTGAAAGGCCACATTGATGATGAAGAGTACCGAGTATCGAGACTCCATGAGCTAGAATTCATGGATGAGCGAAGACAGAAGGCGCTAGACCATTTGCAGGCATATCAGAATCGTCTTCGTCGTAGCTATAACATGAAGGTCTTGAACATAAACTTTGACATTAGTGACCTGGTTTTAATGGAGAACCCAAAGAATCAAGCAGAAAGAGACAAACCAATAAAGTTTGAACCAAACTGGTTAGGACCTTATATTGTTACATAAGCTTTTGGATCAGGCACGTATCAACTCTCTACTCCTGAAGGGGAACCATTGTCCTCACCAATTAATAGTCTACATCTGAAGAAGTTCTACGCATAGCTTATGGGAGCCTTGTCTTATTTAGCAAAAATACAAAAAAAATATCAGAAAATCACAAAAATCGTTACCAAGGTGAAAACTTGGCAAACAGGCGTCTTGGTAACACCAAAAAAAAAAAAAGATAATCAAGAAAATAGTAAAGACAAATAATTCATCCAATAGTGAAAACCACTTCGGTGGCGCTTTGGATAGGTACCATGGTGAAAACCTGGCAAACAGGCGCCATGTGTAGTTAATTCTGCTCCTTTGTCTACTATTATTCTAATCTACCTATCCATGTACATAGTCCTTATCCTGTACATACACCCTATCCTTGTACATAGTCCTTATCCTGTACATCGTCCACTACCCTGTACATAGTCCTTTTCCCTATACATACTACCTATCCCTATACATATCCCTTATCTTTTGTATCTATCGCTTGTATATACCATTCATAATAAGTGGTAGTCTTTCCCATAACTTGGAACGATTGACATCGAGTGCAGTTCATATCCCCCATTTTATCCTATTCATAATCAATTGGTCTTATACTCGACTGGGGGAAAACACTTGACGTGCGTCATATTGGTTCTTACATTGGTTGTGTTGAGGACGTAAAACCATAGAAAAATCCAAAAACATCACAAAATGACCGAGAAAACACAAAAACATCAGAAAATTTCAAAAGACAAAAAATCAAAACATTTCAAAAATCCAAAAGGAGTCAGAGTCAATCGCACTTGTCAGTCTTTGTCGTTTGTCGAACTACGTTGCCTCTGTGACTGGGCGTAGGCAAGGCCATCTGCCGATGTGCCCTGAGGCATTAGCTTAGTCCATTTAGGTTTGTCTGTATAAAATCATGATTCAATCCATATGTCTATATGACAAGGTCATTGGTCGTGTCGAACTATGAGGTCTCTACGTGTATAACGTAGGCAAGGCCATCAATTGATGAGCCCCCGAGGCCGCACTAGCTTAGTCCATTAGGGTTTGTCATATTCACTTTCACACACGTCTTCTATTTGTGGTCAGTCTTGTCAGTCAAGGTCAAGTCGAACTATGAGGTCTCTGCGTGTATAACGTAGGCAAGGCCATCAATCGATGAGCCCCCGAGGCCGCACTAGGTCAGTCCTTTAGGGTTTGTCGCCACACACAAGTCAATTGTTAGCACATCATATCAAGTCATGCATTAATTTGGTGAACAAGTCAGAAATGTCTCTAAGTCAAATCAAACAACTTGCCAAACGAAACAATCAAAACAATCAATCTTTGTCTTATTCAGGATGGGTCCTTCCTGAGTATTGATATCAACAAAACAATCTATGTCTTATACAGGATGAGTCCTTCTTGCATAATCGACATTGTCAAACAATCAAACATAGCCTTACATAGGTTATCACATCAATGGCATCTGACTCAACGTCTTATACAATACATGTCTTTCTGAAACCAAGCTTTGTCATGCCTTATATAGATAGTCATAACATCAAAACTAGACTCAAGTCTTATCCGGTATGTGTATCTCCTGACATCAGGCTCTATCAATTAGTCCTTCTATCAATCAACACGAATCAAACAAACAAGATCAAGTTTTGGCAAATATTTTATTGTCTTTTTGACTTTTTGACTTATTTATCTTATCTTTTCATTTGACTTTATGATGGGAATTATGTTACTAGCTTTCTCAAGGATGTCCCATGAAGGATTTAGAGAAGCAACAATGTATCAGAATTCTATTTTCTTTGACTGTTGTTTGTTGACTGTCTTTTAAATTTGATTTTGAGTCATGTTACTAGTTTCCTCAAGGATGTCCCATGAAGGATTTAGAGGAGCAATGACGTCTCATGACCCGTCTTTTACTTTGTTTGCTGTCTGTGGTTTGTCTAGACAAAAAGACTAGGGCAACTTGTGCCCTTAGTATGAGTTAACGACACTCCTTGTCTGCGACTGTCTGTTGTTAGCAAGTGGACGACCTTGCGCACCTTGATCTATCTCATATCATTATGTTTCTCTCCATTTGTATTAGTCTTGCCCAATGATGATAAAGTGCAATATCTTTTGTGATACAGTGAAACATCGAAGATTCTTAATACTAATATCTAACGGATCTCTTTCGTTCTTTCTCAATCTTTCTTTCCGTACTAACAGTTCTTCTTTCTTGCATTATGGCGGAGTCCTGTGACACACAACAATATAAGTCATCCTGCATACACATACATGTTAGAAAAATACATACATATAGGCATTTATCATATTTAGGAAATCATGGCATAATAGACATTCATCATCATACAATACATATCATAAGCATTCCATGTACAAAACACATGTCAATATATGTATCACATTACATTTCTATACCATCACATGTAGCATGCATTGTACATATAACATCATATTGCATCTCAAAACTATAAATTGCATTCATCATATACAATCAACATCACATAGAATCAACATTATATCATTAGCTGCATAAACATCATAAAATAAATATGATCATCCATCACATAGGCATATCATATAAACATCACATGTGTAAATAAACAACTGCATAATCAATAAATAGAAATGCATATCATGAGAATCACCACCAAAATCATATATATATATTGCTCAACTGTGTCACATCACAATGTCATAATGTATCAATAATACATGGAAGCCCGCAGGCTATAGGATCATAATACAATGTCTCGATGTATCTCAAGAAGTATCCCTATCCTGAACTGCCACTACTATCATGCCTGGAGTGTGTGGAGGGATGATGATGGGAACCTGATGACCTATGAGCTGAGGGAGGTTTGTCATACAAACCTGCTCTGCGTGGCTGCTCCACCCCCTCTGTGCTAACTGTCCTAGTGTGGGTCCTGGTCTGTGACCTGCTACTATGTGCCTGTGAGAAGCTGGAAGCCTGTCTCTCAGGAGGAATCTCTGCCTCATATAAATCACGGTAATATCTCTCTCTCTCCCCAGCTCTGACTAACTCCTTGGCAAAGGTAGCTGATCGTCCAGTACATAAGGCTCTAATCTCTGTGAATCTTTGCTCTGTCTCCTGTCTCCGAGCTATCGCCTGATCTCGGTCCATGATGGCTCTGTCACTCTCTACCTCGAACACATCCCTCTCTGACATCATGACTCTCATCTGCTCCTCTAGGGAGGCAACCTGGGCTTGTAATGTTGTAGTATCAGGATCTACTGACCCTGTCTCATCCTGTCTGACCCTCACTACCCCATCCTCCTCCTCATCTAGCTCCTCTAGGATCTGATCCCGAATCTCTCTCTCATGATCATCATCCTCCTCGTCATCCTCCTGGTGAGCACCTAACAAACCTAAGGCATCAATTTCTACCTCCTCTCTGCCTGCCTCCTCGGTATCTGCCTCCTCCTCTGCTAGGATTTCTAGAATAGCCACCTCTGTGGGTTGCACCTCCTCTCCGCCTATCGCAGTATCCACCTCCTCCCCTCCTCTACCAATGTCTGGCATGGCTACATCCTCATCTCCTCGTCCCTCCTCACAGATCGGTGACAATGGTGGCCCTCGTCCCCTCTGACCACGTCTCCCTCTCCTACCTCCTCATCGTCCACCTGGGCCATCATCTCCTCCATCACCATGGTCTCCTCTGTCTCCATGACCTCTACCTCTGCCACGCCTGCCTTGCAGACCTGTCCCTCGCCGCTCTACCGGTGCTGGTTGCTCTAGATCTGTCAATGGAATCGGTCTGTGTACTGCCCACCACTGATCGTACTCCACTGTGGTTCCTGGGTCTGCTGGACCATCCCTCCATCCCCATGGAACTTCCTATAGTGCATCGATGTCTGCCTCGGCTGTGGCCACTAGAATCTTTGGGCTCCTTAGGGGGACCTCTCGCGATGATCGCGCGAACTCGGTACATCCTACACCTCTCCAAACTGCCGCAGGACATGATCTGGCAACTGACGCTCTATAATGTGGACATGTCACACTGTCCGCCCAATCAAGAACTGTACCTGTCAGCAAAATGGAAAATGCTCATCCTTGTCTGACCAATCGGCGCAACCCAAGTATGGCCTCCATGTGAACTAAACCATTGTGTCTATGGCATGCCTGAAATAACCTGTATCTCCCATGTGGTGTTGCGTGTTTTCCCCTGCATAGCGGAAGGCATAAGGAGCACTGTGTGGAAGGTCAACTATAGCTGGTGGCCAAAAAATGGTGATGTGCTCCCACACCCATACCATCAGGAGCGTGGTACCACAACTCATAGACTGTGCCTCTTGGTAGGCAATATCATGCAAATGAAAGTATAACATCCCGAGCAGACATGAACCCCAAGCATACACCACTCGACGCTCTAGCATGCCTACTAGCATCTCCCCCCACCCCACAGGAAAACCATGACCTCGATGGTCAGGAAGTACTATGCCGCCTATCAATGTACACAATAGACAGTCTAACTGCCTATACCTCTGAGCCAATACACACCACCTAATCTCATAGTGGTCGAACCCTAACTGCCTGATGTCCGCATGTGGGTAGCATCTACACATCTCGGTTGCACCCCTCTGGGTATCATACATCACCCGTGTGCCTCTGATAGGAAGTCTGAGGATCCTGTAGACATCCTCCAAAGTAACAGTGGCCTCTCCAGTCGGTAGGTGAAAGGAAGATGTCTCCGAGTGCCACCACTCGCATAACGCTATCAATAAACCCCGATTCACCCAAATCTCGGGCATGCCTGTAACGTGAAGGAGACCAAGATGCCATAGGAAACGTCGCTCTACACTCCGCAAGCTATCTCTTAATCGAAACATCGTCGGTCTCAACTCCCATGTATATATCGTATCTAGTACAACCTGCAATGGCATTATCCATGCCTCATGTCAGCATCAATCAACTACCCTAATGCAAAATGACTATAACTACATGCTATTCACATGCGTCACTGAAATTCAAATGCGTCATTGTCTTGCAAATGCGTCATTATTTAACATATGTGGTGCATAAAATTCAAATGTGTCATTTCCTTAAACACATGCGTCGTTCGTTTTCACATGCGGTTACCAACCTCACATAGGCGGTGCACTATAACATATGCGTTGCAATAAAAATGAATGCATCAAAGAAAATTCAAATGTGTTGCATAATAATCAAATTGGGCTATTCTAAACGCACATGCGATGCAAAATATCACATGCGGTTCATCAATTTACAAATGCGTCGAACCACAACAAACCTAAACTAAACAATGCACGTAAATTTTCAAATGCGGTTTTTCACATGCAGATGCGTCGTTCGCGCATACACATGCGGCGTTTTATTAAAATGATGCATATATAAATTTGGAATTAAATGCATTAAAATACGCGCAAATTGAAAATTTCAAAAGTCAAGTTTGAGGTACATACTGGGGGGTCCACGTCGGCTGGCCTCTAGAAGGTCCAGATCCTATACGCTCGATGATGGGTGTTCGGAACATGGGACATCGTCGCTGTGAGTGCAGAGCAAATTATCAATTTTCAAAGCTAGGAGGGTGCAAATGAATTGGTTTTTACCCCACTTTCAATATATACCTAGGGTTTTGGTGGAATTCTTTCCTACTGGCCACGTTAACTTCCAATTTCGATCAACCCGTACCCGTCCCTAACATTTCCAAACTCAATTCTGTCAACTCCACTGCGTTTCTGGCTATCCAATGGACTAATCGGGATCATTTCCAAATTTTTCTTAACTTTTTTGACAATTTGTCAATTTTCCCGAGGGGGCATACCTTCACTTGTTTTACACTGGGGCATTACTAGGGCATATTTCTTGTCGAGTTTCTTTGACACAACGCCTAAATGACATTGTATCAAAGAGGGGAAAATGTAGACATCAAAATTTGGTTTAGGCCTGCGACTTAAATATTCTTCGTAATTCAATATTCTTCACAGTTATGATTAAATAATCTTAATTATTTAATCGATTTACCTTATCATTAATTCTTCTATTAATTAAATAATCTTAATTATTTAATTAATTCACACTTTTCTTTATTCTATCTGATTAATTAAATAAACGCTTTTTATTTAATTATGTTACTAATTAACCTTAGCCTTCTTGTCAAATTAAATAAATTCTTATTTAATTTACTCTTTATCATACTTCAACTATAATTAAATAAATTCTTTATTTATTTAATTATTCATTTAAATCCCTTTATCACTTAATTAAATAAATCTTATTTATTTAATTATTCTTCAAATATCAAATCTTGAATTAAATGAATTATTTAATTCATGAATTATATTTTAACGCATTCCTCTATATTTAGATAATTGTGTGAGTTATCTAAGTATTCACTTTTACTCGACTCAAAGATCTATTTCAAATCGCTCAGTTAACTCTTGCTTTAATGTCTGAGTGGCTTTCTCAAGTAATCTCTTCGTCAAATCATTCAATCATTCAGTGCTAACTCAATTGCATGTACATGCATATTAATTAAATATTCTTATTTAATTAATTAAACCTTGTGCGTGCATTCGAACAAGAGTTGCTTTAATCAATCTTCATCTTTGTCATGCAAAGATAATTCTTCTGTTTTCAAATACTAAACTGGAAGATTAAATCATTTATTTAATCTTTAATTCTATTTCTAATTTATATCACTCATGTCATTACTAACTGTTATCAGAATGGATGTCTAATCAGTCAATCTTAACCATCCGTTGATCTTTCAATCCTGACCTATCGTTCGAATAATCAATTTTCTATAAATTGATCTGTTATTCTTCATTCCACTCTCTCGCGAAATCTTATGACTTTTGAGAGCACTTATCTTGAATCTTCGATGTTTTGCTAAATGACTATCATAGGCTATAGTTGCACGAACTTACGAGAAATCTGAGGGCAATTATACTACACAAGCAAAATGGAGAAGGGAAATCGAGATGAATCATGGAAATACGTACAAATTTGGTGAGATTGTTCAAGTTTTATTTACATTTTTGACTTCCTTTGTTCTTTGTTGCTTAGCATTAGATTGGCATTTTAGATTTGTATTGCATGTTTGCTTTTAATCTTGTCTTTGTGCACTTTCTTGGTGTTACAACTCACCCTTAAGTTGGATAAGGCCATAGAAGATGAGACATTTGATAGTTCTATCGACATGCGTATTATGTACCTCTTCGAATTGGAGAAGAAGTGCACCCAAGTGGCAAACTGTACATTGCAGAGCACCAAGATCAAGTGAAGAAGCTCTTCAACAAGAAAGCAAAGTCTCAAGATTTTCAAATTGGAGATCTAGTTCTCTTGTGGGAAAAGAGAAGAGAGCCAAAAGGCATGCACGGGAAATTTGACTCACTATGGAGAGGACCGTTCAAGATTCATCAACTCTATGGTGAAAATAGTTTCTTGCTCGCATACCAGGATGACACTTTATTTTTTCTTCCACATAGTGGATAGCATCTGAAGCATTTCACTCAATGAGGTGATAGATGATTTTTATAAATATTTGTATAGTCTTTGCATCTTTTTCTTTTTTTGAGTCTTTTTTTTGTCGCCTGATTCTACGCCCAATGGATGGATGAAGGAACTTAGAGACTATAATTCTTCTCCCTCTTATCATTTCAAAGAGTGATCAAAGGAATCCCCCCAGCTAGAGCCAAATGTTATCCTCAAATTCAGTGCATTCAAATCATGGGATAACCCCTATGAAACTTGTTTGTTTTATAGCTCACAAACTCTAAGAACGTGAATCGAGTAAAATATCAATTTTCCCTTGTGCATAGTCCCTAGCCTTGGAATTTCCTTCCAAGCATTAAACCCCGTTGGTTTGTCAAAATTCATCTTTTTGACCAAGTTGTGAATTTCAGTTTGCAAGAGCTCAAAAAGTTTTTGCACTTGCAAGGTCAGGGTTTTTCCTTGACCCTACAAGTCAAAGTGTAGTTTAAATGTTACTAGGTCGGCATTTTTTGCCTTGCAAGTTATCAACCAAACTTTTATTTGCATAGTCATGAAAAAGTACCACTCTTGCAACTCTTAGTTCCACATGAGTGCATTTATGAGTCCTTAAATGGCTTTTAGATCGATTTTAAATTGTTTTTTAATCTCATTCTATTTTCATTTTCATACGTTTTTTCCTATCTTGTGTGAATTTCCTAAACCTTGTTTGTGTTTGAGTTCCTCGTGCGTGATCTTCAAGTGGATTCTTCATGGATCCTTGTTAGGGTTATTCATGTTTTCATCTGTGTTTCTCTTCTGTGATGTCTCTTTTTCTTTCTTCATTTATTAGTGTTTAGTGTTTTTATTTTTTTATTGTATTTAACTTTTTGTATAGTTTGGGGTTTTGTGATTTCAATGTTAAATTTGGTCGGCATTCTTTTTCCCTAATCATATACCTAGTTAAGGATATTTCTATTTCCTATGTGGGTTCTCTCACGATCTCATGTTTTGGACTATTCAAAATGGTTGGAGTTGAAGCCCTAAATCTTAGTTGCCCATTACATCATATCATTGATCATATGAAATAACAGTTCAGGGTTTTTAAAACTTGTAACCAATAGGTTTTGATTTATGTTTGCATTATAATGTTGATTTTATTTCAATTTGCAAAATGACCATACATGTGCCCTAACCCACGAGATCGCGAGATTATATCGATTAATGTATGGAAGTATGACAACATGATACCGTTTGGACAGGGTTTTTCCCTGATCAAGTGATAGGGACTTTCATTCATGTGTCATGCAGTCTCGTGAAAAAATATAGATGTTGCATGGATTTCATTTTTTCTTTGTGGCATTGATATTTTCATCGACCATACAATTCATAGCCCTATCCATGTTACCAACGCCCAATGAAATATTGATACTTTTCACTTATTTAATATTGGCAAACAATATGATGTTTAACACCCTCATCTTGCAAGGTTGGGGTTTTACCCTGACCCAACATCAAAATGAAAATTCAACCCAAACATGTGAGCGTTAAAATATAATTCTTATGCATTTTAAAAATGATATTCCAAAGGATGCACGAGTGAGGTTTTTTCCTGCCTATGCATAAAAGGATTTTACCCTTAGTTGTAAGGTTAGGGTTTTTCCTTGACCCGACAACAAATGTAAAGTTCCTTATATTTTTGCAAGATTGTTAAAATTTAACGACTTAGCAAAAATTAAAAAGCTCTACCCCCTATATTTGCATAGTCGGCATTTTATGACTACTTTGCAAAAAGCAAAGTTCCAACCTACTTGCACTGTGATTAAAATTTAACGACTTTGCAAATTTTAGAAAAAACATTAATTCCACTTGTAATAGTGTCATTTTTTAGTGCAAATACATTCCAAGCATCATTTTCACTTGCAATATCACTAAATTTTAGTGACCCTACACATTTTTGCTCAAAATTTTCCTAACACTAGGAAATTTTTCCGCCTTGCATTCCACTTGCTAATTTGCTCGCTTTTGCTCTATTTTCTGCCACCATCACGTCTAAGCTCTCCAAACCCACGTAATTGTTCAAAATTTCTCCACTTTTACATCCAACATGCAGTGTCTTAGGATTTTTGAGCCATTACATCTTAAGTGTAATATCCCATGTGAGAGCTCATTTTTTTTCCACCTTTGCATCTGAATTGCCAAAGCATATGTCGTCGCTCAGAATTTTCCCATCAGTGCATAAAATCTTGTTTTTCTCTAACACTAGAAAATATGAAATTTTTGCAGCTACTCTTGCATGCCATTCTGATCTTTTGTGTCCAGGTTCCTAAGAAATTTTGATCGATTTCTTGCCTATCACTGATCAAGAAATCCATGAAATAAAACCAAAAAGTTCTTCCCACCAATTCAGTTATTCAGGAGTATACATCAATGGTTTGAAAGGAATTTGAAGATGAAGCTTTCTCAGTAGCTTCAATGGTCAAAATGATGGATATTCAACTTACTCTAGATAATTTTAAAATTGTTCCTGAAAGGCATGAAAAAAACCCTACAACGCTAGAGATTCAGTTACAAGAGTCTGTGGTATCTTCAAGCATACTTCAGAACCAAATGAAGAGGAAGTGTGAGCAATCTTGAAGAAGCACGATGATTTCCTTGTGAAGGATGGTGGAGAAGGCTAAATCTTCCTTGCAATAGTTTTTAGTATTTCCATGCTTTTTGTAATTAGTGTTGGTGTAATTAATATTTAATTACACTTTACATAAGTTTACTTAGGTAATTATTTAATTCCTAGGTTAATTAGTTGTCATCCTTATCTTGTTGAGCTATCTTGTTGCTCAAGATAAGATTAGGGTTATGCATCTTTGCTTTTATAAAGCAAATCATTATCTTGTAATTATTGAATTCTCGAATAATAATTATTTGCACATCTTCTTGCAAATCTCTATTTTTTTGTTTTTCTCTTCTGTGGAAGGTCTATTCTGGTTTGCAAATCTGATCTTGGTTTCCAACATGGTATCAGAGCCTTGATTTGCAACCCCTTCTCATATTTTTGAGAAAATCATTGCAGGGTTCGTTCGGGATTCCTCAAGGGTATCATGCCTTGAGTTCATTCATGAGGCATTTTGGATTAGATCGGGCTTCACCATTGGATTCATAGTGTTGGAAAAAGTCAAGATTGGCTTTTGTTTTGCAGATTTTGGCCATCATTTGCTAGATCTGTGAGGGTTTCAAGCTGGGAGATTTTTTGAAAGTTTTGGGGGTAGCCGATTTTTCGGAGCAGTTTGAGTAGAAACAGAGGTCACTATTACATTCACAGCGGCCAAAAACCCTAAGATTTCCTTTCATTTTGTCGATTTTGGTGAAAGTTATTTTTGAGGCAAAAAAATTTTGCCTCGAGGGCCGTACGGCCTCCCCAGCACGCAGTCTGAGGCTCGAAAATAGAAAAAATGTTGAAAAGTGGCATTTTTTGATTCTTGTACCAGCGCTCCCAATAGAAAAGCCTCCCGCCGCTGGGCGGCCACCCATCGGCCGCTTAGACCAGCGGCGCCACCAAACGGCCGCCGTCCAAGCCCAGCTCCTGCGGGCTCCTCTGCCAGAACCCCCTGTCATATGGAGGTTCAGGGGCTCGCGCCCAGCTCGGCTCCTAGTAGTGAAATATTCCACCCAGCAGAATATTCTGGGAAATGAAAGAATATTCCAATCCATACAATGCATATTCCATTCCGCCAACAGTTTCTGGAATATTCCTTGGAACATAAGAATATTTTGGCATTTATCCAGATTCTGGCAGTCGAAAAAAATTTTTTGGCAAGGGGGGGGCTTTTTTTGCCCCGACGGCCAAATGGCCGTCAAATTTAATACATTGAACTGTTGACATTAGCATGACGTCATCGACCGTACAACCTCTTTGCCCCTCCTAGCCCTGATTTTTCCTAAAGGAGCATTTTTTTCTTTCTTTTGGTCATAACTTGGGCATACAGTATCGAAATCGGAGAAACGAGATATTGCCGAAAAGCTGGTTCTGAGAACTTTCTAGTGGGGCAAGTTATTTATTAGTACTTTTTTTTTTATCTACTATTTTTTCTGTTTGAAGTCAGATGTTCATTTTGGGCTTCCGAGCTCATAACTTTTTGCCACGATCTTCATTTTTCGTCTTCTTTAAGGTGTTGGAAAGGTATTGAGGAGCTCTATCTTTATTTCCATGCACTTTTTTCTGTATCTTTCCCAAGTTTATCATTATTCCAGATTTGTCCCGATGGGTGTTTTGGAGATTACTTGGATGTTTTGGCAGTTGGAAAGGTGAAACTTGAATATTTGCACTTCATTTCAATACCACATCATGTTATTTTTTGTTTATGCATGTTTAAGATACTCTCCTTTTACAATCGTTGGGTTATTGTAATAAATGAACTGAGATAAAGTTCCATCAGGGGGGTTTCTTGCATAATAATCTGATTAGAGTGTGCATGCACTTTGATCTCCATATCCATTTGATTTGTTGGTAGCTCGTATGGGTTATTTGGTTTCCTAGTTTCTTTTGGCCACTTTTTTTCTATAGCTTGACACATATCAGATTCATCGGTTCATACTTCAGTTGAGAGATTATGTTTCTTGATCCTCATTGGTTTAGATTCTTCTCAGTTTGAGGGCCATGTTTTTATGGTTAATGTTCCAGAGTCTTTTTTGGTACTCCTTTCGATGGAAGAGTTTCAGTCACAGTTTGGCATCGACATCGAGATACACAACTTCCAAATTCTGTCATCATCTCATCTACTGTTTCTTCACAGATTCTAGGGTTGTTCCAGTTTATGAGTTTCTAGTGTTTCGTGGCATCGGGTCTACTGTCACATTATCATGATTCTGGTTTTGGTTTCAGTTGTAGACAGAAGTATCTTTCCTTGCTTGTTAGATTGTGGTTCCAGTGTTACTCCACAGTGTTCTTCTAGTGCTTCTTTGTAGCAGTCATCTCATTGTAGGGGGGTTTTGTCCCACTGGGTTTTCCTTCTCTACCTCATCATTGCATTTGTAAATGAGGACCTAAACAGGCCTTGTTGTCGGGATTCATCTTTGCATAATAATTTTGCTTCTCCCTAAGTTGCACTTATGAGGGGGTGTTGGTGTAATTAATATTTAATTACACTTTACATAAGTTTACTTAGGTAATTATTTAATTCCTAGGTTAATTAGTTGTCATCCTTATCTTGTTGAGCTATCTTGTTGCTCAAGATAAGATTGGGGTTATGCATCTTTTCTTTTATAAAGAAAATCATTATCTTGTAATTATTGAATTCTCGAATAATAATTATTTGCACATCTTCTTGCAAATCTTTGCTTTTTTGTTTTTCTCTTCTGTGGAAGGTCTATTCTGGTTTGCAAATCTGATCTTAGTTTCTAACAATTAGTCAATACATGGAACATTGTAAACGTATTTTTTGAAACAATAGAAAATGGCGAATGTAACACACCCCCACATGGTTAAATCTAGTGTAAATACTTTTAGTTTAGTATAGTTTACTTTTGTTCCAATAAGCAGTAAGAAGGGAGCCTCCCCTTTTAGAGAGGATTGAACATTCTCATCACAATTGTGGTTGAAACTCCTATTTTGTAATTTGTAAAGGAATTACAAAATATTCACCCAACATTCATATTGTTTAAATTGAAAATAAACTAGTTGTTGTAGGTTGAAAACTAGGGTTACTTCGAGAAGAAGAAACCTAGTGAAACTTAGGAGAATAATATGATTTATGGAATTCAAACATAAGTCTATTTTAGGATTGAAACTATATGTTAAGAGGACTAAAATTATACTTTTAATGATGCATATTTTATGATTAAAATCTATTTGAAAATGGATTTTTGGGAAATATATACTAGTAAAATTGTGATGAAAAAAATTAGTTAGTGTTTGTCATGTCTTCAATAACTAGGTTTCTCTAAATTTTTTATCATTGATATATAACTCAATTTTCTAAATCTTCACTATAAACCAACCATACCCAATTTCTATATTATGTGATGTGGATTCATTAGTGACTGTCTATATGTGCTACTATTTTTAGAATTATATTTTTGATCAGTGATTTATAAAATATAGTAAATAGATTAGTTGCAAAAATACTATCTAGGTTTTGTAAATATATTTGTTATCTTTCTAACACATTTTGAAAGTTAAAAAAATGTTATATGATGAGAAATTTATTTTCATTTTAGTAAGAAATATTTTTTGTGCAATTTAAATAGAAATAGCTAGTAAGAAATTCATGTTTGGTCTATGTGATCTCTCAACATTGTTTAGTTTGTTTGTACTTATCATTAAGTATGTTAAGTTATTTTTTAGTACTAATTGTAGGAGTGTGAACATAATTTGGAACTTATTCTCTATGCTACTCATACGCCTAAGTAGAATGGTCTTGTATTTGAGAGTCCCTTGGTGGATTTGGTCATTAATTTTATTATGTCATGATTAGAATGTGGACACATAAAATATACTGATTGACATCGTGCATCTGATCCTGACTTACTAACATCGTTTCTTCCTAAATCATCCCTCGGTCTAACCATTTAATCAAATTCCCCTATCTGATTAAATTCATCAATATTCGTCTCTTAATTAAATAAATTATTTTTTAAGTCAGTCTCTTTTGTTAATTAAATCAATCCGTTTGACCTAATTATCCCTATTTAATTAAATAATCAATTTATTTGATTAAATCTCTAAAGACCATCCACTAAATTAAATAAATTAAAATCTTATTTGATTTAATCTAACATCATATCTTTTAATTAAATAAATCAAAATTCTTATTTAATTGGCCTCTTATCATATTCCTCTCTTATTTGATTTAAATAAACCCATAAATCTAAGTCAAATAGGTCACATCATCTAACCTCCTGTTAAATTAATTAACCCTTGATTAATTTAACCTCATCTCATGTCACATCCTCTAGATAATGCAAGTTGCACAAGAAAATAGATTTAATTCATTTATTAAATCTCTATTTTCCTCACAAGGCATCTTTTGGAATATTCTTTCAATTTGAATTCAAAAATTTCAAGTCAACATGTACATCCAACAAGGCATTTAAAATCTCTTACATGTCCTTTTCCTTGAGCCAAGTGGCATTTATTGCATTTTCCCTTCCCTCTTGCATGTCATTTCAACAAATTTGAATTTCAAATATTGGCATTTATTGACACAAACCCCAAATCTTGCACATCCATCATCCATTCATAGCTTGACAAGTGGCATCATATCATTGGATGAATGTTAGTCCCACATTGCTCAAATTTGGACATTCATCCATCTTGAAATCCTATAAATAAAGAGCTCATATCCTCATTTTATCATCCACAATCCAAGCAAAGTTACCATGCTCAAATATCTCTTGAATTTCATCCATTATCATTGAGTCATAGCTAGGTTTCTTGCAGATTTGGCTTGGAGTTCTCATCTTTCATCAAAGTGGATCAATATCATCTTCAACATTCGAAGCTTGCATCTTAGGAATTGGGAAAGGGCCAATTTTCACATCAAATTGGCACCAATTCCCCCATGGGATCATATGTTTGTTTTTCTAATTAGGATTTAATCTTGGTTTTGTCACTTGCATTGTTTTTTTCACTATTTTATTCCTAATTTGAATATTGTAAATGGATTTCATGGGGAATCCTTGTTTTAGTTTGCAATTCCTTGTTTAACTTGCTTACTCATGTTGTTTTGCAGGTACTAGGAGAAGGGTTCGCACAAAATGTTTTAGATTCCATTTATTGTTTTATTTGTCCCCCCAACTTAGTTTGTGTCAAGACAATCTCTTTAATGAGGTTGTGTTGTTATGTTGTGTAATACTTTCTTTGATTGTGTGCATGGGATAAGTTATCCTCATTGTGACTATACAAATCTGGGTTGGGTTTGTGTTATATTGTCTCCTTAGTGAGTTAATTCTATGTGAAATATTTTATGCCATGGGTATTATATCTATATTTTAAATTATTTGTGTCATGATTCTACTCATGAGGATAGGGTTCTATTCTAATGGGCATGGTGCATGCATGGTCTATCTCATTGGTTGTATTTGAAAGAATGGTATGTGATTTATCTTATATTTTAGGATGGTTGATATTTTACCTTATCTAGTTTGTTCCTTATAACTGGAGACATAATCCCCCATAATAAAGTTGGCTAAGATTTGAGCTTTCTCACCTTGCTATATGTACCATATCACAATAGGCTCTAGTGCTCTCAGTGGTAGAGGGTCCACAAGCAATTTAAATGTTATATCCAAATTACACCACTAGAGCTAGGAGATCTTTGAGTTAAGCCATGTGTCCCGCTTGATCTGAATACACTCTATTTAAATAATTCTTCTAATAGGGGTGCTATGTGGTTGGTATCTATAGTTAACCTTCTCATCTTGTGCGAGGTAGTGATACTTGGGTTTATAGTATCATGGGAGATGCCCTCTAGATGGGTTTTGGGTACTAGGTGTGTATACGATGTTTGAGAAATCTTTGTGTGATTTTAATTATAAGTCATTATTTTGTGATCTTGTAATGTATAATGTATTTTGTTGCAATTTTTTCTATGTACTTTATTTATTGGTATGACTTGTGTATTTGAGTTGTGAATATTTTGATTATTTATTGTTTGCATGTCATTACTTTTATGTGAGTTTATTTATTTGAATTATTGTTATTGGTACATTTGGATACTTATGTTGCATAAATGTTAGGATGAATGTAGTATGGGATGCATTTAGTCCTACCTTGGGCATGTGTTCTTAGTAAGATATGTAACATCACATAAAGAGAGTGTTCATAGTATGTGATATGAATAGAAAGTCATGTGGACATTGTATGTGGTTTTTGATGAATTGTACTAAGTAAAAAATTAAAAGGTTGAAAGGACTAGTGATTTTATTGATAGTCATATTTGGCTTGCTCATGTCCTTGCATTCATATGTGTGTTAGATGTTAAAAATGATTTGTTGTGAAATATTGGTTGTGTTGAAATTTATTTTGGTATGTGTGTATTATTGAGAACATGTGTTGTGAGATCTATTTCATGTATTTGAGATTTTTTTATCTATGATCTTATGTGTATGATTATGTGTTAGTAAAGGAATAAACTGTTAGGAAAAAGAAGGTGTCTCAACCTTTGATTATTCTTAGAATGTTTAATTATTGAGTTGCCTATTTTATTATTTTATTATTTATGGGCTTTACTTTTTGAAGATAACTCAAGAAAGATTAGGAAGTGGAAAGTTGCTATTACAAGTGGAGTTGTGCATGAAGGCAATTTCTATTTCATGTTGAGTTTGTATGGAATGTGAGCTTTGAAGATGCAGTCATATTTTGGTAGATGCAACTTTTACATGTGTAGGTTTAGTGACAATTGGTAGTTGTAATATTGCATTTGTTGACAATTGAAAACTTACCGTTGTGCATGTGTAGTGGTTTTGGCACTTCACATGTTGCATCTTCAAACTAGTGCATTGGATTTTAGAAAATTTTAATTCATGCATTGTAAGCTCCTATATATTGAGCACTTATATTTTGGAGTTGTATATTATTGTTTTGTTGAAGTACTGTTATGCTGTCAGAATTACTCCATAACCAAGAAGAAATGTGAAGACTCTTGCAAGAGCATAGCTCTACAATTATGTTGTAACTTGTTTGTTGTTGTTGAATAATATAATTGAGCTGTGTTTTGGAGTGTGGGGTTTTTCTCCCAAAAGGGTTTTCCCCACATAAATTTTGTTTTGTTTTCATTGTTTATTTGTTTATGACATGTATGTGCATCTAAATATATAACTGTGAAGGTTTTTAAGATTTTTTTGCAACTCTCTCTTGCTTAGATTGGTGTAGGAAGCATCTTTTGCACACTCAACTTCCTTTCATGAACTAAATAAGATAATCAATAGTATCGTATTGTACCACACTTTGGGATTGTGGATGGCACTTCTTCATATTGACTAATGGAGGAGGAGGAAAGGACCATCCTGATGGTGGGTTCACATCATTCCCCAATTAGTAGTAGAAGCATGGATCTTGGAGGATTGGCTTGTAGAGTTGAGCTTGGATTTCTTTAGATACTGTTGACAGTGTACATTATTTTTAGAAAACTTGTATATGTGTGGTTAGATTCATGACCTATTATATTCTTACCATGGATGAGGATTGTAGTTTTGACCCTGTATATATCTTGGGTATATCATGATGTTATCTTTATTGTTGATTACTAGATATGCACTTGTGAGACATTCATATTATTGCAATGCACTTATTGTTGTACTTCCTTATTGTACTACTAAAGTGTGAGTTATATATTGTGTGGATCTTATTGGGTATCACTTGTATTCCTTTCACATTGATGAAATATTGTATCATAGAATTTAATGAAATTTATCTTGTGCCTTTTTGTTAGCATTGGGATATTTATTTTGATTAATTTTTTAGAAGTTTTGAGGTTGTTACAACTATTATTCTTGTAACTATCAGTAACACCTTACACTTAGTTAATGTTATTTGTATTAATTGATGAATACAAGCATCAATATGAATACATTGTAAAACTAATTAATGCTTAGTTTGGGTTCTCCAATAGAAAAATACCAACTATGAATAAACATATAATTCCATATCACTTAAATATAAATGTAATGGATAACAATAAATGATTTAGGTCATCCAAATTTTAATTTAAATAAAAACTAAGCACACATTTTAGACTTGCTAAACATGTAAGACAACTAAAAGTTTCTTTTAGTACATTTTTATATATGACCTAGCTACTAACTACTTTGATGAAAACTCTAAATTAATGACATGGATGTAAAATATGATAAATGAGTACAATTATATATATCAAATTGGATAACATATATACAATTATTCATACATATAATTGTGATAAAAACTAATATCAATCTTGGGACTTGCAAATGAATATGAAAATTTTAGTTCCTTATTACTTTCATATAAATGTAAAATGTACATGGATGAAAAAAATTGGATTAGAGCATCCAAATATTAATCTAAATATAAAGTTAATAATGAATTATAGATCTATTAGAATTAAAGAAAAAAATACACTATTTTTTTTTTAAAATTAGAATGTTGGATCACCTCCAAAGATAATTGTAAGTAAATTGATTACAAGAGGGAAGCACAAGGCATACATTACATGAATAATGATAGATATTTATATTTATGTGTTGATATACATGAAATGGAGGAAAAATATGTAATGATGTAGTACATCCTTGATCATGAAGTGGTTGCATATTCTTTTTTTTTTTTTTTTTTACGTGTGACATGCCCTTCGATATCATGGGGACGGGGGGAGACTAGATCTCATGACTTCTTGCTTGCAACATAATACTTCAGTCAATCGAACTAGACCCCCCACTACAAATAATTGCATAATTCTAATCCTTTCAATTTATTCACAATTAAAATTTTACCTCTAGATTCTATATTATAAATTATACAATTTTTTTTTGATGCAAGATACTCCCCTCAACACATATTTTCACAACAGCAAATTCGAAGATATAAACAAAGATTCATAGTAATTTTCTTTCCATTCTTTATTTTGCATACAAAATTGTCTTACAAACATGAATCAAAACATGACCTTGCATGACCTCTCACTATCAATCTATTTCTACTGTGGCCTTTTCTTCTTCTTGTTAGACTTTAACTTCTCTGTCAAGCTTCATGGCTGCCCCATCCCACTCTAACTTCCACGCTGCCCCACTTTCTAAAACCTGCAAAATTCTTTTACTTTCACCACCCCATTCTTCTATTTTCTTCATTCACTTCCAAGATGCCATTTTCTGTGTTTTACTTTCTGTTTTGAAATCTTTTTTAAACAAAGGAGTGATTTACTCCTCCTGCAAGCTCCCCCATCTGTTTTTCAAAAACCCCATATGAAATTTTTTAATTGTTTTATCTCCTCTTCTCTCTTTCCACCTTCTACGTCTCCCTCTCTCTCTATGAAATCTGATTTTTTTTTTTTTAAATAAGGGAGGGTGCCATGTTCTTCCAATGTCTTCCCTCAATCCTTCCTGTTTACTGCAGATTTTGTCTCCCTAATAAAAGTTAATAATTCCTCATTAAAAGAGGCGCCCCAAGTGTTTTCAATGCCTCACAAAAAGGGAGAGAGCTGTTAGCAACTTTTAAAATGAAGATTCTCCTTGACTACCCAAGTGGCTTTGAAACAGCCAAGACTTGATGCATTTTTCTTAGCAATTTTTTTTATTTAGCTAGGAGAATTTATTGCCTTCAAACAGCATCTCCAGTTTTTAGTTTTATGATTTTCTTTTTAGGAGAGAAAATCACCTTTTTAAATTGAGCCAGCTATTTCAAAAATAAATTTTTGCATAGCTTTTTATTAGATGCTTAAAATCATCCGAAAACAAGGTATGAGGAATGATTCAAAATAATTGTTTTCATGAAACTGTCAACTCAACTAGATAACTGTGTTTAGCCAAAATACTCATTTTTGCAGATTTGATCTAAATTAGAGGTTTCTTGATGAAGCAAGATGTCAAGAAATAGTTAACATGAACTAAAATTGAAAATAAAGCATACACTTATACTCTTACATCATTTTTCCTTAAGATCGCAAATTCCTTTAAAAATAAGTAACAAGTAGCTACACAATGAAGTCATATCCTTATTGATAAGGTGAAAGAGGATTAAATTTTCATAGAAGACTATGCAATACAACATGAAAAGAAAAAATATGAGAATAAGTCACGAAGATTAAATTTAAGCATGGCCTTAATATGAATAATTTTTAACTAGTTTTTACCTATCACTTGAACATATAATATTAAAATTTGCATGCTAGGGTGTTGCACAAAAGTGCACACCATTATTTATTTTCAATTATCAAGTATCATTATGATCTAGCTTCATATGATCACTATGAGAAAAGATTGAACACTATAAAATCAACATCTAAATTGAAAAGAAAATATAAGACATGTCCATATTTTTCTTGGCATGACTTCCAACTTGTGCAAAATTGTTAAATTAATCCAAGTGTTTGATTAAGGTGAAAGGAAGGGAGAAATCCACCTCCCATACCTTGTACAAAAATATATAATGGTGTCTCTAGGCACAATCATGTTCACATATTAGAGGTGAGCACATTTTGAGGATTTCACATAGTAGGCTCAAAAGTACATTAAAAGGTCAAATCTATAGGAAAAGTTCAAGGCCTACAAGGATTAGATTCACAGTTGCAAGATTCTTGCACTAGAGATAATAATAAACAATATTACATCTATTAGGATTGGCTTGATGTAGATCAAAATTTTAATCAATGAGATGAATTATTAAACATCATAGATACAACATATTATCATTCATCAAGTCCTCACATTAAGTATCGTACTCCTCTTTATTGATATAAGAATCTATTTATGATTTTTTTTGTATTTTTCTAATTCAACTCAAATATCTAGATTTTGTATTATTTCTTCTTTATAGTTAGTTTAACCTAGATAATTATAGAGGGTGATTTTATTTCCTTATATAAATTGGTTAACTTTATATATTTTATTTCCTTCTACAAATTGGTTAACTTTATATATCTAAATTGGTTAGCCTCAAGGATTCTATTTTTTATTTTCATTTTTAGATTTGATCATTTTTTAATTTCCTAATTTTTATCAAGTATAATTTAATAATGGAACCCTCCATCCTCTTTAGTGATGAATACTCTTCTTTCTTAATGATATGATAAGGAATGATTGTATTTCTATGTTGATTCCTAATATTGTGTCTTTCCCATGTTTCCTTGTTAGGTGAGTAATACTCATGATGAATATGCGATTTTCCTAACTATAATGATATTTATGTTTATTACAAAATGAATGTTCCCTAATATGTTTCTTTTACTAAAATGCAAATGTTATTAGATCATTTACTATATATAATGTCTTATGCTTTACCATGCTATGATATGATCTTAAATGTTTATTTTTAATCATATCATTTCATAAGGCTAAAAATTGATGTGTTGTACTTCATTAATTTATTATTTTGGTAGTTTTTACTTAGCAATCCTTGAGGATCTATCTGTGGAATTTAGTGATACCATTTATTTTTTGTGCTCCTTCCTCCTCATTGATATTTGTAATATCTTTGATGTTAGATGTAAGTCAATTGAATTCTATGATGCACAACCAAAAAGAGGTGTTACAAAAAAATATCTTTCACCTTCTTGTAGTGCATATTATATTCAGTTTACCTAGACCCAAGTCTTTTATTTTCAAGTAGAATCATCTTCACAAGTTTATCATCTATCTAGGTACACTTATTTGGTAATTAGTAGGGAAAAAAACTATATATATAAAAAAAAATAAAAATAATTTTTTGATATGATATCAAATCCTCCTCCTCAGTTGACAAAAAAATTAAATAAAATAATATGATTTAATTAATCAAATTAAGAACAATCAAATAAGTTTTTATTTTAGAATTAATTCATGCATCCTAAGTATGCAAAAATATTTAAAAGATAGTTATAGAGTAGATCATTATACAAACTAATGTTAATCCTATGAAGGTAGCTACAACATTAGAGCCTATTTAAAATCATGATTATAAGGCCTCATTTGGATCTTATGAATTGACTAGCCCTTTAGTCATATAGGGAAATCTACCATTATATATTATTAGCAAAATATAAGAGCATAATATTGAAAGGGCTTTGATAGATAATAGATTAGGTTTGAATAATTTTAGTAGAGAATTTATGGATAAGATCAATCTCAAATTTTAAAAATTATAGAAATTAGAGGTCAATGTTAAAGGTTTTGATAATTTGGGATGAAAATTACTAAGGATTATTTATTTTCCCTTACATAAACCTATTCTATTGATACATAGTTTCATGTTATGCCTAGCCATTGAGTAGATAACATTCTTTTGGAATGTCCTTGGATCCATTCCATAAGATTGGTTTCTTCTACACTTCATCAATCATTAAGGTTTATTCATAAGAATAAGATGAATGCAATATACATGGATAATTAATATCAAGAAAATATCAATTGGTAGAGACATAAAGTACTTTGGTTCCTTGAAATAGATTGATAACATAATCTTAACCATAAAAAGATTTCCCTATATTGAAACTTTAAGTTGATCATGAGGATGATTGGGGGACTCTTTATTTTACTGCTTGTACCAAGGAGTATAAATTAAATGTTAATTGTTTTAAGATTCCCCCTTTTATATATGGATCCTACTACATATGATTGACAATGATCATCCTTACATGATAGTTATAGAGAAGATATTCTTACATATACATGTGATTTTATGAGTATACTTGAGGTTGATTATGATGATGATTCTATGTTATCATTTTGATAGTTACATAAACAATATGGTAAAGGATTTGAAATTTTGCATAAATATGATTACAAAGGAAAATGTTTAGGCTCAAATGAACAAGGTGTTATAGATCCCGTCAAATCAAAACATTAATAAAAAACACAAGGTCTAGGTAATATTCCACATAATGTAACTTAAGGCTTGAAGAATAAGAAGAAAATAAATTTTAGTTAGTGCATTTCAACTCATTTGATAGATCTCTTATTACAGTTAGTACATTCAAAGTTATATGATTTCTCTTCACTTGGTCCTCCACTATCATGCCCTAATTTAACACATAGGACAATAACACAACCTACAATTTTTTTATTGATTACATAAAACACCATTCACTAATAACCATGTACACGCACGATCATGTGTCTATACACATCGAACGATGTTGGATGTGCAACATCAAAATTTGACACGTCGCTCGAGGGTGGGGTGTGGGAATACAATCCATTTGGGTTGACACTCAACCCTAGGTAATGAGATAACTACACTAAATTGAAAGGGGAATTCTATTATTTTCTCCACAATCACATAGTACTACTACGGTTTTGAAATGATGAAACTCTTGAGACATTATTGTTCATCTTATTTAGCATCCATAGTTTTACTATTGTGACTCACCTAATGACTTTATTATCTAATTCCAAATTTTAGTAATGACACTATTATTATTAATTTGAACAATAATGTTAACGTCATATGGCTATTATGAGCAACATTAATGTCATTTCAACCTATCAACATTAATGTTACTATTATCTACAATGTTGAAATTCAATCGTAACATTAATATTACTATTTATAACATATAATAGCATTTCCCCTAATTTGATAAATATGAAATCAATCTTTGATCTATTGTTAACTATTAGAATTATCAGCTTTACCATAATGTTTTTGATAAAATAAGTTGCATTTACAGGGTGCAGTACCCTTTACACAAAGGAGCCCAGAGGACCAAAGTTAGATCAAACACCAAAAACTAACAACATATAGTCCAGTTATAGAAACAACAGATAGACACCAAAAACTTATAGAAACAACAGCCAGGCAACAAAAGGAAAGCCCACCCAATAACAAAACACACCCCATCGATCACTTAGATAAAACCTCCCACTCCTCAAAGAGGAGCTTCAACACATCATCGTCAACCCACTTGTTGGAATCATCTTCCATAGTCTTCTTGTCGATCTCCTCTTTCAACACCTCAAACAGAGTAACAACTAAGTGGTGGATGACCTTGATCGTGAAGTGTGTCAGCCTTGTGAATTTATTTCCAGTTTATCAAACCAAGTTAGCAAATTATTGAGTTCTTCTCCCTTATCTGTTTCCACCCTGTTAGTCACCTTAACCCGAGTTGGATGATCTAAGGACTATGGTGCGGATTCCTCCAAGATCATCTTATTTAACTCAGGGAAATGGTTCAGACCTTCCACAAACTCCTTGATCTCTTCAACAGTATCATGCTTTCTCTCCTCTTTGCCACCATTCTACTCAAAACTGCTAGAAATCTCATCAACCAACACCTCCTTTTTGTTCTTTTCCAGTTTGTTAGATCTTTTGACACTAGTCTGATAAGTCCCCATGTCAACACTGGTCACAACTACCATATCCCCATGAGATTCTCTATTAGTAGATTCCACATCTTCATTGTCTATGGGCAGTTCCTCAACCTAGCAAGGGGTTCCCTTATTACCCTTTTTTGGTTCTAGCTTGGTCTTGGTAGGTAGTTTACTGTCTTTCTTAGTGGGTGTGTTTTTCGGCTCACATAGCCTTGCAACAACTTTAGACTAAGCTAAGCCTATGCCACCTTTTTTCTTTTTGGCCAAGAATTTAGTTTAGGATCCTTGGGGGGTTGACATGCCATAGAGGGGGTCTTTCTTTTATGCCCAACCGAAGCAACCAAAGAGGGTTTATCAAGGATTGGTCAGAGGTTTCCTATTCCTCTATTCTAATGACCGAGATGGGTTTTGGTGGATAGAGGGCCATGTTTACCATAATGTTATTCTCAACAATAACATTATTAGATTTATGATACACATTGATTGTACCTATATATTAACATACAATAATGATATTACATTTAGGCCAACATTGTTATTAACATAAATCGTAGTTATATTAACTTTTATATTATTATCATTATTCCTATAGTTAAAAAATATATACCACTATCTTATATTAACTTTGGCGGATGGAGGAGTTAAGGTTTAACCAACTAAGTTAGATAACCTATTAGTATCAATGTAATAATTACTACTACTGGAGGGATAACCCAACTTGATCAATTACACTATATCCTCTTATTATTAATATAAATGGTACTACACAACTAAGGTTATTTCTATTTCTATCAAAGGTTTCTTCAGGTTGTGGATCAACTTATCTTGACTCCTTTTGATGTGTTGGTGAATGGTTCTCCCTCCCCTTTTTTCAGGAGTTAGTGTGGTCTAAGGCAGGGAGATCCTATCTCTCCACTATTTTTCATTTTTGATGGTGAAGGCTCTTCGGAGAAATATCCAGAAGGCTCTGTCAAACGATTTTTTGAAGGGCCTTTCTCCTTCTTCTAGATGTGATCTAGTTAGCCATCAACAATTTGCTAATGATACCAATATGATGGGTGAATCATTTGTTCGTGAAGTCAGAAATGTGAAGGGGATGATTGAGGCTTATGAGAAGGCTTCTGGTCAATGTATTAATCTCCCCAAGAGTCAATTTTTTTCCTTAATACCCCTAAAAATCTGTAATTAAAACTTGCTAGGATTCTCTCATGTAATAGGGGTGAGCTCTCTTCTACCTATTTGGGGCTTCCTTTGTGTATTTCTAAGATCTCAAAGTCCTAGCTAGGGCTGTTGGATAAGTTCAACAGAAAGCTAGTGGGTTGGAAAGGGGGCCTTCTCAGTCAAGCGGGGAAGGTACAACTCACTTCCTCTACTCTTCAAAATCTACCTCTATATGTAATGAGTCTTTTTAGAATTCCAGTCAAATTTGAGGAGAAAATGGAACAAATCATGAGAAGATTTTTGTGGTCGGGTGTTGAAACCAAAGCTAGAATTCCTCTTGTTGCTTGGGATTTGGTTTGCAAACCAAAGAAATGGGGTGGTCTGGCATCAACAACCTAAAAGCTTTCAATAAGGCTCTTTTGTTGAAAAATGTCTGGAGGCTTCTCAATGGAGAAGCTGATTGGGCCTCCCTAGCTAGAAACAAATATTTGCATGGAATTGGGAGATCCTGGAATATGCTATCTTCTGATGATATCCCTTCTGGTTCTTGTTTCTGGAGGAATATTGTCCCTTGTAGGGATTTGATTGCAAATGGTGTTAGGTGGTTGTTGGGTGATGGTATCAGAATTCTTTTTGGGAGGATGTTTGGTGTGACTTGAAACCTTTGATCACTTTCCCTTGGGCTCCTCCTATTGTTCCTATTTGCAAATGTCTCTTTGGCATCAGGGTGGAAAATTATTTTCAAAATGGGGAGTGGAAGAACTTCCAAGATTGGGACCCATCTTTGAAGGTTTTAAAGGATTTTTTGTGTAATGTTTGTATTCCCATTTTTTCTAGGCTGGATAGGGTCATTTGGGTTCCATGTGCTAATGGTAATTTCTTGGTGGCCTCTGCCGTTGTTAATTCGTTGGAAAAGCTTGATTCTTTTCCTTTTCGGGGAATTTATGGAACAAGAAGATGATCCCCAAGGTGAATGTCTTCTTTTGGCTGCTTATTCAAGGAAAAGTTTTAATGCAAGATAATATTTATAAAAGGGGATTTGCAATTCCAAATCGATGTGTTCTTTGTGAAGTTGATGTTGAGAGTGTTTTCCATATCTTCCTTGGGTGTGAATTTTCCTTTATTCTTTGGAATTAAATTCTTGGTCTTTGAAATCTGGATTGGGTCTTCTCGGACTCACTTGGTAAATTTGTTGATCAATGGAAGTTTCCCTCCACCTCCTCTATTCTTCATTGGCTTTGGGATCTTATGGCCCCACATATTGTGTGGGGAATATGGAAAGAGTGAAATAATAGAATCTTTTGGGATTCTAAGCTCAATGTTGGTAGTCTTTTCATCAAGATTTGTCAGGCGATTTTGGAGAACTTTGCTCTCATTGGTTCTAAGTCACCTCATTGTGACCCTGCTACTTGCTTGGTTGGGTATGACCTGTTGGTGATTTCTAATTGGAAGATACCCTCTATTCCTTCTGAGATATCTAAGTCCAGTTTAAATGTTAGATTGAACACTAAGTGGAGACCACCACCGTCAGGGTGGGTTAAAGTTAATTTTGATGTGAAGGGTAGCCCTAGGCCTACAAGTTGTGGGGGGTGTTAAGGAATGAGGAAGGCAAGATCTTAGGAGCGGTGGCACTCCCGTTGGGAAATCAGACAAATCACTACGTTGAAGTGGAGGCTGTGTTTATAAGCATAAAATATACAGTAGAAAGGGGTTACTCTAAAATATGAGTAGAAGGCGACTCTTTAAATATCATCAATTACCTACATGGCACTCATAAGCCAAGCTGGAACATGGATCAATTAATCAAAGATACTATAATCATGCTAAGTTCTTGTGAAGAGACCCGTATCTCTCACATTTTTCGAGAAGGAAATTCATTGGAAATTTTTTTGCCAATGAGGCTGTCAGGCTAAATGAGTATCGTGCATGGGAGGAGGGCTCCCTCTTTCTCGAGAAAGCTAGGATCTTAAATAGAAATGATGGTGTTGGCTAAGTCGATGCAATGGCATCATTTAATATTTAGTACCATCTCCCATCTCACACGCTTTGTGGGTTTAGCTTAGACTGTTGGCTATTAGTCAAGAGATTATTACAAGGTTTTTCATCTTATGGACTTTGCAGATATGGGTGGTGATAGAAGTAGGATTAAGCCACACTCTTGTGTGGGCCTGAGGAAGAAAAAGAAGCTATGGAAGATTCTCCATTGTAAAAAAATTACGTTGTTTTTAGAGAGATTGTATGGGCATGACCCCAATGCTTTGGTGGAATTTGCTTCCTATTGGCATAACCGTAAGCTCTAGATAAAAGGCCTGGTTGTTGATATTAATGAGGAGCTCATTGCTACTGTGACTAGGTTGTCGATGGTTGGTTGTAAGTTCTATAAGGACAAGAAGAGTAATGAAGAAGTGATGGCCCAATTCTTCAAGGATGGCAAACGAGAAAAATTGGTTAAGATGGAAAGTTGGGATATGAATGCAAGTCCCTCAAAAAGGTTTAGGTGAATGTGGCGGAGGTGATAATACGGTATGTGACTTTAGAAGGCAGGTTTACTACAATACTTGGTCACCATTTTACTCTCTTAAACCATTTCAGGCATGGGTTGTTTGTTTCCTTTCCATTTTTTCTGTTGTCTTCTATGGAGGCTTCTGTTTATGCTCATTTAAAAAATCAGAGGGACCTAGTCTTCCATGAGGGTCTCATTCTCTTAATCACGGAGCATGTTAAAGCTCTTTTCCCTGCCCCTACTATTAAGGGCAAGGAGAAGATTCTGAGTGATTTTTTTGGTTCATCTGGCTCGAATACCAACATTGTTGAAGAAGAGGAGTGGAATGAAGAGGAAGATGAAGGGTCCCTAGCCCCTGTGACTACCTCCTTGAAAAAGAGGAAGAAGGGTAACCCTAAAAGCAATCGGGCAACCAAGCGCCTTGTTCTTTCTGACAGTGAGGACACAGAGGTGGGCTCAAGCGATTCCTCTCCCAAGAATGTTGATTTGGATGTTGGCTAGGGAGAGGTGGAAGGTGGCGGTAATGAGGAGGGTTTTCAGGGGAATGTGCAAACTACAGAGGCTAAGGATAAGCCGAGGAGGGTGTCCAAATGCATTGCCAAATTGAAAAGCCAGGCCTTGAAAGATTTGGCTAAGCACACCATGGTGATCTACAAGGAGAAGGTTTTTGTTGATAAAGTGGTGGAAATTGATGAATCCCTAGTTCGTAGCACTCCTAATGTGGAGCTGGAGGATGAGAATAAGGGTCAGGATAAGGAGAATGCTGAGAAGAATCGTGCAAAGTCAGAGCCTCTAAAGGTAAACCCCCTTTCTAAGGACTTCTCCTATCTCAACGAGGATTTCACCTCTATGTTTGAGTTGTTGGACATTGTAAGGGCTGGGGCCACTGGTACGTTTAAGTTAGCTAAATGGACTCTTCAAGAATTTAATAAGATTAACATTAAAATTAGGGGTTTGAAGGAGAACTTGAAGATTTTTCTGAAAGGCTCGACTTTGGATATTCTGATCGATAGAATTGTGGACCTTGAGTGTTCCTTCCATGATTTCAAATCCCTATGTGAAGAACACTTGGATGGTTTAGAAGCCAAGATAATGGATACTAATGTGGACATAAAGAAACTTCTCCATGCAAGTCACATTTTAGTGAAGAACAATGCAGATTCTCTGGAAGTCATGTTTCACAAAATCAATGAGCTCAAGGAGGACCAATTGTATTTTTCTGAGTTAATGGAGAAAGATCACTCGGCCAAAGGCAAAGGAAAAAAAGGTGTGAAAGATGATGGCAAAGGCCCTACTATTAGAGGGTCAACTAACTGGAAGAAGTCCTTTGAAGTTGAGAAGAAAGAGTTATTGTACATGATTGAATTGCATAGGAGCCAGGAGCTTGAGGTGGCCAACACCTTAAGCAACATGAGATAGTGCTCTACTCTCTTTTTTGTCTGTTGTCTGTTTACTACTGGGTTTTTGTTTCTTTTATGTTGTTTTGGTATTTTTTTGTTGTTGGATGCTGTTGTTAGTTCACGGTTTTATCTCTTGAGCAACAATCTGTTTCTTTTGTTGTTGTGGGTTTTGGTCTGCCGCTGGTGTCTTACTATTGTATCTTATGGGCAACATTTTGTCTCTTATGTTGTAAAGGGTTTTGGGTCCCTTCAAAACCTGTTTTCCCCTTATAATCAAAACTAAGGTTATTTCTTATTATTAATATTGATATTTACTTGTAATGTTAATATTAATTCTATTGATATTAATATTAATATTAAATCTATCAATATTAATATTAAATCTATTAGTATTAATGTTAAATATTGATATTATTATTATTATTAATATTTTCTTTAATATTGATGTTAATATTATTACTGAATTTTAAGTTATTTATTTTTTATTCTCTACTCAACTATTGTAACCATTTGACATAATATATTTAGCCACATACTATAATATTTCTTTATATTCCCATATGAATATGGGTAGTGTGATACGTATACCCATTATTCCAAGAATGGAGTCAATTATAATTTAATCTAATAAAATTCACGTCCATTTTAAAATGCCATTTGTTGTAGGAAAAAAAAGATGTGAAAGTTTATTAAAATAATCTTTTTCCCTAAAAGCTGGGTGCCAAACTATAAATCTTGTTAAATTTCCTTTTTTTCCATAGCCCATTTCATGGCACATGGTAGTGTTGGGGATGCAAGGG
>VDFB02281492.1:934261630-934337658 GCA_007258455.2 Sequoia sempervirens
AAGGATTTTTGCTTACCTTAGTGAAGAAGGTAATCTTTTTGCTAGTCTTTTATGGCATGCAATGCTTGGACATGTTAATTATGAAATGATTCAAATAACACAACATAATGGTGTTGTAGGTTTGCCCACTTTGCCCAAGATAATTGATAAATTTGAAGCTTGTATTTTGACAAAATAACATAGAGATCCTTTCCCTAGTTCAACATAACGAGCTCAAATAAAGTTGTAGGTCAACAATAGGATGACTTGAATTTATTTCTTTATAAAGTTTGAAGCCTTTGAAACTTTAAGTTTGACATTATGATTGAAAATGAAGCTCAAACTACAATTGGTGCTCTTCAAATAGACAATGACAGAGTATGGGTTCAAATAATCCAAGGTATCAAATTTTAGATTAGTTGGATATTTAGATTTCAACTATGTAAGAAACTTAGAAGATGAGAAATCTACTTTAGGTTTCTAATGCATCAAAGGTTGATAGTTATATCTTAAAAATCTAAGTAGTAGTGAATGCCAACTCTCTCCTTGATAGAAACACAATATATAGGTGATGTCTATCAAAGATACTAGATGCACAAAAAATGATTGTAAATAGGGAATATATGACAACTTTCACTAAAACTAGGGAAACACTATGGCTTAGAATGATTCTTGAAGATAAGAAAAAAAAAGTTTTATCAACACCTCTCTAAGTTGACAATACATTTGTAATCAAAACGAAACAAAACTTAGTGTTTCATAATTGAACCAAACACATCAACACATAGTTCATTTGATTTGACATCATGTGAAAGATGACATATACAACTTAGGTATTATTTGATTGTAAGCCAACCAACAAATATTCTCACTAAAGCACTTGGATGAGAGAAGTTTGAAAAGTTTGAAAAGTTCTAAGGGATGCTTAGTAGCATTTAGTTTTGTAAATTTTGACAGTTTATTCTATGGCAATTGAACTATTTTTTATTGATGTATAAAAATGATTGTAAATCTTAATTTGAATATAAGAAAACATTCCATTTTTCTTTACCGATTTTTATCCTAATCTATAACACAAAAGATTCAAATCCCTAAAATTGTGTTTGGACAACTCTACTTAAACACCATCTAATTCAAATGATCAAATAGTCAAATAGTAATTTTACACCTCATCCAAACCAAAAAGGTAAATACTTGTCTTATTTTTATTAGCCTAACATTTACTTTAACTATTGAACTAGATGATGTTTAAGAACAACTAATTAAACTAGGGTTAATAGAATGGATATATAAGTAACAACTTAACCTAATGGTATGAAACTTCTAAGTTCTTTAGAATGGTTTAATAGAGTGGAATTTTAAGCGGCAATTTAACCTAATGTTGTTGTTTATGAATAGGGGAGAGGGGCCCATAGTGGAGCGGGGTTCAATAGTGGGGATATAAGTAGGCCTTAGTAGGCCCCATAGTGGAGCACCTTAATATCCAATTGCAAAACACTTTTTATCCATAAAGTACATAAACTGACAAATCATGTGATGCCACATCAGCGCACCAATAAGACATGACTTAGTGCACCACTATCGGTCTCACTTTTTTTTTGGGCCTTTTTGGATACCTCAACAAAAAGCATGTTGATGTGACATCGTATTTGATGATGTGGCCCTAAAACGAAATATAGAAGCATGTGAGTTGCTAAATAAACGGTTGTACAAAATTGGGAGTGATTTGAAATTTCCACATAGGATTTTGAGAAACGTGAAGTTAGGGTGCTCCACTATGGGCCCCTCTCCCCTAACCCTAATTGCTCTAGATTCAATAGAATGGACTTGTAAGTAACAACCTAACCAAAAGAAACTTCTACACAACTAATTACTTAACCTTATTGCAATCTACTTACAAGCAAAAACACATACCCATATAACTCAATCAAATCAGATATCAGTCATTGTACAATGAACTAGATTCTATTTGAAGTCCCAAATTTAACACCATTACTACTTCGAGTAACTGATTTTTGATCCCTTAAATTACTTGCTCTCGTAAACATCACTAAAATCTTTCATTCATTCATTGTTAACAGAAATATCTTTCTTTCATTCAATCTAGGATTCAGTGAATGAATAGTCTAACAGAAATGATTGGTGATTCAAAAAGTGGAGAAAATTTAAAAACTGACTGGCAATTGGGCACATATACGATCTGGTTCTACTAAAGACAAAAGCAGGAAGAAGACAAGGGAAGAAACAGAAAAATGCATGCGAATCCATGTAGTTGGGCCTATACCCACTCGCTAACAGGATTCTCTCCAAACTGAAAACAGCGTTGGCTGGAGGGTTGTGGGTGTAGAATCTCCGCCAAACCTGGTTAACTAAACTACAAATTTGGGAACTTTCTTATTCTCAGAACTTGGAATGAATGTTGGTGTCCAATGGGTGAGAATTTAGAGGAGTCGGTAGGATCAGCGCTTGATTTGGCTGCTCTGTCGTAACTGATAATAAAGTTTCATCAACTATCATGCATGCATTGTCATGCCCATCACCATGACCATTGCCATTGCCCACCACTCTCTCCAGTCTCAAGGAATTTTAAATTACACGATCGATACCCCGATTCGGTCGGTGGAATTTAATAAAAGGTAATTTTGACCGTTCTTTTCAAATAACTGGAGAATGTAAGGCGCAGATTCATTCTAGAGAGGTTGGAGTGCATGTACACCGTTCATTTATTTTTATTTTTTTAGTTTTATATTAAAGTTCAAAATCACAAAATCATTTTAACTATAAGCTATCTTAATTTTTTTAAATATAAGCTATCTTAATTTTTTTATTTTTTTAGTTTTATAGAACCATAAGCTATTTTAATTTTTTTAAATATCTATAACTGTAGGACACTGTTGTGCCTTGCACACACACCTCGCTAAAATGAGGACCCCCTCTTTTATTTTGCTTGGTTTTCTCACTTTTGAGTTTTAGGTTAGCATGATTTAGGTTAGTTTTCCTTTTGGTGCTTGCTTGTTTTGGTTTTGAGCCCCAATTACCGTCCAAGTTCAAGTTTTGGGATATTTGCAAAAAAGTGAGGCTTGGTTGAATAACCCATATTTTTATGCAAGGTCAAAGAACCCTCATTTTCCCCTAAAGTCTCCAATTGTGACCTTGACTCGACCCAAGCTTGAGATTGTATGGGTTTTTTGTAGGGTCAAAATGGGTCAATTTTATTGTAAGGTTGAGCATGCATCATGTTTCCACAAATTAGTGCTTGCCACCCTATATTGTAGAGCATTTATGGTGGTTGGTGGTTGAGGGTATATAAGCTTTTAGGCTTAAGTTTTTAATCATTTTGCAATCTTTGGAGTTGAATTGGTGTTGTGGAGCCCATTGGTGACTTAGCTTCCTTCATTGCTACAAATTCATGGAGCTTTTTTAACTGTTTACCACCAATTTGGCTTCGCATTCTCAGGTTTTTTTCCTCATTCACGTATCAATTTGAATGTATTTGCATGGATGACCAATTCAGTTGATGAATTTGAAATTGATTTAAGGGTCATTTCATTTTGGTTTCAATGGATATTTTATTGGAATGCATCAACCTCCTTTGGAAAGTTGTTCAAAGGCTATAAATTAGGGCTCATTGTGTCTTATTACCTCAAACCAAAATTTTATAATTTGGCAGTAGGGTGCCCTCATGCCCTAGGTCCTAACATTTGTGCCCTAGTTTATGACTTGGGAAGGTGGAGAGGTAGGTCTTTGGAAGCTGAGGTATGAATAGGTTTTAGCATGCGTTTGGGTATTGCAAAGGGTTTTTATCTATTGGTTCCTAGTTTGTGGAGATTCGTGGGGTTATTTCCTCACAATAGATTGCCTCTATGCTTTGTTGATTTTGAAATGTTTTTTCCCCACATGGTATTAAGTCATTATATTTAATTATGGAATTTCATTTTGAATGAAGTTTCTTATCATTCACTCAAGGTTGAGTTGTTGATAATTTCTTGCTAAGTGATAAGTTTCATCTATTTGTAGATTTTTGATGTTGTGCAGATTTAATGGTCATCCGACCTTATCCATGTTCTCCATCATCCTTTGTAATGTTCCTAAATTTTTTATTTTTCCCACAAATATGGATCTTGCAAAATTTTAATAGTCTTCTGACCTAGGGCCATTTTTCCACAAAGAGGATATTAGTGTCTTTTTTGTATTTGAAAAGTTTCGAGGGGTGTTTGACCTTATCTCTATTCTTAAGGTTTTCCTACAATGTTCTCTTTGCATAATTTTTTCATAGAGGTGGTAACTAGTTGTTAAAGGTTGAGAGTGTATCGTTTTTCCACAAGGTTGAGAGTATGTCGATTTTTTGCAAGGTCGAGAATGGTCTCAATTTTTGTAAAGGTTACATGCCTATGATTTTTTCGTAAGATTTCTCCTTCCTAATTTTGCACAATGGAGTGGTATGTGTTGAAGTTGAACATTTTTAAAAGAAATTATTTTTATCACTTCTAAGGGCATTAAATGATAGTTGTGCATGATTGTTTTGTATTTCACGATCATTTAGGAATCCATTTAAATAATTTCTCAAAGGTAGTAAAACCACCAAAGTATTTATTAAAGGTTTGCTTGTAGATTTAATGGCTAGGACTACAAAGATGAAGTTTGAATCCAGAGGTGTGTACCTAGAGACTAAGATTACCTCGGATTAGAGCTTGATTAGAGACACCAATCTTAGACATGTTGATGTCGAGGAGTTCAAAGAGAGGATATTTAGAGTTAACCCAACTAATAATGCAAGAAAATTGGTACAAAGTGGAATTTCCCAAGTTGTTGGCTTCCCCACTTTAGTGTAGTGCCTAGACTTGATTATGGAATGTAGAGATAACTACCATAAGGATCCCAAAACTATAATAGTAGTAGACGAGAGAGTGTTGGTAGATATTTCCAGTTCTTCCATCATAGAGACCTTTGACATCCCCATGTTCTCAACCATGTTCTTGACTACCAGAGAACAATCTACTAGGTTGTTTGACCAAGGCCTTGAACAATGCATGAAGACAGTTAATGATTTAAGGATGAAACATCCCAAATATTTTTGTCTCAAATTTCCCAAGTACTTGTATAGGAGTAATTTCATTGCCGAGGTAAATGATAGTAGTGAATTTACTAAGTAGAATAATGAGGATTAGTTCAACCTCTACATTTGAAAACTAGATGTTCTACTATGTGGAATATACCCTTAGGACAACTAAGAAGTTCTTTTGAGCATAAATCATAAGTGACAATATCCATCAACAATTTTCCATTGTGAAGAAGACCAAGATGTTTTATTGTTTACATCCTTTCTAAAAATTCCATATATAAGGGTTTGACATGCTTGGGCACAGTTGGTACTAGTCCTAATCAATATAAGGTTTATGATTACTACCCTCAGCTAGAAAACCATAATGTGATGAACTATTATAAGAGGGTGAATGATGCATTCATTATGTTCATAGTGACATTCATGTAGGGATATTTGAACAAAAGGATTTCTTCCTCAATAATAAAAATGATCAAAAGCTTTGGATATTGGTTCATCCAATTCCCTATGTTTACCTTCTTTAGAATGGAAGGCTTCTCAGGAGTACCATACAAATTTCCCAAGTACCCCAATGATAAGATTATACTCTTGGAAATGACTAGGCAACTCGACACTGCAAATATGTTATTGAAAGACAAGAATAGGGTAGGAGTGCCTTATCCTTTAGCCATTGGAAGATGACTGTATGATTTTCCATCAACTCAATTAGTTGAGGGTTCAAATGTAGAGCTACAATTCTACAACTTCAACTTCCACAACTTTAGAAGGAATTTTGACCCATATGGTGAGATTAAGAGATTGGTAGGTTAAAAATATAGGCACAATTTAGATATTGTAGACTTTTGGGTAAATTGTCATGATGACCTAGAAGTTAGAAAGAGAATAAGAATCTGGGGTCATTGTGGAGTACATCAAAGCCCTTTGCCTTTTTGTTATTCTTGATCATATTCAAGAGGATGGCAAGGTGCTTCAAGAGAATGAATACAATGAGGTGACCAATAAACCGATTCAACTCCTTGATTGGGCAGAAGAAGTCACAGACCTCAATGTGGTAACCAGGCTAGTCTTGAGTCTTATCGAGAGATGGGTAGAGGCCCAAACTTTTTCTCTCATGAACCAAGGAGTAGAACTAACATTTGAAGATATTGAAGAGGAACAAGATTCCTTTTATGAAGAAGAAGACCATGTTGGAGAAGAGGCTAGATAAGGTAAAGAGTCCACATGAGAGGAAGAATGGACATCTTCTAGAGTGAAAGGCAAGGAAAAGAAGACCAAAGAGGATGATACAAAACCCATTGAAAATCCTAGGGTCTACAAAAGAAATGTCAAGCTAATAGAAGCAGGTAAGAAAAAAACTAAAAAGAATAACAGGGCAAGGACCATTTCATCTGAGTAGGATACCAAGGATTGGGAATATTCTTTATCATCCCCAATTCCTTCCATTTCCATTTCTCCACCTTCTCCTCCCATTTTGGCATCTCCTCTTGCATCCACCATTTATCTCACCATATTCGCTTCACCTCCTCCATAAATATCTCTGTAGAAATCACCACTTCTATTATCACTCCCTCCATTACTCTCGACACCATTGATTCTTCACCAAATCCTTCTCCTATCATTCATGGTTCCCCTTCCTCTATTCCATCTCCTCAATTTACCATTTCCACCATCTCTTCCACCATCCCATCCACTTCCCTCCCTCCTACTTCCCTAGAACTTCCTCAAAATTGTATAGCACACCTTTCCAATATGCCCAAGGAGGTAGCTGCCATTGTGCTATCTCAAGTCAATAAGTATTTTTTGAATCAACTGGTAGAGGATACCCCTCCTTCTTCATAGGGAACCCTTGAACCTCTAAATATGAAAAAGGTAGACAAAGTACTTGAGAGTCTACAAAGGTAGGAGGAGGAAAGTATGTCAAGCCTAGCCTCTGAAGAATAAGTACTAGTTTCTCCTCAACAAAAAGAACCATTAGATGGTGTTCCTAGTCCTAAGCCTGAGGTGGAGCAAAAAAATATGCAAGAAACATAGATAAATATGGACAACATTCAAAAGGAGGCTTATTCTCCTCAGAAAAATTCTAGTGAGGATAAGGTTGCAACCCCTTCATGGTTGGAGGAACAACTAAAGCGTAAGAGGCTTATTATAAAATTTCCAGAGAGTTGAGCTCGAAAGTGGTCTTAAGAAGAATAAAGAAGACCAAGGAAAGTAAGAAGGCTAAAATAAGGTCTCAAATCACCAAGGATGCTTCAAACTCCAAAATTTTGCATGTGGTCTCTCCCATGGTGGACAAGGATAGTAGGAGCATTTTTCTTGAAGAATTCAACATTTCTACTATCAATGTTGGTCCCACTAATAAAGCCTAGGAAATTGATGAAGTACAAGGAACAGTGACCAATATTGTTCATAAAATGAATAAATATGAGGCCACCATGGTTGAGTTGAGATCCCAAGTGGTCGAGGTCACCGCCTTCATCAAACATTTGGTAACTCCTATCCAAAGTGAACAATAGGAAATACCCCCAAATGGGCAATAGGCATGTCACCATTCCAACTCTTATATGGGTTGAAAGCAGAGATTCCAATCACATTGGAATTGCTCATGTAGACACCGAAATTTGGTTTAGGCCTGCGACTTAAATATTCTTCGTAATTCAATATTCTTCACAGTTATGATTAAATAATCTTAATTATTTAATTGATTTACCTTATCATTAATTCTTCTATTAATTAAATAATCTTAATTATTTAATTAATTCACACTTTTCTTTATTCTATCTGATTAATTAAATAAACGCTTTTTATTTAATTATGTTACTAATTAACCTTAGCCTTCTTGTCAAATTAAATAAATTCTTATTTAATTTACTCTTTATCATACTTCAACTATAATTAAATAAATTCTTTATTTATTTAATTATTCATTTAAATCCCTTTATCACTTAATTAAATAAATCTTATTTATTTAATTATTCTTCAAATATCAAATCTTGAATTAAATGAATTATTTAATTCATGAATTATATTTTAACGCATTCCTCTATATTTAGATAATTGTGTGAGTTATCTAAGTATTCACTTTTACTCGACTCAAAGATCTATTTCAAATCGCTCAGTTAACTCTTACTTTAATGTTTGAGTGGCTTTCTCGAGTAATCTCTTCACAAATCATTCAATCATTCAGTGCTAACTCAATTGCGTGTACATGCAAATTAATTAAATATTCTTATTTAATTAATTAAACCTTGTGCGTGCATTCAAACAAGAGTTGCTTTAATCAATCTTCATCTTTGTCATGCAAAGATAATTCTTCTGTTTTCAAATACTAAACTGGAAGATTAAATCATTTATTTAATCTTTAATTCTATTTCTAATTTATATCACTCATGTTGTTACTAACTGTTATCAGAATGCATGTCTAATCAGTCGATCTCAACTGTCCGTTGATCTTTCAATCCTGGCCTGTCATTCGAATAATCAATTTTCTATAAATTGATCTGTTATTCTTCATTCCACTCTCTCGCGAAATCTTATGACTTTTGAGAGCACTTATCTTGAATCTTCGATGTTTTGCTAAATGACTATCATAGGCTATACTTGCACGAACTTACGAGAAATCTGAGGGCAATTATACTACACAAGCAAAATGGAGAAGGGCAATCGAGATGAATCATTGAAATACGTACAAATTTGGTGAGATTGTTCAAGTTTTATTTACGTTTTTGACTTCCTTTGTCCTTTGTTGCTTAGCATTAGATTGGCATTTTAGATTTGTATTGCATGTTTTCTTTTAATCTTGTCTTTGTGCACTTTCTTAGCGTTACATTTGGTGAACCTGACGTGAAGATACCATCTTTGCGTGTCCGTAGACTTTTATTTTGAATTTTGCAAGTTTTTCATACGAAACGACGCATCAGCTTGACGAAACGCCGCAATTGAAATTCACAGACGCATCAGTTTGATGAAACGACACAATTGATTTTCTGAACCGCATTTGATACACTAAACGACGCATCCGAAAAACTACGATGCATCTATAAATTCCTGAACCGCAACTGACTATAAATACCCATAATGCAATTGTAGAGGAAATCAACGCATCTGACTAAAACAAAAGTGAAGCAATTGACTAGTAACCCTTTGTTTCTGTTTTCGGAAATCTGAAGTTTTCAATTGATTTGTGTGTGACTAATATTGGATTTTCAACGTGTGGGCTTTTTGTTTTTGGGAGTTAACGAGTTTTTGCAGGACGATTGATGAAGACAATACTGAAAACTACTAACGAATCTTTTTGCAGAATGCTTGTCGAAGCCCCTAGTTAATTTCTAAAATAGATTGTTTGGTAGCATAGCAAATATTTTGTTTGGTTTAAAATTAACAAGTGTCTACTGTGTTTGGTGCGAAAGCACATCTGTGTATTACCCTCACGATTTGGTACATCGAAGTATCCTCTCCCCTTGTGCATCCGTGTGATCCTGGGTGTAAGAGAAACGATTACCAACTCTAGAACTTGGGCCTGTTCTGGTGGGAAAAAGTACTCATCCCAGGACGACTCAGACCGGTAGCACCCTAACTTGAGGGACTTCCATTCGGTATATAAAAGTGGATTCTTGGGGAAAACCCAAGAATCACGTGTGGTTCCGACGAGATGGATCCGAAAGGGGACTCTCGCCGCATGGATCATGCCCCACGAATGAAATGCTCGTATTAAACACCTTTTGTTTTAGTGTCCAACCGTTCTATTAGCCGTTGCTTGGTATAGTGCAGGGTACAGTATCATGCCCGAAGACACTCACTACTGATCCCCTTGAGTAGAGATAGCAGTTCTTGGGAGGTCATTGCCCAAAGAATTCAAAATTGGTGTGCTCGAAAGACGTTAATGAGCCATGGAGGGGATCCAATGCCACCAAATTTCTAAGCTATCCGATCTCGAGAAGGAAAGGTGTTTATCACTAATCCGGGGTATTTCGGCGGGCTATACCAAGTATACAAACCCTAGGCCTTTTGGCCTATTAGGATGTGCTTGTTTGTTGTCAAATTAAACGTTCTTTGAGTCCAAAATTAAACTGAAAACACTTTGTCTTATGATTGTTCTTGTTTGCCAAAATTTGATCACAGAAAACAGAGTCAGTTTTAAATCTCAGATCACTAAGAATTCACAGAGAGTCGCAACTGTTCACCAGAAGGTCGCAATTGATTTTTAGAGTCCCATCTGTCAGTTAGAGTTGCATCTGTTTAATTTCGAGTCGCATTTGTTATTACGAGTCGCATTTGTTTAACTTTGAGTCGCATCTGTCAGTTAGGGTCGCATCTATTTAGCGTAGAGTTGCATTTGCTAGATTTGCTCATAGTTGCTTTGCGAAAAACCGCATATGATATATTCTGAGTCGCAACTGTCATTACGAGTCGCATTTGTTAGAAGGTTGACTGCATTTGTCAGAGTCAGATATTAAACTTTATCAGAAAACCGCAACTGTTAAACTGTACCACATCTGTGAAATCTCGCGATGCATTTGCTTGATTATTAGAAAACTAGAATTCACAGTCACTATCTAGTCAACACGGTTATACCAGTTTCAGTTGTCTTTCCACAAGCAGTCCTTGCACAGAAACCTGGAACGATTTGCTCAGTTTTGCATCCTTTAGGTTCATTTAAGTCATTATCATAGTTGTCCTAATTCAGAATTTGGTCTCATCTTAGATTGCATTACCTTTAGAGTACACTTCTAGGAAGGTCATTTTTATAAACTTTAGGATAGATCTACCATCTACAATCTAGAAAAATCATAGCATCAACATAATCTATCATTGAACCCAGTCTTATCATCTTATCCTTTGTCCTACAGAGAGTCCGCCTAGCTCATCAGTCTAGTTAGGAGACTCAAGTTATCTTTGATCTTTGTCCTACAATGGTTCTTTGACATAACTAAATTGGCACCTTGGTGAGACTTTAGGTAGTTGGTACCCTCTTCTTAGGTTTACGAAATTGATTACCAAGTAGAAGCTTAGTTGGACTTTTCATTTTAGATATTGCCATTCTAGATTAGTGTCATTTTAGAACATACCTTATTCTGCATCCAGAAAATCCCAAAAACATAGACTAGAGTCATACTGTCCATAGACGTAGTTTTGCATTTCCTGCATATTGAGCTTGTCTTACATGGTTGAAACTAGGTCTAAGAGAAGAGAGAGAGAAAAGATGTCGAACCCAAACGAGTTCATCAACCCATTTTCTTCAAGACCTCACAAGACTTTACTGGACAAATTCACCACTAGAAACGCTCAAGGGCACATTGCAGTAGAAGACATAGAGGCCGCTGCCTAGGACCCTGAATTTGCCTCTTTTGTAGATGACTACCTAGCAAACGATCGTCAACGATACTTAGCCAAATTGCTAGCCAAAGGCGCTACCTTACCTGCAGGATTTGAAATTAGCACCTTACAAACTCAACCTACACAAGGGACAAACACAATGACTGCTAGTACTACTATGCCTCAGATAAGCACAACTATGCCATCTGGAACACCTACACATAGTACAATAGTCCATACTTCCCCATTTGGTATGTCTGGCATGACATCAGGATTTAATTTCACTATAGGGGCATCATCATCCACTCCCTCCAGTCCTCTTGTTGGGAGTAAAAGACCTAAAACGTCAGCCTCTACACCTTATGTCGGTGTCACAAGTTCACAGTCAACAACCATACCTACTGCTAGTATCACGAGCACCATACCACAGTCGATGGCCATACCTAGTGCTCAAGTCACTAGTACTATACCACATATTACACAAACAGGAGGCATTCCCTCCTTCCAATATGGCAATCAAAATCCATTCTCCCAGACTGGCAATCAGAATCCATTCACCTAAATGCCGAATCAGAATCCCTTTTCACAGATTGGTAGTCAAAATCCGTTCACACAGATTCCAAGTCCAAACCAATTTACATCAATTCTGAATCAGAATCCTTTCTCCCAGATTGGTAGTCATAATTCGTTCACACAGATCCCAAGTCAAAATCATTTTATGTAGATTCCGACCCAAAACACGTTTACCGCCATTCTGAATCCAAATCCACCTCAAATACCAATGTTCAATCGAAACACATCGTGAGACTTTGGATTTCAGAATACATATACGGATCCCCATAATCTGCCTAGTACATCCTTGACCTAGGTTGATGTTTTACAAACACAAATGCAGACACTACAAACGCAAATGGATAACATGTCGGTGTCAACTAAGAAATCATTTTCAACAAAGGACATATGCCCATTTCCCTTTGATAGATCATTGTACATGACCCCTTTCCCTCACAGATATGTCATACCGAATCTCCCTAAGTACAATGGAAAACGAAATCCAATCGAACATATAAGGGAATTTTCTACCATATGCATAGATGTCGCTTATGACCCCACGTATCTCATGAGACTATTTCCAAGAAGTCTTGTAGGAATTGCTTTAGAGTGGTTTTTGGGTCTAAACTCTGGTATTAGATCTTGGGGTGAACTAGTTGAGAAATTTGTAGAGCAATTTTCTTTCAACATAGACCACGAGATAAATATAGCAACCTTGTGCCACACAACACAAGATGAAGGTGAAAAATTCATTGCTTTCTTCCAGAGATGGAGGACTATAGCTAGCCGGTGTCCTGTCGAGATACCTGAGAAACAAAAAGTACTACGTTCCAAGAAAACCTTCATGCGAAACTAAGGAGTAACTTAAGGGTACATTGTTGTACATCTTTTTCAGAACTAGTGGAAAAGAGGGTTATAATAGAGAAGGATCTCATTGAAAAGGGCGAACTTAAGACATCAACATCCAATAGAAACCCGGTCATGCAAAACACCCCCCCTGACAGAAATAGATTTTGGTCTCGCAACAAAAATGTCACTAATGATGGGGTAGTTGATGCTAAAACGCTACAAGCAGGACCACTCATCACATTACAGGGACCTCACACTTTTTCCAACATGCTTAATGCTGTCAATCAACCTCCTAACATGGTCCAAAATACTCAACGTCCACAACAACAAAGGAGATTTCAAAAACGTGAGTTTACTCCCTTAGGGGAACCCATTGAGTCCATATTCAAACAACTGTTACAACATAATCTTATATAGTTGCAGGAACCAAGACAATATGATCTCGATCAATTTAAACCAGCTTGGTGTGGCGATAATGCTTTTTGTGGTTATCATCGAACTAAGGGACACAACCTACAAAATTGTCGACAACTGAAGAACATCATACAGGATCTTGTCGAAAAGAGAATAATTGAAGTTGGTGGACAAAAACCAAAATTGTCAAACATTGATCATCAGGTCTTTTCTGACCCATTACATGACCACGGGAAGGGAACTGCTCCCAGTTCGAGTACTAAGACCAATATGTCAGCCAACTATGCGAGTATCAAGCATGATTATAATAGTGGCAAAATCATTCATTTCCTTCGCACTGTTGATGAGAATATCAATACCATTACTATCAATACAAATCCCGAGTGTGCAGTCAATACTCATCGTACAAAGATCACCATTCAAGGCCCTCCATCGCAGCAAACAACACAACCTTCCAAGTCACAGTATAACCTTCTTGCCCAGTTAGGGAAGACCCCAACCCAAATCTCAATCTTGGAACTATTGCGTATTTCCCCTGAGCATCGATCTATTCTCAATAAGGCTTTACAAAACACCACGGTCCCTAATGATCTTGATGTCAATCGTTTCCAGGAAATGGTGGGCTACTTGACCAATAATCATCATGCCACATTTTCTGAACAAGACTATGCAACTGAAAAGACGAACCATAATGATCCTTTACATCTTGAAGTCCTTGTTGATGACACCAAGGTTAGACGAGTTTTGGTAGACGGAGGAGCATGGTTAAATCTGTGCACTTTAAAACTAATTAAGACATTAGGTTTCTCAAAAGCATGCGTAGATGCATCCAAAAGTATTGTCATTAAAGCTTATGATGATGAGGAACGCAAGTCAAAGGGAGTGGTCACACTTCCTATCAGAATTGGTCCTGCGGTAATGGAGATGAAGTTCCAGGTCTTGGATCTCACCCTTCCTTATAACCTTTTGCTAGGTAGACCATGGATTCATGCTATGAAGGCAGTCCCTTCCACGTATCATCAGTGTCTTAAATTCCCTTATAATGGAACAAAATTAACTATAGATGGTGACCCAGATCCATTCCAGTATTGCACCAATCTAAAAGAGATCCCCCAACGTCAAGTGCCAGTGAACCAAGAAGCTTCATCGTCCAATCCATCTTCCTATGTTGATCCATCCACACTCACTCGAATGTCTATTTCACCCTCGATTCCTACCACTCCTAGGGTTGAGATCCAAGACAAGGGTTGTGGAGAGTACTACCTAATGACATCTTATTGTGTTAGCCATTTAGTCCCTCCTAAGTGATATGGTTTACCTCCAATAGGTAGGGGACAATCTATGGTCACTATACATGTTCCTCCCACAACAACTTTCACTAAATGGGGCGAATTAAGCAAAGAGGCCGTAAATACATAAGATGTCACTTCCTGGCTGTATAGGGAAGATGATGAACAACCTCTCCCACTTGCTCACATTCCTACGGATCTATATGGAAAGGGTTTCAAAATCATGCAAAGCAAAGGATATGATGGACAAAGTGGTTTAGGCTTGAACCAAGATGGGAGGATTGAACTTATATTTGTTTCTCAGTGGCCAAAAGGAGTGGGGCTAGGGTTTCAACCGATTCAGATTGGCGTTCCTAGTACCCCATCACCCTTACTTGAGGGAGTAAGTGCTTCAGAAGATATTAAGTCATCTCACGAACCATTGGACCAATATCACTTTGACTCCCCCGACTCTAACGATTATGAGTGGGATTCCCTATCCTCTACCTCTTCCATGGACCTTGACAAGTTATTTGGGGAACTCGACTTAATGTTAAGTTCCTCACCAAACCCATTGAATTCCTGTCCACCAAAGAAAATGACAAAGGAGGAGTGGTTTAAACACTACTATTGGGAATCACTTGATCCTACCTCTTGGCAACCCGATACATCTATTTCAGATAATCAAACCTTAGCATTAGGCCCACCTATCCATCCGCCTAGACCTAAACCTAAAAGCAAACGGGACTTAGTACAAGGATTTTGTGACCATATGAATAACTCAATCCTTACCTTGACCCCATTAAACTTTGATAACTTTGACGATGACATGCCCTTAGTTTATCCCCAGCTCATTGATTGGGATCAACAAGACACACCCGTCTTAGACACTTTTGAGAATGACGAAGCAATTGCTGAGTTCCTGGGATTACGAGAAGGCATACCTAATGGGGATCATAAGGCTGGTTTTATCATTGACTTGGACAACAAAGCATATTTTGGGGAATCTGTTCAACCCTCCAGTTGCAAAAATGAGAAAAAGAATAAACAAGATAAAAAGGACGAGTCTCTAGGTGAAAACTGAAAGGCACCTTTAGACAATGAAAAAGTAAAAAGAAAGGACGCATCCGAAGGTGAAAACCTCTCGGAGGCACCTAAGGATGGAGGTTTGAACATTCTCCCCATTGCACAGGAAAATTCGCCCATGCTCGTTGAAGAATCGGTAGAAGTCAACATAGGCAGAAAAGAGAATCCTCGACTGGTTTATTTTGCAGTGTCATTGACAACAAAAGAACAACCAGAATTCCACAACTTCTTTGCACAAGACAGATAAATTTTGCTTGGTCATATACAGACATGCCGGGGTTGGATCCTGAACTTGTTCTACATCACTTGCCCTTACAACTAGGTGTCAAACCAGTAAAACAGAAATTGAGAAAAATGCATCCACAGATTGCTTTACTAGTCAAGGCAGAACTCAAGAAACTCTTAGACGTTGGTTTCATAAGATCAATCGACTATGCCGATTGGATCTCCAATCTTGTTCTGGTCACTAAACCAACTGGGGGCATCCGCATCTGCACGATTTTCAAGATATCAACAAGGCTTGCCGAAGGATGACTTCCCTTTGCCTAACATAGACATGATAGTTGACATGACAGCAGGATATGAGATGTTGTCCCTTATGGATGGATTTTTAGGATATAACCAGATAAGAATTGCAACTGAAGACCAACCTAAGACAACTTTCACTTGTCCTTGGGGAACGTATTGTTGGAATGTTATGCCCTTTGGACTCAAAAATGTTGGAGCAACCTATCAACGTGCCATGACTACTATCTTTCATGATCTAGTACACACTCTTATGGAGGATTATGCCGATGACCTTATTGTTAAATCCAAGACAAGGGAAGAACATTTACAGGTTTTAGATAAGATATTTCATAGGTTGGAGAAGTATAAAGTGAGACTCAATCCAAAGAAATGTGTGTTTGGAGTCAAGTCAGGAAAGTTGCTAGGCTATATCATTTCCAGAAGAGGCATTGAAGTGGATCTGGCTAAGGTGAAAGCAATCATAGACATGCCTCCACCCACTAATCTCAGTTAGTTAAGGACATTACAAGGAAGACTACAATCCATCAGAAGATTTATAGTGCAGTTAGCAGATAAGACACATCCTTTTCAACATCTACTTAAGAAAGGAGTACCCTTTGCATGGACAGCTAGGTGTGGAGAGGCTTTTCAACTGATTAAAGAATATTTACTCACACCACCAGTCTTGATGCCACTTGTTGAAGGACGACCATTGATTCTTTATATTACAACAACCCCTTCATCACTCGGAGCATTGCTTGCACAGAATGATGATGAAGGTCATGAAAGGGTAGTCTATTATATTAGTCGGACTTTGGTAGGTTATGAGCTCAACTATAGTACCATTGAATGTGCCTGTCTTGCAGTAGTATTTGCTACCCAAAAATTGAGGCACTATATGCTAAAGCATCAAACAATGTTGATTGCTAAGATAGATCCTCTAAAATATCTTCTCAGCAAGGCAACATTAACAGGGCGACTGGCCAAATGGGTAATGATACTTAGTGAATATGATATCCAGTATGTAGAAAGAAAGGCTATTAAAGGACAGGTCATTGCTGATCAGTTAGCTGACACACCAATACAAGCAGATCATCCATTAGTGGCAAAACTTTCCTGATGAGTTTATATTTACAATTGATACAAACACCACCTGGAAACTATACTTTGATGGCTCACATACAAATCAGGCTCAGGGGCTGGCATACTGCTTATCACACCACAGGGTGATTCCATCCCTAAGTCATTCAGGATTGCATTTCCATGTACTAATAACATAGCAAAGTATGAAGCTCTAGTGATAGGGTTACACATGGCATTCAAGTGGAAAATTAAGAATCTACAGGTATATGGCGATTCTCAACTAGTAATCAGACAGGTAAATGATGATTATGAGACTAAGGATGAGAAGCTTGCTCCCTACAAACGCATGGCTGATAGCTTTAAAGAGTACTTTGAAAAGGTCAAATTTCATCAGATACCTCATGTTTTAAACAAGGCAGCAGACGCTATGGCTACAATTGCATCACTTCTCGACATTCCTAACAATGTGCCTAAGTTTGAGTTCTTGGTAGAACAACTTTTGGTCCCAGCCTACGATATCCCAGATTTTGAAATGGTGTGTGACATTGTTGGTCCTGATTCCCCATGGTACAAAGAAATCTATGACTACCTTCACGCCAAAGTCATACCCACTGGCCTATCAAATAACCAACGTAGGACATTCCTCCGCAAGTTAGCCAAATACACCATCGTCGGAGACACCCTATATAGACGCGCTTTAGATAATACCCTACTGAGATGTCTTGACTCTACTGAAGCACAAGCAACCTTGCGTGGGGTGCATGAGGGTATATGTGGTTCTCATTCTAGCAATCCGACCTTATATGAGATTGGGTTATTACTGGCCTACTATGGAAAAAGACTCATATGTCTTTGTAACGAAATGTCGCCAATGCCAAGTTCATGGAGACTTGATACATGCCCCAGCATAGGAGCTCCGTCCTATAACGTCACCATGGCCCTTCGCCCAATGGGGACTCGACCTCATAGGTAAGATCCACCCCACATCATCTAATGGACACAAGTTCATTATCACTGCCATTGAGTACTTTACGAAGTGGATTGAAGCCATTCCTATGACCTACATTACCGGCTCACAGATTTCTAAGTTTATCTTGAACTATATCATTTGTTGGTATGGTGTCCCTCAGTCCATCATCATGGATAATGGCCGCCCATTTAAGAATCAAGAAGTCCGCCATCTGTGTGACAAATTTCATATCCAACATCACTTTTCCACTCCATACTACCTGCAAGGTAACGGCCAAGCAGAGGCATCTAACAAAACCATCATTAGGATCCTCAAGAAGACTGTCAATGATGCTGGTCATGACTGGCATTTATAGCTTAACCCTGCCTTATGGGCTTATTGCACAAGTATCCGTACTCCCACTGGCGCCACTCCCTATTCACTAGTCTTTGGTTCTGAAGCTATTCTTCCTATTGAGGTCGAGATCCCTTCCCTAAGGGTATCCTTGAAAGGCCACATTGATGATGAAGAGTAACGAGTATCGAGACTCCATGAGCTAGAATTCCTGGATGAGCGAAGATAGAAGGTGCTAGACCATCTGCAGTCATATCAAAATCATCTTCATCATAGCTATAACAGGAAGGTCTTGAACAAAAACTTTGACATTGGTGACTTGGTTTTAATGGAGAACCCAAAGAATCAAGCAGAAAGAGACAAACCAGGAAAGTTTGAACCAAACTGATTAGGACCTTATATTGTTACATAAGCTTTTGGATCAGGTGCGTATCAACTCTCTACTCCTGAAGGTGAACCATTGTCCTCACCAATTAATAGTCTGCATCTGAAGAAGTTCTATGCATAGCTTCTGGGAGCCTTGTCTTATTTAGCAAAAATACAAAAAAAATCAGAAAATCACAAAAATCATTACCAAGGTGAAAACTTGGCAAACAGGCGTCTTGGTAACACCAAAAAAAAATTAGATAATCAAGAAAATAGTAAAGAAAAATAATTCGTCCAATAGTGAAAACCACTTCGGTGGCGCTTTGGATAGGTACCATGGTGAAAACCTGGCAAACAGGCGCCATGTGTAGTTAATTCTGCTCCTTTTTCTACTATTATTCTAATCTACCTATCCATGTACATAGTCCTTATCCTGTACATACACCCTATCCCTATACATAGTCCTTATCCTGTACATCGTCCACTACCCTGTACATAGTCCTTTTCCCTATACATACTACCTATCCCTGTACATATCCCTTATCTTTTGTATCTATCGCTTGTATATACCATTCATAATAAGTGGTAGTCTTTCCCATAACTTGGAACGATTGACATCGAGTGCAGTTCATATCCCCCATTTTATCCTATTCATAATCAATTGGTCTTATACTCGACTGGGGGCAAACACTTGACGTGCGTCATATTGGTTCTTACATTGGCTGAGTTGAAGACGTAAAACCATAGAAAAATCCAAAAACATCACAAAATTTTAAAAAAAAAAATCAAAACATTTCAAAAATCCAAAAACGGAGTCAGAGTCAGTCGCACTTGTCAGTCTTTGTCGTTTGTCGAACTATGTTGCCTCTGCGACTGGACGTAGGCAAGGCCATCTGCTGATGTGCCCCCGAGGCATTAGGTTAGTCCATTTAGGTTTGTCTGTGTAAAATCATGATTCAATCCATATGTCTATATGACAAGGTCATTGGTCGTGTCGAACTATGAGGTCTCTGTGTATAACGTAGGCAAGGCCATCAATCGATGAGCCCCTGAGGCCGCACTAGGTCAGCCCATTAGGGTTTGTCATATTCACTTTCACACATGTCTTCTATTTGTGGTCAGTCTTGTCATTCAAGGTCAAGTTGAACTACGAAGTCTCTGCGTGTATAACGTAGGCAAGGCCATCAATCGATGAGCTCCCGAGGCCGCACTAGGTCAGTCCTTTAGGGTTTGTCGCCACACACAAGTCAATTGTTAGCACATCATATCAAGTCATGCATTAATCTGGTGAACAAGTCAGAAATGTCTCTAAGTCAAATCAAACAACTTGCCAAACGAAACAATCAAAACAATCAATCTTTGTCTTATTCAGGATGGGTCCTTCCCGAGTATTGATATCAGCAAAACAATCTATGTCTTATACAGGATGAGTCCTTCCTGCATAATCGACATTGTCAAACAATCAAACATAGCCTTACATAGGTTATCACATCAATGGCATCTAACTCAACGTCTTATATGATACATGTCTTTCTGAAACCAGGCTTTGTCATGCCTTATACAGATAGTCATAACATCAAAACCAGACTCAAGTCTTATCCGGTATGTGTATCTCCTGACATCAGGCTCTATCAATCAATCCTTCTATCAATCAACATGAATCAAACAAACAAGATCAAGTTTTGGAAAATATTTTATTGTCTTTTTGACTTTTTGACTTATTTATCTTATCTTTTCATTTGACTTTATGATGGAATTATGTTACTAGCTTTCTCAAGGATGTCCCATGAAGGATTTAGAGAAGCAACAATGTATCAGAATTATGTTTTCTTTGACTGTTGTCTGTCGACTGTCTTTTAAATTTGATTTTGAGTCATGTTACTAGTTTCCTCAAGGATGTCCCATGAAGGATTTAGAGGAGCAATGACGTCTCATGACCCGTCTTTTACTTTGTTTGCTGTCTGTGGTTTGTCTAGACAAAAAGATTGGGGCAACTTGTGCCCTTAGTATGAGTTAACGACACTCCTTGTTTGCGACTGTCTATTGTTAGCAAGTGGACGACCTTGCGCACCTTGATCTATCTCATATCATGGTGTTTCTCTCCATTTGTATTAGTCCCGCCCAATGATGATAAAGTGCAATATCTTTTGTGATACAGTGAAACATCGAAGATTCTTAATACTAATATCTATCAGATCTCTTTCGGTCTTTCTCAATCTTTCTTTCCATACTAACAATTTTTCTTTCTTGCATTATGGCGGAGTCCTGTGACACACAACAATATAAGTCATCTTGCATACACATACATGTTAGAAAAATACATACATATAGGCATTTATCATATTTAGGAAATTGTGGCATAATAGACATTCATCATCGTACAATACATATCATAAGCATTCCATGTACAAAACACATGTCAATAAATGCATCACATTACATTTCTATACCATCACATGTAGCATGCATTGTACATATAACATCATATTTCATCTCAGAACTATAAATTGCATTCATCATATACAATCAACATCACATAGAATCAACATTGTATCATTAGCTGCATAAATGTCATAAAATAAATATGATCATCCATCACATAGGCATATCATATAAACATCACATGTGTAAATAAACAACTGCATAATCAATAAATAGAAATGCATATCATGAGAATCATCGCCAAAATCATATATATATATATATATATATATCGCTCAACTGTGTCACATCACAATGTCATAATGTATCAATAATACATGGAAGCCCGTAGGCTATAGGATCATAATACAATGTCTCGATGTATCTCAAGAAGTATCCCTATCCTAAATTGCCACTACTATCATGCCTGGAGTGTGTGGAGGAACGATGATGGGAACCCGACGACCTATGAGATGAGGGAGGTTTGTCATACGGACCTGCTCTGTGTGGCTGCTCCACCCCCTATGTGCTAACTGTCCTAGTGTGGGTCCTGGTCTGTGACCTGCTACTATGTGCCTGTGAGAAGCTGGGAGCCTGTCTCTCGGGAGGAATCTTTGCCTCATATAAATCACGGTAATATCTCTCTCTCTCCCCAGCTCTGACTAACTCCTAGCAAAGGTAGCTGATGGTCCAGTACATAAGGCTCTAAGCTCTGTGAATCTCTACTCTGTCTCCTGTCTCTGAGCTATCGCCTGATCTCGGTCCATGATGGCTATGTCCCTCTCTACCTCGAATGCATCCCTCTCTGACATCAGGACTCTCATCTGCTCCTCTAGGGAGGCAACCTGGGCTCGTAATGTTGCAGTATCGGGATCTACTGACCCTGTCTCATCCTGTCTAACCCTCACTACCCCATCCTCCTCCTTATCTAGCTCCTCTAGGATCTGATCCTGAATCTCTCTCTCATGATCATCATCCTCCTCGTCATCCTCCTGGTAAGCATCTAACAAACCTAAGGCATCAATCTCTACCTCCTCTCTGCCTGCCTCCTCGGTATCTGCCTCCTCCTCTGCTAGGATGTCTAGAATAGCCGCCTCTGTGGGCTGCACCTCCTCTCTGCCTATTGCAGTATCCACCTCCTCCCCTCCTCTACCAATGTCTGGCATGGCTGCATCCTCATCTCCTCGTACCTCCTCACGGATCAGTGACAATGGTGGCCCTCGTCCCCTCCGATCACGTCTCCCTCTCCTACCCCCTCGTCATCCACCTCGGCCATCATCTCCTCCATCACCACGGCCTCCTCTGTCTCCCTGACCTCTACCTCTGCCATGCCTGCCTTGCGGACCTATCCCTCACCGCTCTACCGGTGCTGGCTACTCTGGATCTGTCAATGGAATCGGTCTGTGTACTGCCCACCACTGATCATACTCCACTGTGGTCCCTGGGTCTGCTGGACCATCCCTCCATCCCCATGGAACTGCCTGTAGTGCATCAATGTCTACCTCGGCTGTGGCCACTGGAATCTCTGAGCCCCATAGGGGGACCTCTCGCGATGATCGCGCGAACTTAGCCCGTCCTCTCGGTACATCCTGCACCTCTCCAAACTGCCGATGGACACGATCTGGAAACTGATGCTCTATAATGTGGACATGTGACATTGTCCACCCAATCAAGAACTGTACCTATCGGCAAAACGACAAATGCTCATCCTTGTCTGACCAATCAGCGCAGCCCAAGTATGGCCTCCATGTGAACTAAACCATCATGTCTATGGCATGCCTGAAATAACCTGTATCTCCTATGTGGTGTTGCGTGTTTTCCCTCGCATAGCGGAAGGCATAAGGAGCGCCGTGTGGAAGGTCAACTGTAGCTGGTGGTCGAAAAATGGCAATGTGCTCCCATGCCCATACCATCAGGAGCGTGGTACCACAACTCATAGACTGTGCCTCTCGGTAGGCAATATCATGCAAATGAAAGTATAACATCCCAAGCAGACATGAACCCCAAGCATACACCACTCGACGCTCTAGCATGCCTATTAGCATCTCCCCCACCCCACAGGAAAACCATGACCTCGGCGGTCAGGAAGTACTATGCCGCCTATCAATGTACACAATGGACAGTCTAACTGCCTATACCTCTGAGCCAATACACGCCACCTAATCTCATAGTGGTCGAACCCTAACTGCCTGATGTCCACATGTGGGTAGTATCTACACATCTCGGCTGCACCCCTATGGGTATCATACGTCACCTATGTGCCTCTGATAGGAAGTCTGAGGATCCTGTAGACATCCTCCAAAGTAACAGTGGCCTCTCCAGTCGGTAGGTGAAAGGAAGATGTTTCCGAGTGCCACCGCTCGCATAACGCTGTCAATAAACCCCGATTCACCCGAATCTCGGGCATGTCTGTAACGTGAAGGAGACCAAGATGCCATAGGAAACATCGCTCTGCACTCCACAAGCTATCTCTGAATCGAAACATCGTGGGTCTCGACTCCCATGTATATATCGTATCTAGTACAACCTGCAATGGCATTATCCATGCCTCATGTCAGCATCAATCAACTACTCTAATGCAAAATGACTATAACTACATGCTATTCACATGCGTCACTGAAATTCAAATGCGTCATTGTCTTGCAAATGCGTCGTTATTTAACATATGCGGTGCATAAAATTCAAATGCGTCATTTCCTTAAACACATGCGTCGTTCGTTTTCACATGCGGTTACCAACCTCACATAGGTGGTGCACTATAACATATGCGTTGCAATAAAAATGAATGTGTCAAAGAAAATTCAAATGTGTTGCATAATAATCAAATGTGGCTATTCTAAACGCACATGTGATGCAAAATATCACATGCGGTTCATCAATTTACAAATGTGTCGAACCGCAACAAACCTAAACTAAACAATGCATGTAAATTTTCAAATGTGGTTTTTCACATGTAGATGCGTCGTTCACGCATACACATGCAGCGTTTTATTAAAATGATGCATATATAAATTTGGAATTAAATGCATTAAAATACGCGCAAATTGAAAATTTCAAAAGTCAAGTTTGAGGTACATACTGGGGGGTCCACGTCGGCTGGCCTCTGGAAGGTCCGGATCCTATACGCTCGATGATGGGTGTTCAGAACAGGGGACATCGTCGCTGTGAGTGCAGAGCAAATTCTCAATTTTCAAAGCTAGGAGGGTGCAAATGAATTGGTTTTTACCCCTTTCAATATATACCTAGGGTTTTGGTGGCATTCTTTCCTACTGGCCGCGTTAACTTCCAATTTCGATCAACCTGTACCCATCCCTAACATTTCCAAACTCAATTCTGTCAACTCCACTACGTTTCTGGCTATCCAATGGACTAATCGGGATCATTTCCAAATTTTTCTGAACTTTTTTGACAATTTGTCAATTTTCCCGAGGGGGCATACCTTCACCTGTTTTACACTGGGGCATTATTGGGGCATATTTCTTGTCGAGTTTCTTTGACACAATGCCTAAATGACATTGTATCAAAGAGGGGAAAATGTAGACACCGAAATTTGGTTTAGGCCTGCGACTTAAATATTCTTCGTAATTCAATATTCTTCACAATTATGATTAAATAATCTTAATTATTTAATCGATTTACCTTATCATTAATTCTTCTATTAATTAAATAATCTTAATTATTTAATTAATTCACACTTTTCTTTATTCTATCTGATTAATTAAATAAACACTTTTTATTTAATTATGTTACTAATTAACCTTAGCCTTCTTGTCAAATTAAATAAATTCTTATTTAATTTACTCTTTATCATACTTCAACTATAATTAAATAAATTCTTTATTTATTTAATTATTCATTTAAATCCCTTTATCACTTAATTAAATAAATCTTATTTATTTAATTATTCTTCAAATATCAAATCTTGAATTAAATGAATTATTTAATTCATGAATTATATTTTAACGCATTCCTCTATATTTAGATAATTGTGTGAGTTATCTAAGTATTCACTTTTACTCGACTCAAAGATCTATTTCAAATCGCTCAGTTAACTCTTGCTTTAATGTTTGAGTGGCTTTCTCAAGTAATCTCTTCGTCAAATCATTCAATCATTCAGTGCTAACTCAATTGCGTGTACATGCATATTAATTAAATATTCTTATTTAATTAATTAAACCTTGTGCGTGCATTCGAACAAGAGTTGCTTTAATCAATCTTCATCTTTATCACGCAAAGATAATTCTTCTGTTTTCGAATACTAAACTAGAAGATTAAATCATTTATTTAATCTTTAATTCTATTTCTAATTTATATCACTTATGTCATTACTAACTGTTATCAGAATGCATGTCTAATTAGTTGATCTCAACCGTCCGTTGATCTTTCAATCCTGACCTATCATTCGAATAATCAATTTTCTATAAATTGATCTGTTATTCTTCATTCCACTCTCTTGCGAAATCTTATGACTTTTGAGAGCACTTATCTTGAATCTTTGATGTTTTGCTAAATGACTATCATAGGCTATACTTGCACGAACTTACGAGAAATCTGAGGGCAATTATACTACACAAGCAAAATGGAGAAGGGCAATCGAGATGAATCATGGAAATACGTACAAATTTGGTGAGATTGTTCAAGTTTTATTTACGTTTTTGACTTCCTTTGTTCTTTGTTGCTTAGCATTAGATTGGCATTTTATATTTGTATTGCATGTTTGCTTTTAATCTTGTCTTTGTGCACTTTCTTGGTGTTACAACTCACCCTCAAGTTGGATAAGGCCATAGAAGATGAGACATTTGACAGTTCTATCGACATGCGTATTATGTACCTCTTCGAATTGGAGGAGAAGCGTACCCAAGTGGCAAACTATACATTGCAGAGCACCAAGATCAAGTGAAGAAGTTCTTCAACAAGAAAGCAAAGTCTCAAGATTTCCAAATTGGAGATCTAGTTCTCTTGTGGGACAAGAGAAGAGAGCCAAAAGGCATGCATGGGAAATTTGACTCACTATGGAGAGGACCGTTCAAGATTCATCAACTCTATGGTGAAAATAGTTTCTTGCTCGCATACCAGGATGACACTTCATTTTTTCTTCCACATAGTGGATAGCATCTGAAGCATTTCACTCAATGAGGTGATAGATGATTTTTATAAATATTTGTATAGTCTTTGCATCTTTTTCTTTTTTTGAGTCTCTTTTTTTGTCGCCTGATTCTACACCCAATGGATGGATGAAGGAACTTAGAGACTAGAATTCTTCTCCGTCTGATCATTTCAAAGAGTGATCAAAGGAATCCCCCCAGCTAGAGCCAAATGTTATCCTCAAATTCAGTGCATTCAATTCATGGGATAACCCCTATGAAACTTGTTTGTTTCATAGCTCACAAACTCTAAGAACGTGAATCGAGTAAAATATCAATTTTCCCTTGTGCATGGTCCCTAGCCTTGGAATGTCCTTCCAAGCATTAAACCCCGTCGATTTGTCAAAATTCATCTTTTTGACCAAGTTGTGAATTTCAGTTTGCAAGAGCTCAAAAAGTTTTTGCACTTGCAAGGTCAGGGTTTTTCCTTGACCCTACAAGTCAAAGTGTAGTTTAAATGTTGCTAGGTCGGCATTTTTTGCCTTGCAAGTTATCAACCAAAGTTTTATTTGCATAGTCATGAAAAATTACCACTCTTGCAACTCTTAGTTCCACATGAGTGCATTTATGAGTCCTTAAATGGCTTTTAGATCGATTTTAAATTGGTTTTTAGTCTTTTAAAATCTCATTCTATTTTCATTTTCATACGTTTTTTCCTATCTTGTGTGAATTTCCTAAACCTTGTTTGTGTTTGAGTTCCTCGTGCGTGATCTTCAAGTGGATTCTTCATGGATCCTTGTTAGGGTTATTCGTGTTTTCATCTGTGTTTCTCTTCTGTCATGTCTCTTTTTCTTTCTTCAGTTATTAGTGTTTAGTGTTTTTATTTTTTATTGTATTTAACTTTTTGTATAGTTTGGGGTTTTTTGATTTCAATGTTAAATTTGGTCGGCATTCTTTTTCCCTAATCATATACCTGGTTAAGGATATTTCTATTTCCTATGTGGGTTCTCTCATGATCTCATGTTTTGGACTATTCAAAATGGTTGGAGTCGAAGCCCTAAATCTTAGTTGCCCATTACATCATATCATTGATCATATGAAATAACAGTTTAGGGTTTTTAAAACTTGTAACCAATAGGTTTTGATTTATGTTTGCATTATAATGTTGATTTTATTTCAATTTGGGAAATGACCATACATGTGCCCTAACCCATGAGATCGCGAGATTATATCGATTAATGTATGGAAGTATGACAACATGATACCGTTTGGACAAGGTTTTTCCCTGATCAAGTGATAGGGACTTTCATTCATGTGTCATGCAGTCTCATGAAAAAATATAGATGTTGCATGGGTTTCATTTTGTCTTTGTGGCATTGATATTTTCACCGACCATACAATTCATAGCCCTATCCATGTTACCAACGCCCAATGAAATATTATACTTTTCACTTATTTAATATTGGCAAACAATATGATGTTTAACACCCTCATCTTGCAAGGTTGGGGTTTTACCCTGACCCAACATCAAAATGAAAATTCGACCCAAACATGTGAGTGTTAAAATATAATTCTTATGCATTTTAAAAATGATATTCCAAAGGATGCACGAGTGAGGTTTTTTCCTGCCTATGCATAAAAGGATTTTACCCTTAGTTGTAAGGTCAGGGTTTTTCCCTGACCCGACAACAAATGTAAAGTTCCTTATATTTTTGCAAGATTGTTAAGATTTAACGACTTAGCAAAAATTAAAAAGCTCTACCCCCTATATTTGCATAGTCAGCATTTTATGACTACTTTGCAAAAAGAAAAGTTCTAACCTACTTGCATTGTCATTAAAATTTAACGACTTTGCAAATTTTTGAAAAAACATTAATTCCACTTGCAATAGTGTCATTTTTTAGTGCAAATACATTCCAAGCATCATTTTCACTTGCAATATAACTAAATTTTAGTAACCCTACACATTTTTGCTCAAAATTTTCCTAACACTAGGAAATTTTTCCGCCTTGCATTCCACTTGCTAATTTGCTCACTTTTGCTCTGTTTTCTGCCACCATCACGTCTAAGCTCTCCAAACCCATGTAATTGTTCAAAATTTCTCCACTTTTACATCCAACATGCAGTGTCTTAGGATTTTTGAGCCATTACATCTTAAGTGTAATATCCCATGTGAGAGCTCATTTTTTTCCACCTTTGCATCTGAATTGCCAAAGCATATGTCGTCGCTCAGAATTTTCCCATCAGTGCATAAAATCTTGTTTTTCTCTAACACTAGAAAATATGAAATTTTTGCAGCTACTCTTGCATGCCATTCTGATCTTTTGTGTCCAAGTTCCTAAGAAATTTTGATCGATTTCTTGCCTATCACTGATCAAGAAATCCATGAAATAAAACCAAAAGGTTCTTCCCACCAATTCAGTTATTCAGGAGTATACATCAATGGTTCGAAAGGAATTTGAAGATGAAGCTTTCTCAGTAGCTTCAATGGTCAAAATGATGGATATTCAACTTACTCTAGATAATTTTAAAATTGTTCCTAAAAGGCATGAAAAAAATCCTACAACGACGCTAGAGATTCAGTTACAAGAGTCTGTGGTATCTTCAAGCATACTTTAGAACCAAATGAAGATGAAGTGCGAGCAATCTTGAAGAAGCACGATGATTTCCTTGTGAAGGATGGTGGAGAAGGCTAAATCTTCCTTGCATTAGTTTTTAGTATTTCCATTCTTTTTGTAATTAGTGTTGGTGTAATTAATATTTAATTACACTTTACATAAGTTTACTTAGGTAATTATTTAATTCCTAGGTTAATTAGTTGTCATCCTTATCTTGTAGAGCTATCTTGTTGCTCAAGATAAGATTAGGGTTATGCATCTTTGCTTTTATAAAGCAAATCATTATCTTGTAATTATTGAATTCTCGAATAATAATTATTTGCACATCTTCTTGCAAATCTCTATTTTTTTGTTTTTCTCTTATGTGGAAGGTCTATTCTGGTTTGCAAATCTGATCTTAGTTTCTAACATGGTATCAGAGCCTTGATTTGCAACCCCTTCTCATATTTTTGAGAAAATCATTGTAGGGTTCATTAAGGATTCCTCAAGGGTATCATGCCTTGAGTTCATTCATGAGGCATTTTGGATCAGATCGGGCTTCACCATTGGATTCATAGCGTTGGAAAAAGTCAAGATTGGCTTTTGTTTTGTAGATTTTGGCCATCATTTGCCAGATCTGTGAGGGTTTCAAGTTGGGAGATTTTTTGAAAGTTCTGGGAGTAGCCGATTTTTTGGAGTAGTTTGAGCAGAAACAGAGGTCACTATCACATTCACAGCTGCCAAAAACCCTAAGATCGCCTTTCATTTCGTTGATTTTGGTGAAAGTTGTTTTTGAGGCAATTTTTTTTTGCCTCGGGGGCCGTACGGCCTCCCCAGCACGCAGTCTGAGGCTCGAAAATAGAAAAAATGTTGAAAAGTGGCATTTTTCGGTTCCCGTATCGGCGCTCCCAATAGAAAAGCCTCCCGCCGCTGGGTGGCCACCCACCGGCCGCTTAGACCAGCGACGCCACCAAACGGCCGCCGGCCAAGCCCAGCTCCCGCGGGCTCCTCCGCCAAAACCCCCTGTCATATGGAGGTTCAGGGGCTCGCGCCCAGCTCGGCTCCTAGTAGCGAAATATTCCACCCAATAGAATATTCTGGGAAACGAAAGAATATTCCAATCTGTACAATGCATATTCCATTCCGCCAGCAATTTCTGGAATATTCCTTGGAACATAAGAATATTTTGGCATTTATCCATATTCCGGCAGCCGAAATTTTTTTTTTGGCAAGGGGGGGTGGGATTTTTTTGCCCCGATGGCTAGATGGCCGTCAAATTTAATACAGTGAACTGCTGACGTCAGCATGACGTCATCGACCGTACGACCTCTTTGCCCCTCCTAGCCCTGATTTTTCCTAAAGGAGCATTTTTTTTCTTTTGGTCATAACTTGGGCATACGGTATCGAAATCGGGGAAACAAGATATCGCCGAAAAGCTGGTTCTGAGCACTTTCTAGTGGGGCAAGTTATTTATTAGTACTTTTCTATTTATCTACTATTTTTTCTGTTTGAAGTCAGATGTTCATTTTGGGCTTCCGAGCTCATAACTTTTTTCCACGATCTCCCTTTTTCATCTTCTTTAAGGTGTTGGAAAGGTATTGAGGAGCTCTATCTTTCTTTCCATGCACTTTTTTCTGTATCTTTCCCAAGTTTATCGTTATTCCATATTTGTCCCGATGGGTGTTTTGGAGATTACTTGGATGTTTTGGCAGTTGGAAAGGTGAAACTTGAATATTTGCACTTCATTTCAGTACCACATCATGTTATTTTCTTTTTATGCATGTTTAAGATACTCTCCTTTTACAATCGTTGGGTTATTGTAATAAATGAACTGAGATAAAGTTCCATCAGGGGGGTTTCTTGCATAATAATCTGATTAGAGTGTGCATGCACTTTGATCTCCATATCCATTTGATTTGTTGGTAGCTCGTATGGGTTATTTGGTTTCCTAGTTTCTTTTGGCCACTTTTTTTCTATAGCTTGACACATATTAGATTCATCGGTTCATACTTCAGTTGAGAGATTATGTTTCTTGATCCTCATTGGTTTAGATTCTTCTCAGTTTGAGGGCCACATTTTTATGGTTAATGTTCCAGAGTCTTTTTTGGTACTCCTTCCGATGGAAGAGTTTCAGTCACAGTTTGGCATCAGCATCGAGATACATGGCTTCCAAATTCTGTCATCATCTCATCTACTATTGCTTCACAGATTCTAGGGTTGTTCCAGTTTATGAGTTTCCAGTGTTTCGTGGCATCGGGTCTGCTGTCACATTATCATGATTCTGGTTTTGGTTTCAGTTGTAGACAGAAGTATCTTTCCTTGCTTGTCAGATTGCGGTTCCAGTGTTACTCCACAGTGTTCTTCCAGTGCTTCTTTGCAGCAGTCATCTCATTGTAGGGGGGTTTTGTCCCACTGGGTTTTCCTTCTCTACCTCATCATTGCATTTGTAAATGAGTACCTGATCAGGCCTTGTTGTCAGGATTCATCTTTGCATAATAATTTTGCTTCTCCCTAAGTTGCACTTATGGGGGGGTGTTGGTGTAATTAATATTTAATTACACTTTACATAAGTTTACTTAGGTAATTATTTAATTCCTAGGTTAATTAGTTGTCATCCTTATCTTGTTGAGCTATCTTGTTGCTCAAGATAAGATTGGGGTTATGCATCTTTGCTTTTATAAAGAAAATCATTATCTTGTAATTATTGAATTATCGAATAATAATTATTTGCACATCTTCTTGCAAATCTCTACTTTTTTGTTTTTCTCTTCTGTGGAAGGTCTATTCTGGTTTGCAAATCTGATCTTAGTTTCTAACAATTAGTCAATACATGGAACATTGTAAACGTATTTTTTGAAACAATAGAAAATGGCGAATGTAACACACCCCCACATGGTTAAATCTAGTGTAAATACTTTTAGTTTAGTATAGTTTACTTTTGTTCCAATAAGCAGTAAGAAGGGAGCCTCCCCTTTTAGAGAGGATTGAACATTCTCATCACAATTGTGGTTGAAACTCCTATTTTGTAATTTGTAAAGGAATTACAAAATATTCACCCAACATTCATATTGTTTAAATTGAAAATAAACTAGTTGTTGTAGGTTGAAAACTAGGGTTACTTCGAGAAGAAGAAACCTAGTGAAACTTAGGAGAATAATATGATTTATGGAATTCAAACATAAGTCTATTTTAGGATTGAAACTATATGTTAAGAGGACTAAAATTATACTTTTAATGATGCATATTTTATGATTAAAATCTATTTGAAAATGGATTTTTGGGAAATATATACTAGTAAAATTGTGATGAAAAAAATTAGTTAGTGTTTGTCATGTCTTCAATAAATCTTATTTCAATAACTAGGTTTCTCTAAATTTTTTATCACTGATATATAACTCAATTTTCTAAATCCTCACTATAAACCAACCATACCCAATTTCTATATTATGTGATGTGGATTCATTAGTGACTGTCTATATGTGCTACTATTTTTAGAATTATATTTTTGATTAGTGATTTATAAAATATAGTAAATAGATTAGTTGCAAAAATACTATCTAGGTTTTGTAAATATATTTGTTATCTTTCTAACACATTTTGAAAGTTAAAAAAATGTTATATGATGAGAAATTTATTTTCATTTTAGTAAGAAATATTATTTGTGCAATTTAAATAGAAATAGCTAGTAAGAAATTCATGTTTGGTCTATGTGATCTCTCAACATTGTTTAGTTTGTTTGTACTTATCATTAAGTATGTTAAGTTATTTTTTAGTACTAATTGTAGGAGTGTGAACATAATTTGGAACTTATTCTCTATGCTACTCATACGCCTGAGTAGAATGGTCTTGTATTTGAGAGTCCCTTGGTGGATTTGGTCATTAATTTTATTATGTCATGATTAGAATGTGTAGACACGTAAAATATACTGATTGACATCGTGCATCTGATCCTGACTTACTAACATCGTTTCTTCCTAAATCATCCCTCGGTCTAACCATTTAATCAAATTCCCCTATCTGATTAAATTCATCAATATTCGTCTCTTAATTAAATAAATTATTTTTTAAGTCAATCTCTTTTGTTAATTAAATCAATCCGTTTGACCTAATTATCTCTATTGAATTAAATAATCAATTTATTTGATTAGATCTCTAAAGTCCATCCACTAAATTAAATAAATTAAAACCTTATTTGATTTAATCTAACATCATCTCTTTTAATTAAATAAATCAAAATCCTCATTTAATTGGCCTCTTATCATATTCCTCTCTTATTTGATGTAAATAAACCCATAAATCTAAGTCAAATAGGTCACATCATCTAACCTCCTGTTAAATTAATTAACCCTTGATTAATTTAACCTCATCTCATGTCACATCCTCTAGATAATGCAAGTTGCACAAGAAAATAGATTTAATTCATTTATTAAATCTCTATTTTCCTCACAAGGCATCTTTTTGGAATATTCTTTCAATTTGAATTCAAAAATTTCAAGTCAACATGTACATCCAACAAGGCATTTAAAATCTCTTACATGTCCTTTTCCTTGAGCCAAGTGGCATTTATTGCATTTTCCCTTCCCTCTTGCATGTCATTTCAAAAATTTGAATTTCAAATATTGGCATTTATTGACACAAACCCCAAATCTTGCACATCCATCATCCATTCATAGCTTGACAAGTGGCATCATATCATTGGATGAATGTTAGTCCCACATTGCTCAAATTTGGACATTCATCCATCTTGAAATCCTATAAATAAAGAGCTCATATCCTCATTTTATCATCCACAATCCAAGCAAAGTTACCATGCTCAAATATCTCTTGAATTTCATCCATTATCATTGAGTCATAGCTAGGTTTCTTGCAGATTTGGCTTGGAGTTCTCATCTTTCATCAAAGTGGATCAATATCATCTTCAACATTCGAAGCTTGCATCTTAGGAATTGGGAAAGGGCCAATTTTCACATCAAATTGGCACCAATTCCCCCATGGGATCATATGTTTGTTTTTCTAATTAGGATTTAATCTTGGTTTTGTCACTTGCATTGTGTTTTTCACTATTTTATTCCTAATTTGAATATTGTAAATGGATTTCATGGGGAATCCTTGTTTTAGTTTGCAATTCCTTGTTTAACTTGCTTACTCATGTTGTTTTGCAGGTACTAGGAGAAGGGTTCGCACAAAATGTTTTAGATTCCATTTATTGTTTTATTTGTCCCCCCAACTTAGTTTGTGTCAAGACAATCTCTTTAATGAGGTTGTGTTGTTATGTTGTGTAATACTTTCTTTGATTGTGTGCATGGGATAAGTTATCCTCATTGTGACTGTACAAACCTAGGTTGGGTTTGTGTTATATTGTCTCCTTAGTGAGTTAATTCTATGTGAAATATTTTATGCCATGGGTATTATATCTATATTTTAAATTATTTGTGTCATGATTCTACTCATGAGGATAGGGTTCTATTCTAATGGGCATGGTGCATGCATGGTCTATCTCATTGGTTGTATTTGAAAGAATGGTATGTGATTTATCTTATATTTTAGGATGGTTGATATTTTACCTTATCTAGTTTGTTCCTTATAACTGGAGACATAATCCCCCATAATAAAGTTGGCTAAGATTTGAGCTTTCTCACCTTGCTATATGTACCAGATCACAATAGGCTCTAATGCTCTCAGTGGTAGAGGGTCCACAAGCAATTTAAATGTTATATCCAAATTACACTACTAGAGCTAGGAGATCTTTGAGTTAAGTCATGTGTCCCGCTCGATCTAAATACACTCTATTTAAATAATTCTTCTAATAGGGGTGCTATGTGGTTGGTATCTATAGTTAACCTTCTCATCTTGTGCGAGGTAGTGATACTTGGGTTTATAGTATCATGGGAGATGCCCTCTAGATGGGTTTTGGGTACTAGGTGTGTATATGATGTTTGAGAAATCTTTGTGTGATTTTAATTATAAGTCATTATTTTGTGATCTTGTAATGTATAATGTATTTTGTTGCAATTTTTTCTATGTACTTTATTTATTGGTATGACTTGTGTATTTGAGTTGTGAATATTTTGATTATTTATTGTTTGCATGTCATTACTTTTATGTGAGTTTATTTATTTGAATTATTGTTATTGGTACATTTGGATACTTATGTTGCATAAATGTTAGGATGAATGTAGTATGGGATGCATTTAGTCCTACCTTGGGCATGTGTTCTTAGTAAGATATGTAACATCACATAAAGAGAGTGTTCATAGTATGTGATATGAATAGAAAGTCATGTGGACATTGTATGTGGTTTTTGATGAATTGTACTAAGTAAAAAATTAAAAGGTTGAAAGGACTAGTGATTTTATTGATAGTCATATTTGGCTTGCTCATGTCCTTGCATTCATATGTGTGTTAGATGTTAAAAATGATTTGTTGTGAAATATTAGTTGTGTTGAAATTTATTTTGGTATGTGTGTATTATTGAGAACATGTGTTGTGAGATCTATTTCATGTATTTGAGATTTTTTTATCTATGATCTTATGTGTATGATTATGTGTTAGTAAAGGAATGAACTGTTAGGAAAAAGAAGGTGTCTCAACCTTTGATTATTCTTAGAATGTTTAATTATTGAGTTGCCTATTTTATTATTTTATTATTTATGGGCTTTACTTTTTGAAGATAACTCAAGAAAGATTAGGAAGTGGAAAGTTGCTATTACAAGTGGAGTTGTGCATGAAGGCAATTTCTATTTCATGTTGAGTTTGTATGGAATGTGAGCTTTGAAGATGCAGTCATATTTTGGTAGATGCAACTTTTACATGTGTAGGTTTAGTGACAATTGGTAGTTGTAATATTGCATTTGTTGACAATTGAAAACTTACCGTTGTGCATGTGTAGTGGTTTTGGCACTTCACATGTTGCATCTTCAAACTAGTGCATTGGATTTTAGAAAATTTTAATTCATGCATTGTAAGCTCCTATATATTGAGCACTTATATTTTGGAGTTGTATATTATTGTTTTGTTGAAGTACTGTTATGTTGTCAGAATTACTCCATAATCAAGAAGAAATGTGAAGACTCTTGCAAGAGCATAGCTCTACAATTATGTTGTAACTTGTTTGTTGTTGTTGAATAATATAATTGAGCTGTGTTTTGGAGTGTGGGGTTTTTCTCCCAAAAGGGTTTTCCCCACATAAATTTTGTTTTGTTTTCATTGTTTATTTGTTTATGACATGTATGTGCATCTAAATATATAACTGTGAAGGTTTTTAAGATTTTTTTGCAACTCTCTCTTGCTTAGATTGGTGTAGGAAGCATCTTCTGCACACTCAACTTCCTTTCATGAACTAAATAAGATAATCAATAGTATTGTATTGTACCACACTTTGGGATTGTGGATGGCACTTCTTCATATTGACTAATGGAGGAGGAGGAAAGGACCATCCTGATGGTGGGTTCACATCATTCCCCAATTAGTAGTAGAAGCATGGATCTTGGAGGATTGGCTTGTAGAGTTGAGCTTGGATTTCTTTAGATACTGTTGACAGTGTACATTATTTTTAGAAAACTTGTATATGTGTGGTTAGATTCATGACCTATTATATTCTTACCATGGATGAGGATTGTAGTTTTGACCCCGTATATATCTTGGGTATATCATGATGTTATCTTTATTGTTGATTACTAGATATGCACTTGTGAGACATTCATATTATTGCAATGCACTTATTGTTGTACTTCCTTATTGTACTACTAAAGTGTGAGTTATATATTGTGTGGATCTTATTGGGTATCACTTGTATTCCTTTCACATTGTTGAAATATTGTATCATAGAATTTAATGAAATTTATCTTGTGCCTTTTTGTTAGCATTGGGATATTTATTTTGATTAATTTTTTAAAAGTTTTGAGGTTGTTACAACTATTATTCTTGTAACTATCAATAACACCTTACACTTAGTTAATGTTATTTGTATTAATTGATGAATACAAGCATCAATATGAATACATTGTAAAACTAATTAATGCTTAGTTTGGGTTCTCCAATAGAAAAATACCAACTATGAATAAACATATAATTCCATATCACTTAAATATAAATGTAATGGATAACAATAAATGATTTAGGTCATCCAAATTTTAATTTAAATAAAAACTAAGCACACATTTTAGACTTGCTAAACATGTAAGACAACTAAAAGTTTCTTTTAGTACATTTTTATATATGACCTAGCTACTAACTACTTTGATGAAAACTCTAAATTAATGACATGGATGTAAAATATGATAAATGAGTACAATTATATATATCAAATTGGATAACATATATACAATTATTCATACATATAATTGTGATAAAAACTAATATCAATCTTGGGACTTGCAAATGAATATGAAAATTTTAGTTCCTTATTACTTTCATATAAATGTAAAATGTACATGGATGAAAAAAATTGGATTAGAGCATCCAAATATTAATCTAAATATAAAGTTAATAATGAATTATAGATCTATTAGAATTAAAGAAAAAAATACACTATTTTTTTTTTAAAATTAGAATGTTGGATCACCTCCAAAGATAATTGTAAGTAAATTGATTACAAGAGGGAAGCACAAGGCATACATTACATGAATAATGATAGATATTTATATTTATGTGTTGATATACATGAAATGGAGGAAAAATATGTAATGATGTAGTACATCCTTGATCATGAAGTGGTTGCATATTCTTTTTATTTTTTTTATTTTCACGTGTGACATGCCCTTCGATATCATGGGGACGGGGGGAGACTAGATCTCATGACTTCTTGCTTGCAACATAATACTTCAGTCAATCGAACTAGACCCCCCACTACAAATAATTGCATAATTCTAATCCTTTCAATTTATTCACAATTAAAATTTTACCTCTAGATTCTATATTATAAATTATACTTTTTCTTTTTTGATGCAAGATACTCCCCAAAACACATATTTTCACAACAACAAATTCGAAGATGTAAACAAAGATTCATAGTAATTTCATTCCATTCTTTATTTTGCATACAAAATTGTCTTACAAACATGAATCAAAACATGAACCTGCATGACCTCTCACTATCAATCTATTTCTACTGCGGCCTTTTCTTCTTCTTGTTAGACTTTAACTTCTCTGTCAAGCTTCATGGCTGCCCCATCCCACTCTAACTTCCACGCTGCCCCACTTTCTAAAACCTGCAAAATTCTTTTACTTTCACCACACCCCATTCTTCTATTTTCTTCATTCACTTCCAAGATGCCATTTTCTGTGTTTTACTTTCTGTTTTGAAATCTTTTTTAAACAAAGGAGTGATTTACTCCTCCTGCAAGCTCCCCCATCTGTTTTTCAAAAACCCCATATGAAATTTTTTAATTGTTTTATCTTCTCTTCTCTCTTTCCACCTTCTACGTCTCCCTCTCTCTCTATGAAATCTGATTTATTTTTTTTTAAATAAGGGAGGGTGCCATGTTCTTCCAATGTCTTCCCTCAATCCTTCCTGTTTACTGCAGATTTTGTCTCCCTAATAAAAGTTAATAATTCCTCATTAAAAGAGGCGCCCCAAGTGTTTTCAATGCCTCACAAAAAGGGAGAGAGCTGTTAGCAACTTTTAAAATGAAGATTCTCCTTGACTACCCAAGTGGCTTTGAAACAGCCAAGACTTGATGCATTTTTCTTAGCAATTTTTTTTATTTAGCTAGGAGAATTTATTGCCTTCAAACAGCATCTCCAGTTTTTAGTTTTATGATTTTCTTTTTAGGAGAGAAAATCACCTTTTTAAATTGAGCCAGCTATTTCAAAAATAAATTTTTGCATAGCTTTTTATTAGATGCTTAAAATCATCCGAAAACAAGGTATGAGGAATGATTCAAAATAATTGTTTTCATGAAACTGTCAACTCAACTAGATAACTGTGTTTAGCCAAAATACTCATTTTTGCAGATTTGATCTAAATTAGAGGTTTCTTGATGAAGCAAGATGTCAAGAAATAGTTAACATGAACTAAAATTGAAAATAAAGCATACACTTATACTCTTACATCATTTTTCCTTAAGATCGCAAATTCCTTTAAAAATAAGTAACAAGTAGCTACACAATGAAGTCATATCCTTATTGATAAGGTGAAAGAGGATTAAATTTTCATAGAAGACTATGCAATACAACATGAAAAGAAAAAATATGAGAATAAGTCACGAAGATTAAATTTAAGCATGGCCTTAATATGAATAATTTTTAACTAGTTTTTACCTATCACTTGAACATATAATATTAAAATTTGCATGCTAGGGTGTTGCACAAAAGTGCACACCATTATTTATTTTCAATTATCAAGTATCATTATGATCTAGCTTCATATGATCACTATGAGAAAAGATTGAACACTATAAAATCAACATCTAAATTGAAAAGAAAATATAAGACATGTCCATATTTTTCTTGGCATGACTTCCAACTTGTGCAAAATTGTTAAATTAATCCAAGTGTTTGATTAAGGTGAAAGGAAGGGAGAAATCCACCTCCCATACCTTGTACAAAAATATATAATGGTGTCTCTAGGCACAATCATGTTCACATATTAGAGGTGAGCACATTTTGAGGATTTCACATAGTAGGCTCAAAAGTACATTAAAAGGTCAAATCTATAGGAAAAGTTCAAGGCCTACAAGGATTAGATTCACAGTTGCAAGATTCTTGCACTAGAGATAATAATAAACAATATTACATCTATTAGGATTGGCTTGATGTAGATCAAAATTTTAATCAATGAGATGAATTATTAAACATCATAGATACAACATATTATCATTCATCAAGTCCTCACATTAAGTATCGTACTCCTCTTTATTGATATAAGAATCTATTTATGATTTTTTTTGTATTTTTCTAATTCAACTCAAATATCTAGATTTTGTATTATTTCTTCTTTATAGTTAGTTTAACCTAGATAATTATAGAGGGTGATTTTATTTCCTTATATAAATTGGTTAACTTTATATATTTTATTTCCTTCTACAAATTGGTTAACTTTATATATCTAAATTGGTTAGCCTCAAGGATTCTATTTTTTATTTTCATTTTTAGATTTGATCATTTTTTAATTTCCTAATTTTTATCAAGTATAATTTAATAATGGAACCCTCCATCCTCTTTAGTGATGAATACTCTTCTTTCTTAATGATATGATAAGGAATGATTGTATTTCTATGTTGATTCCTAATATTGTGTCTTTCCCATGTTTCCTTGTTAGGTGAGTAATACTCATGATGAATATGCGATTTTCCTAACTATAATGATATTTATGTTTATTACAAAATGAATGTTCCCTAATATGTTTCTTTTACTAAAATGCAAATGTTATTAGATCATTTACTATATATAATGTCTTATGCTTTACCATGCTATGATATGATCTTAAATGTTTATTTTTAATCATATCATTTCATAAGGCTAAAAATTGATGTGTTGTACTTCATTAATTTATTATTTTGGTAGTTTTTACTTAGCAATCCTTGAGGATCTATCTGTGGAATTTAGTGATACCATTTATTTTTTGTGCTCCTTCCTCCTCATTGATATTTGTAATATCTTTGATGTTAGATGTAAGTCAATTGAATTCTATGATGCACAACCAAAAAGAGGTGTTACAAAAAAATATCTTTCACCTTCTTGTAGTGCATATTATATTCAGTTTACCTAGACCCAAGTCTTTTATTTTCAAGTAGAATCATCTTCACAAGTTTATCATCTATCTAGGTACACTTATTTGGTAATTAGTAGGGAAAAAAACTATATATATAAAAAAAAATAAAAATAATTTTTTGATATGATATCAAATCCTCCTCCTCAGTTGACAAAAAAATTAAATAAAATAATATGATTTAATTAATCAAATTAAGAACAATCAAATAAGTTTTTATTTTAGAATTAATTCATGCATCCTAAGTATGCAAAAATATTTAAAAGATAGTTATAGAGTAGATCATTATACAAACTAATGTTAATCCTATGAAGGTAGCTACAACATTAGAGCCTATTTAAAATCATGATTATAAGGCCTCATTTGGATCTTATGAATTGACTAGCCCTTTAGTCATATAGGGAAATCTACCATTATATATTATTAGCAAAATATAAGAGCATAATATTGAAAGGGCTTTGATAGATAATAGATTAGGTTTGAATAATTTTAGTAGAGAATTTATGGATAAGATCAATCTCAAATTTTAAAAATTATAGAAATTAGAGGTCAATGTTAAAGGTTTTGATAATTTGGGATGAAAATTACTAAGGATTATTTATTTTCCCTTACATAAACCTATTCTATTGATACATAGTTTCATGTTATGCCTAGCCATTGAGTAGATAACATTCTTTTGGAATGTCCTTGGATCCATTCCATAAGATTGGTTTCTTCTACACTTCATCAATCATTAAGGTTTATTCATAAGAATAAGATGAATGCAATATACATGGATAATTAATATCAAGAAAATATCAATTGGTAGAGACATAAAGTACTTTGGTTCCTTGAAATAGATTGATAACATAATCTTAACCATAAAAAGATTTCCCTATATTGAAACTTTAAGTTGATCATGAGGATGATTGGGGGACTCTTTATTTTACTGCTTGTACCAAGGAGTATAAATTAAATGTTAATTGTTTTAAGATTCCCCCTTTTATATATGGATCCTACTACATATGATTGACAATGATCATCCTTACATGATAGTTATAGAGAAGATATTCTTACATATACATGTGATTTTATGAGTATACTTGAGGTTGATTATGATGATGATTCTATGTTATCATTTTGATAGTTACATAAACAATATGGTAAAGGATTTGAAATTTTGCATAAATATGATTACAAAGGAAAATGTTTAGGCTCAAATGAACAAGGTGTTATAGATCCCGTCAAATCAAAACATTAATAAAAAACACAAGGTCTAGGTAATATTCCACATAATGTAACTTAAGGCTTGAAGAATAAGAAGAAAATAAATTTTAGTTAGTGCATTTCAACTCATTTGATAGATCTCTTATTACAGTTAGTACATTCAAAGTTATATGATTTCTCTTCACTTGGTCCTCCACTATCATGCCCTAATTTAACACATAGGACAATAACACAACCTACAATTTTTTTATTGATTACATAAAACACCATTCACTAATAACCATGTACACGCACGATCATGTGTCTATACACATCGAACGATGTTGGATGTGCAACATCAAAATTTGACACGTCGCTCGAGGGTGGGGTGTGGGAATACAATCCATTTGGGTTGACACTCAACCCTAGGTAATGAGATAACTACACTAAATTGAAAGGGGAATTCTATTATTTTCTCCACAATCACATAGTACTACTACGGTTTTGAAATGATGAAACTCTTGAGACATTATTGTTCATCTTATTTAGCATCCATAGTTTTACTATTGTGACTCACCTAATGACTTTATTATCTAATTCCAAATTTTAGTAATGACACTATTATTATTAATTTGAACAATAATGTTAACGTCATATGGCTATTATGAGCAACATTAATGTCATTTCAACCTATCAACATTAATGTTACTATTATCTACAATGTTGAAATTCAATCGTAACATTAATATTACTATTTATAACATATAATAGCATTTCCCCTAATTTGATAAATATGAAATCAATCTTTGATCTATTGTTAACTATTAGAATTATCAGCTTTACCATAATGTTTTTGATAAAATAAGTTGCATTTACAGGGTGCAGTACCCTTTACACAAAGGAGCCCAGAGGACCAAAGTTAGATCAAACACCAAAAACTAACAACATATAGTCCAGTTATAGAAACAACAGATAGACACCAAAAACTTATAGAAACAACAGCCAGGCAACAAAAGGAAAGCCCACCCAATAACAAAACACACCCCATCGATCACTTAGATAAAACCTCCCACTCCTCAAAGAGGAGCTTCAACACATCATCGTCAACCCACTTGTTGGAATCATCTTCCATAGTCTTCTTGTCGATCTCCTCTTTCAACACCTCAAACAGAGTAACAACTAAGTGGTGGATGACCTTGATCGTGAAGTGTGTCAGCCTTGTGAATTTATTTCCAGTTTATCAAACCAAGTTAGCAAATTATTGAGTTCTTCTCCCTTATCTGTTTCCACCCTGTTAGTCACCTTAACCCGAGTTGGATGATCTAAGGACTATGGTGCGGATTCCTCCAAGATCATCTTATTTAACTCAGGGAAATGGTTCAGACCTTCCACAAACTCCTTGATCTCTTCAACAGTATCATGCTTTCTCTCCTCTTTGCCACCATTCTACTCAAAACTGCTAGAAATCTCATCAACCAACACCTCCTTTTTGTTCTTTTCCAGTTTGTTAGATCTTTTGACACTAGTCTGATAAGTCCCCATGTCAACACTGGTCACAACTACCATATCCCCATGAGATTCTCTATTAGTAGATTCCACATCTTCATTGTCTATGGGCAGTTCCTCAACCTAGCAAGGGGTTCCCTTATTACCCTTTTTTGGTTCTAGCTTGGTCTTGGTAGGTAGTTTACTGTCTTTCTTAGTGGGTGTGTTTTTCGGCTCACATAGCCTTGCAACAACTTTAGACTAAGCTAAGCCTATGCCACCTTTTTTCTTTTTGGCCAAGAATTTAGTTTAGGATCCTTGGGGGGTTGACATGCCATAGAGGGGGTCTTTCTTTTATGCCCAACCGAAGCAACCAAAGAGGGTTTATCAAGGATTGGTCAGAGGTTTCCTATTCCTCTATTCTAATGACCGAGATGGGTTTTGGTGGATAGAGGGCCATGTTTACCATAATGTTATTCTCAACAATAACATTATTAGATTTATGATACACATTGATTGTACCTATATATTAACATACAATAATGATATTACATTTAGGCCAACATTGTTATTAACATAAATCGTAGTTATATTAACTTTTATATTATTATCATTATTCCTATAGTTAAAAAATATATACCACTATCTTATATTAACTTTGGCGGATGGAGGAGTTAAGGTTTAACCAACTAAGTTAGATAACCTATTAGTATCAATGTAATAATTACTACTACTGGAGGGATAACCCAACTTGATCAATTACACTATATCCTCTTATTATTAATATAAATGGTACTACACAACTAAGGTTATTTCTATTTCTATCAAAGGTTTCTTCAGGTTGTGGATCAACTTATCTTGACTCCTTTTGATGTGTTGGTGAATGGTTCTCCCTCCCCTTTTTTCAGGAGTTAGTGTGGTCTAAGGCAGGGAGATCCTATCTCTCCACTATTTTTCATTTTTGATGGTGAAGGCTCTTCGGAGAAATATCCAGAAGGCTCTGTCAAACGATTTTTTGAAGGGCCTTTCTCCTTCTTCTAGATGTGATCTAGTTAGCCATCAACAATTTGCTAATGATACCAATATGATGGGTGAATCATTTGTTCGTGAAGTCAGAAATGTGAAGGGGATGATTGAGGCTTATGAGAAGGCTTCTGGTCAATGTATTAATCTCCCCAAGAGTCAATTTTTTTCCTTAATACCCCTAAAAATCTGTAATTAAAACTTGCTAGGATTCTCTCATGTAATAGGGGTGAGCTCTCTTCTACCTATTTGGGGCTTCCTTTGTGTATTTCTAAGATCTCAAAGTCCTAGCTAGGGCTGTTGGATAAGTTCAACAGAAAGCTAGTGGGTTGGAAAGGGGGCCTTCTCAGTCAAGCGGGGAAGGTACAACTCACTTCCTCTACTCTTCAAAATCTACCTCTATATGTAATGAGTCTTTTTAGAATTCCAGTCAAATTTGAGGAGAAAATGGAACAAATCATGAGAAGATTTTTGTGGTCGGGTGTTGAAACCAAAGCTAGAATTCCTCTTGTTGCTTGGGATTTGGTTTGCAAACCAAAGAAATGGGGTGGTCTGGCATCAACAACCTAAAAGCTTTCAATAAGGCTCTTTTGTTGAAAAATGTCTGGAGGCTTCTCAATGGAGAAGCTGATTGGGCCTCCCTAGCTAGAAACAAATATTTGCATGGAATTGGGAGATCCTGGAATATGCTATCTTCTGATGATATCCCTTCTGGTTCTTGTTTCTGGAGGAATATTGTCCCTTGTAGGGATTTGATTGCAAATGGTGTTAGGTGGTTGTTGGGTGATGGTATCAGAATTCTTTTTGGGAGGATGTTTGGTGTGACTTGAAACCTTTGATCACTTTCCCTTGGGCTCCTCCTATTGTTCCTATTTGCAAATGTCTCTTTGGCATCAGGGTGGAAAATTATTTTCAAAATGGGGAGTGGAAGAACTTCCAAGATTGGGACCCATCTTTGAAGGTTTTAAAGGATTTTTTGTGTAATGTTTGTATTCCCATTTTTTCTAGGCTGGATAGGGTCATTTGGGTTCCATGTGCTAATGGTAATTTCTTGGTGGCCTCTGCCGTTGTTAATTCGTTGGAAAAGCTTGATTCTTTTCCTTTTCGGGGAATTTATGGAACAAGAAGATGATCCCCAAGGTGAATGTCTTCTTTTGGCTGCTTATTCAAGGAAAAGTTTTAATGCAAGATAATATTTATAAAAGGGGATTTGCAATTCCAAATCGATGTGTTCTTTGTGAAGTTGATGTTGAGAGTGTTTTCCATATCTTCCTTGGGTGTGAATTTTCCTTTATTCTTTGGAATTAAATTCTTGGTCTTTGAAATCTGGATTGGGTCTTCTCGGACTCACTTGGTAAATTTGTTGATCAATGGAAGTTTCCCTCCACCTCCTCTATTCTTCATTGGCTTTGGGATCTTATGGCCCCACATATTGTGTGGGGAATATGGAAAGAGTGAAATAATAGAATCTTTTGGGATTCTAAGCTCAATGTTGGTAGTCTTTTCATCAAGATTTGTCAGGCGATTTTGGAGAACTTTGCTCTCATTGGTTCTAAGTCACCTCATTGTGACCCTGCTACTTGCTTGGTTGGGTATGACCTGTTGGTGATTTCTAATTGGAAGATACCCTCTATTCCTTCTGAGATATCTAAGTCCAGTTTAAATGTTAGATTGAACACTAAGTGGAGACCACCACCGTCAGGGTGGGTTAAAGTTAATTTTGATGTGAAGGGTAGCCCTAGGCCTACAAGTTGTGGGGGGTGTTAAGGAATGAGGAAGGCAAGATCTTAGGAGCGGTGGCACTCCCGTTGGGAAATCAGACAAATCACTACGTTGAAGTGGAGGCTGTGTTTATAAGCATAAAATATACAGTAGAAAGGGGTTACTCTAAAATATGAGTAGAAGGCGACTCTTTAAATATCATCAATTACCTACATGGCACTCATAAGCCAAGCTGGAACATGGATCAATTAATCAAAGATACTATAATCATGCTAAGTTCTTGTGAAGAGACCCGTATCTCTCACATTTTTCGAGAAGGAAATTCATTGGAAATTTTTTTGCCAATGAGGCTGTCAGGCTAAATGAGTATCGTGCATGGGAGGAGGGCTCCCTCTTTCTCGAGAAAGCTAGGATCTTAAATAGAAATGATGGTGTTGGCTAAGTCGATGCAATGGCATCATTTAATATTTAGTACCATCTCCCATCTCACACGCTTTGTGGGTTTAGCTTAGACTGTTGGCTATTAGTCAAGAGATTATTACAAGGTTTTTCATCTTATGGACTTTGCAGATATGGGTGGTGATAGAAGTAGGATTAAGCCACACTCTTGTGTGGGCCTGAGGAAGAAAAAGAAGCTATGGAAGATTCTCCATTGTAAAAAAATTACGTTGTTTTTAGAGAGATTGTATGGGCATGACCCCAATGCTTTGGTGGAATTTGCTTCCTATTGGCATAACCGTAAGCTCTAGATAAAAGGCCTGGTTGTTGATATTAATGAGGAGCTCATTGCTACTGTGACTAGGTTGTCGATGGTTGGTTGTAAGTTCTATAAGGACAAGAAGAGTAATGAAGAAGTGATGGCCCAATTCTTCAAGGATGGCAAACGAGAAAAATTGGTTAAGATGGAAAGTTGGGATATGAATGCAAGTCCCTCAAAAAGGTTTAGGTGAATGTGGCGGAGGTGATAATACGGTATGTGACTTTAGAAGGCAGGTTTACTACAATACTTGGTCACCATTTTACTCTCTTAAACCATTTCAGGCATGGGTTGTTTGTTTCCTTTCCATTTTTTCTGTTGTCTTCTATGGAGGCTTCTGTTTATGCTCATTTAAAAAATCAGAGGGACCTAGTCTTCCATGAGGGTCTCATTCTCTTAATCACGGAGCATGTTAAAGCTCTTTTCCCTGCCCCTACTATTAAGGGCAAGGAGAAGATTCTGAGTGATTTTTTTGGTTCATCTGGCTCGAATACCAACATTGTTGAAGAAGAGGAGTGGAATGAAGAGGAAGATGAAGGGTCCCTAGCCCCTGTGACTACCTCCTTGAAAAAGAGGAAGAAGGGTAACCCTAAAAGCAATCGGGCAACCAAGCGCCTTGTTCTTTCTGACAGTGAGGACACAGAGGTGGGCTCAAGCGATTCCTCTCCCAAGAATGTTGATTTGGATGTTGGCTAGGGAGAGGTGGAAGGTGGCGGTAATGAGGAGGGTTTTCAGGGGAATGTGCAAACTACAGAGGCTAAGGATAAGCCGAGGAGGGTGTCCAAATGCATTGCCAAATTGAAAAGCCAGGCCTTGAAAGATTTGGCTAAGCACACCATGGTGATCTACAAGGAGAAGGTTTTTGTTGATAAAGTGGTGGAAATTGATGAATCCCTAGTTCGTAGCACTCCTAATGTGGAGCTGGAGGATGAGAATAAGGGTCAGGATAAGGAGAATGCTGAGAAGAATCGTGCAAAGTCAGAGCCTCTAAAGGTAAACCCCCTTTCTAAGGACTTCTCCTATCTCAACGAGGATTTCACCTCTATGTTTGAGTTGTTGGACATTGTAAGGGCTGGGGCCACTGGTACGTTTAAGTTAGCTAAATGGACTCTTCAAGAATTTAATAAGATTAACATTAAAATTAGGGGTTTGAAGGAGAACTTGAAGATTTTTCTGAAAGGCTCGACTTTGGATATTCTGATCGATAGAATTGTGGACCTTGAGTGTTCCTTCCATGATTTCAAATCCCTATGTGAAGAACACTTGGATGGTTTAGAAGCCAAGATAATGGATACTAATGTGGACATAAAGAAACTTCTCCATGCAAGTCACATTTTAGTGAAGAACAATGCAGATTCTCTGGAAGTCATGTTTCACAAAATCAATGAGCTCAAGGAGGACCAATTGTATTTTTCTGAGTTAATGGAGAAAGATCACTCGGCCAAAGGCAAAGGAAAAAAAGGTGTGAAAGATGATGGCAAAGGCCCTACTATTAGAGGGTCAACTAACTGGAAGAAGTCCTTTGAAGTTGAGAAGAAAGAGTTATTGTACATGATTGAATTGCATAGGAGCCAGGAGCTTGAGGTGGCCAACACCTTAAGCAACATGAGATAGTGCTCTACTCTCTTTTTTGTCTGTTGTCTGTTTACTACTGGGTTTTTGTTTCTTTTATGTTGTTTTGGTATTTTTTTGTTGTTGGATGCTGTTGTTAGTTCACGGTTTTATCTCTTGAGCAACAATCTGTTTCTTTTGTTGTTGTGGGTTTTGGTCTGCCGCTGGTGTCTTACTATTGTATCTTATGGGCAACATTTTGTCTCTTATGTTGTAAAGGGTTTTGGGTCCCTTCAAAACCTGTTTTCCCCTTATAATCAAAACTAAGGTTATTTCTTATTATTAATATTGATATTTACTTGTAATGTTAATATTAATTCTATTGATATTAATATTAATATTAAATCTATCAATATTAATATTAAATCTATTAGTATTAATGTTAAATATTGATATTATTATTATTATTAATATTTTCTTTAATATTGATGTTAATATTATTACTGAATTTTAAGTTATTTATTTTTTATTCTCTACTCAACTATTGTAACCATTTGACATAATATATTTAGCCACATACTATAATATTTCTTTATATTCCCATATGAATATGGGTAGTGTGATACGTATACCCATTATTCCAAGAATGGAGTCAATTATAATTTAATCTAATAAAATTCACGTCCATTTTAAAATGCCATTTGTTGTAGGAAAAAAAAGATGTGAAAGTTTATTAAAATAATCTTTTTCCCTAAAAGCTGGGTGCCAAACTATAAATCTTGTTAAATTTCCTTTTTTTCCATAGCCCATTTCATGGCACATGGTAGTGTTGGGGATGCAAGGGAGAGAGTTAAGGCTTGTTGGGCGTCAAACTATGTGCGTGGAGAAATGAACAACACATGTTTAAGGGAGGGGGTCCCCTTTAGAGGAGGTCACAACCTCCCAAGGAGCTGCAGCTCCTCTAAAGAGGGTCATGTCTTACATGAGGGTTGCACCTTGCATAAGGGTCGCGCCCCCTTGAAACTTGATTTCATCTTTTTTTTTTCTTTGTAAATTTTCCCTTTTTAAATTTTTCTAAAACAATGTTTTGCTAATGCAAATTTTTTGTTATAATTTTTTTATGCTTTGAAAGGAAAAATATCTCTAACACTACTCAAAAAACCAACAATTGATGGTATATAGTTGCACTACAATCCCTTGGTGGACATTCAATAGGGTTTATTAAAAGTATATTTTTTTGTTTTATTTGTTTCTCCAATTTTTTTCATATGTTTACTATGTTCTAGGATGAGATTTTCCAGGTTTATTAAGAGTATATTAAATTAGTTGTATGTTTAGTTTACATATAAAACTTACAGTACAATGTTAAATAGTGAGGGTGAAATATGGTTAAAGGTATGCAAAAAACTTAATTTAAGAATATGTATATGCTCTTTGGACCTACTAAATACCAAATTTTAGTTTACAACTAGATGCTAAATATATTGATAATGGTTACTCTACATATTTTATTCCCTTAAAATCATTAATTTCTTATTGCAATACATCAAATTGTTCCAACTAAAATGTTCCTTCTTTTTATACAGGAATAAAAATATTAATCTATTATTTATTTCATATCATAAATTTCTAGAGTGCTACTTGAACAAAATAAACTTCCTAACAAAGATACAACCATTATTTCTATACACCATTGCTATTGTTTTAACTACCGAAATTAATAACATTGAAATATGTAACATGCATTCTTTTTGGGTTACTACAATCAGTTTGTTTGAATAGAAGAGTATAAACAACATATTTAACTATGTATTAGAAATACCTAGTTCTTTTTTTTCCCTTGTTCAATCTACTACTAACAATTTCTCAACACTTTTATTATAGGTCTTAAGCTATTTTACAATGCACATTCAAACTGAAATTCTTCATAACAACTACCCAAAACCCATGGAGATTTTTATATTTTCTACATAGTGTAGCCCTTTTTATTATTCTTTCCATGTACATGTACAACCATTTACAATTACAACATATCATATATAGAATCCTTGGAATTTCGTACATATACATTCAACTTGACAACAATACATCTTGTTGCAACACTAGTAATAGAAACATAGATAACAAAACCAAAATCTCCCCATGATAAGCTTCTTGCTTGAACAAATTATATGCACATAAAAAATAACTATTTCTCCATAACTAGTGGGAGCTCACCTCCCAACCTAGGGCTATAACAACCCACCCCCAAGCTAAGGGAAACCCAAGGGCGACAAGGTTTTCACTCAGCACAACAATTTTACAACAGTCACATAACATTGCAATAAAATACAAGAACATTTCCAACAAACGTTTACACCAAAAACTCAACATAAGTGGTCACATACGAGTTGTTTACATCACAAATAACATAGCACAAAGGCTCTTCTCCAAGAGCTTTGAGAAGGGGGAGTAGGTACATCAACCTGAGGGTAGTAACAAAAAAATTCTTGTAAAACCAACCACTCGACTCCTTCAACTCTTCACATAAAACTCCTCCAAGTTCATACTCCCACAACCCATTCTCCAAAACATAAAATTTAACAAAATGCCATGCTCTCCAACATATAAAATTTAATACATTGCCATGTATATGAAAAATATGGGTTCTCTTGCCCCTTTCATCTAACCCCCCTCAAGGGACATCTCTCCTAATCAAACCCCAAATAAGAAGAAAAACCACCATAATATGGTAGATTTAATTCTATCACACAAAACACAAACAACACACAACAAAAACCATCAAAAGAAAACACTTCTTCACTAAAAGTTGTATTCTCACATATTTTCATCAACAATATAGGAAAGAAACACCAAAATGATTTATCCTTAATTTGGCAACAAGCTAGAGAAGAATCCCAACAACAATATCAAGCCTCTCTTCACCCAACAACTTTCTACACTCTTCTCTCTCTCTTTTCAAAGTTGATAGAAAAAGAAAATCAATAAGAATAAATGAATCCCAAGGAAAAATGCCTCTTAAAATCAAAACCTCATCATGAAGCCCTAATCCTCCATCTTCAATTGTGAAGGTGAAAAGTGTCACCTCTGCAATTGATCTCTCATCTCCCACTACCTCAACCTTCCACACTTTTGGTGTGAAGTTTCTTTTGGCATGCTTGAAAGCTGCTTGACTTAGTCAAACTTGACTGTCGTCACTAACCAAAAAGGCTCCAAAAAGGGGGTTATAAAACATGAAAATTAAATTATAAGCTCATAAAAATGTTCCTAAGTCCAAGCCCTATGACTTAGGCCCATGAAAAACCCATTAGCACATAATTTAGACATGTTAAATCAACTTTTAAAACTTGGGAACTTAACATAAAATTAAATTCAACACACACACAACAACCTATTACCATTTCATGACACTCACACCCAAGCTTACATGGGGCACAACACTAAACACTATCAAGGACAATCATACTAGCACATTACAAAAAAATCCACATCACAAAGGAACTACAACACATAAGACTTTAAGCTCTCCAATTAGGTTAGGTCGGCTTCATGAGTAATACATAATATGCCACCTTGAAGTTCCCATGGGTCCACCGATCATGGACTAAACCTGTTGGGAATAGGATGTCATTTAATTACAATCCTAAACATATCTCATGTATCTCCTAAGTCCTTGGAAAGTGTTCCCCAATACTAGGATTAGAAAGAGATTAAATTCAAATGAAATGAACATGTAAATTGACATTTGTAATTATTTCTAAATGATAGGAACATGTGGGGACGCCCAAGAAGGGATCCTACAAAATAGGAGCATATGGGGCACCCACATGGAAGGTGGAACCCACCTCGAGTTCAGTTAACTGTTTGGAGAAAAGATAACACTTCAGTAATGCATGTAAAGATCCTAGAAGTTAGGAATTGATATTTACATGAGTGGAGTTCAATTCAGTTCAGTTATGGTTCAGTTACATGCAGTTAGTTTGAGTTGCATGATAGTTGACTTCAGTTGACTTGAGTTGCATGCTAATGACTTGAGTTGCGTGAAAGATAACAAGTGATACATTAAGTTAAGTGGGGATGATCAATCATGCATCATGTTTGCATGAATTGATGGAGAGATATGTTTCAGTTAACAAAGATTGACTTGGACCCACCTTGGGCAACCAAGTTGGCATCTTGGAGTTAACACCTTTTGCATGAGAAGATATTTAGAAGGATGAGTTAAGTGGGTCCATTCTTGGGCGCCAATTTTGAGGAGAAGCTTGGAAGACATTTTCTTGACCAACGATCATTTAGGAGTTCAGTTTGGGGCACCTAAATTGAGGAGATATTGGATTTGACTTCATGTTACACATTAAAACTCTACTTGAAAAGAATAGGCGTAGGTTTTTTAGAGGAAGCTTTGTGCTTTGTAATTGACAACTCTTTGGAGTTTTCAAGGCTCATTATTGTCTATTAATTGTAGCAAGTTGAAGAGAGTTTTATCAAAGTTTATTGCAGGTTGTGAAGAAGAATTGTTGAAGGAAAAAGAAGCATCTCAATCAAGGATTGCTATAGTGTTATTGTAATCTTGTTCTAAGGTTAAATTATACAAGCACTATTGATTCTGGTGGTGGATTTTTTTCCCGAAAGGGTTTCTCCACATATATGCTATGTCACTTCTATCTTCTTGTATCATTCTTCTACAATCTTCCATCTCTTTCTACAATTGGTAAAATTGATCCAAATAGATAATCATACACAGAATTTGTAACAAAGAACAATTAATTAGATCTACAATCTCATAGTTTTACAAGTTTTAAAGCTACATAATTATCTCCATTTTCAACAAAACCTGCACACTAAATCATAATGGTTAATTCATCGCCAATAATCAAAATCAAACCATGAAATATAATAACATGACATCTTTATAATGACATTTCAAAATTAAGCATTTCATTGCATACATTTGTTCCATGCCACTAATATCATATCATCAATAGGACCAACTTTGAAGATAATTGAACATAAATTCACTACATGTGATAAACATCATGATCCATCTAGTCATAAAATAAACCACTCATAAAATAAAAATAAGCAAGATCATCAAGTTAGTTCAATCATTTGCATATTACTACAAAACCATATTCGATGAGGATAAGCATGCATGCTGAGTATAATGTGTATATGGTAACATCAAAATGTATCAAATTCAAAATCCATGATATCAAAACATCCCATAATAAAAAATTGTCCATGTGGATCACACAAAAATCACGTAAGTCACATAAATCCCTAGCATTGGAAGGTAGGTCTCACATCCTTCCCCCTTAGGCTTGGATTTCCTCTTGGAAGTCAAAGAGGTGAGGATACAATGTCCTCATATATGAAGCATCCTCCCAGGTGGTGACAACTTCGTCATACCTATCCCACTAGACCTTAACTTGGTCAAGCTCTCATCCTCGCAGGGATAATGTTTGATGAGCCAAGATGCGAATGGGTTCTAGTGCCAGCTACCCATTCGACTCCACCTATAAGGCATCTCAATCCAAAACATGAGAGGGATCATGCACATAATGTCACAATATAAAAACATGAAAGACATCATGGATACATGATAGGCTAGGTGTCAAGGCTAAATGATAAGCGACTAGTCCTATTAGCTTTAAGATCTCAAAGGGAACCACAAACCAAGGTGCAAGCTTAGAGCCCTTCCCATAACAAACTAGACTCTTATGTGGCCGCAATCTCAAAAATACTTGGTCACCCACTGCAAAGCTCCAATCTATCCTCTTAGCATTCACATACATCTTTTGACGATCTTGAGCCTCTTATAATCATTGTCTAATCAAATCCACCTATTGCTCCATATATTATAATAACTTGGGACCAATGAAAAATATATCTTCAATTCTATCCCGAATCAAGTACTTGCATGGTTTTCCATATAATGCCTACTTGATAAGGTGTCATACCCAAAGAACTATGGTGACTATTGTTATAGGAAATATCAACTAAATAAAAGTACTCCTCCCATCTAGACTGGTGATCCATCACATACATACATAGCATATCCTCCAATACCCGATTAACCCTCTTTGTCTGATCATCTATCTGTAGACGATATGTAGTACTGAAGTTGAGCTGAGTGCCCAAGGCCTACTGAAATGCTCTCCAAATGCTGAGGTAAAAACTAAATCTCTATCGGATATGATCCTATGAGGGATCCCATGCAACTTGACAATCTCATCTAAGAACACCCTCACAAGCCCTCTAACCCATTACCACTCTAAGGCCCTTCTCTAAATGGGGCCTCAAACTCATTGGTAAGATTAATCCCACCTCCTCCAATGGTCATAAGTTCATTATTATCGCTTCCGAATACTTCACTACATGGGTTAAAGCTTTCCCCTCACTTTCACTAGCAACATCCAAATTTCTAAATTCATCCTTAACCATCTCATTTGTCATTTTGGCATACCATCCAATATCATCACAAATAATGGTACAAATCATTTAAAAACCATGAAGGGAAATCCTTATGTAAGAAATTTCATATTAAGCACAAATTGTCCACCCCCTATTACTCGCAAGGCAACAATCAATTTGAGGCATCTAACAAAATAATTATCAAAATCCTTAAGAAAATCGTTAATGACATTGGTTGTGAATGAAACCTTCAGCTTAATACTGCCCTCTTGGTCTACCACACTTCCATTCACACTCCCATTGGTGCCACTCCATATTCACTTGTCTATGGTGTCAAGGGAATCTTGCTAATAGAGGTTGAGCTCCTCTCGTGTTTTTCTTTGTGTAATCTCATCTTGGAAGAGGATTATCAAGCATCACACTTACATGAGCTAGAATTCCTTGAGGAACACTATCTCACTACTCTCAATCACCTTAAAGAATATCAACATTGGTTGCATTGTGGCTATAATAAATGCCTCCACACTAGAGAGTTTGAGATTGGAGACCTTTTCCTTAAGGAAAACCAAAAGAACACCACCAAAGATAGATGGAAGAAAGGGAAATTTCAGCCAAACTACTTGGGTGAATATGTTATTACTACCAAGTTTGGATCTAGAGCCTACAAGCTAGCCACTCTTGAAGGTCATGAGATAGATGAGCATATGAACATTGTCCATCTCAAGTTCTTCTATGCTTAATCCATTTAGCACTAGTCTTCCAAAATAATACAAAAAATAAATAAATGGAAAAACAACAAAATACAAAAAATTCTAAAAAAATTATAGAGAAATAAATTTGTCCATTATTGAAAACCACTCCTTGTGGCTCCTTGGACAAGTACCATGATGAAAATATAGTAAATAAGCCTCATGTGTAGTAAGCAACCACTCTAGTCTATGAGCATGTGTCCTTCCATATTATTCCAACCACATTTTATTCATCCCACTATATCCCCTACCTTGGATTGTCACTCAAGTCCCTTACCCATTCATCACATTTGATACATTTCCACTATCCCCTCCACATACATTACCTACTCATGTTATCCTACTTCTTAAATTGCTCAAATTACCAACACTTCCCCTCATTTTCATTCCACCCCCCATCCATCCATTTTTCTTCACCATCATTTCATTCCATACCCTTTCCTTGATTTTACACTTAATTGGTGGCATCCCCTTGCCAATATTTCTTATGGAATGGTCCACTTGTATATACCCACTAGGGCATGACCATTTCATCACCATCTATCATCACATTGATTAATAATTCAATCCTTGTTTTTGATTAACTACATGCTCATCTTTATATTTGTCTTTGTTTGTGTCAATTTGTGTCTATTTCTATTTTTTTATTTTCATCTTTATTTTTGACTAAATTTTTCTTGTTTGTTGCATCTAGTCCTAGTGTTCCATATCTCACACTGTATCGATCGCCTTCATCATTCATGATTGCATGCCTATGACAATGTGTTCCTTGGATCACTACACTATTTACAATTTCCTTTATTTTATTTGTCTTTTATTTTGTATCCATGTTTTTTATTGCTTGTAGCCTTAGTTCTCCATCCATCACACCATCTCAATCACCTTCATCCTTCATATCATGGCATGCCAATGACAACATGTATGTTGGATCACTATTCAATTTATAACTTCCTTGTTTGCATGTCAATCCATATGCACATGGTGCATCATCATAATGATCCCTTATATCATGGTGCATAATGCTAAGTGCTATAGCAAAATAAAAGGTTTCTCCTTACAGGTGAAGTTACTATGAGAACATGTATTCCTCATCCATTATATCCTTTATCATTATCTCATCAATTTATCCATAATTTTTTAATTGTGTGTCACTTAGTTGCATTTCATCCTTGTGAGATTTTATCATCCAACATGTACATTCATGCAATCAAGTATAATCATCCTAGCAACATCAATCAACATGCCCAATTATTAATCTATCACCAATCATATATTCATTGCATGTACATCATACCAACATGATTTATCTCAAGTCATCTTTTATCCTTTATGACACATCTTTTATTAACTTTTTCCTTTTCAAGTTACCTATTGGGTTCCATTTCACCAATAGTTATCTTGAAGGGGGCATAACTTCCATCATCATCCCTAAATAACTTGAACAACTTGCCACCAGAGTGTCATTCCATTTCATCCTACTTTTTATTCTTCTTTGACATAATGACAGTTGTATTGTATCAAAGAGGGGAAAAAAGTAGGTATCTTAAACATTTCCTAGTCATCCACCACCTAACCCTAATTGATCAATTCCATCACCTAGTCCTAATCAACCAATTTCATCACCTAGTCCTAATCAACCGATATCATCACCTAATCTAGTTCATTTTACCTAAAGTTCACCACTTAATAAAATTTAATAATATTATTTAATTAATCACATTTTCCATTTCTTCACAATAAATAAATAATACCCATATTCCACATATTTTCTATCTCATACATATGGCTAAATTAGTTAAATAAAACTATTATTTAATTAGGCATATTTTCTCTCAACACATTCCAAGAATAAAGGACACCTAAGAACACTTGTCCTTATGGTCCCATTATTCTCTCCACATTCCAAGAATAAAGGGAACCTAAGAACACTTATCCTTAAGGTCCCCTTTTTTTCTCAACACAACTAAAAATTATAGCCTTCTTAGGTGCACATGTCCTCTTATTTCCCTCATTCTCACAATTACTTACTAAGTTTGGTAAGTTCATCCTAACTATTCACAATCTAATAACCTTCATCTCTACCCTCCATACTCTTATTGATCATAAGGAATTCCTCTCAACCATTCTCCACCCTTGATCTCATAATCAGATCTTGACCATCCATTCCTGCTTCCAAAAGTCTATAAATTCATGCACTCTATCTATCATTCCTAATCAATCATCACTTATGCTAGGTACATGTCAAATTGGTATCTTCAAGAAAAGGAGCACCCACATCCCAAAGTCATTGGAGAAAATCAAATCACAATGGAGGTTATGGTAACATTTCAAATTGATTTTGATGTTAGTGTCTTATTTTGATATCTTTTGTGAGCTATATCTAGAGGTTTTGCTTGTTTTGAAATAGGAGCTTGCATGGTAATTTTATTTCATTTTAGTTTCAAATCTTAGGAATTATAACACCTTTTTAAAACTCGAAGCTATATTGGATAAATGTACCAAGTAAATTCACATTCATTCTATTGAGAAGGTTTTAGTCTTATGGATGGGTTTGCAAATTGAAGATGACACATGGGAGATAGCTAACATTCTCTCAAAATTTCCTAAGTTCAAGATTTCATAACAAAGCTTTTGATAGGGGAGAAAATTTTACTAACCTTCATTTTGTTATAAGTATTAGTTAGTAGTTAGCATTATATTGGGTGCATTTGATTTATAAGTCACCCATATGGTAAATTAAAATAAAAGTATTTATCCCATATGCATGGGATATTAATTATATATTGTCTTGAGAATACTCTTTATATTGTAATAACTTCCCAAGTGTTCAAGGATATTTTATAATTGGAGTGTATTCTATATTGGGAGGTTGCCCCCTTGAAGTGTCATTGTGAAGATAATATAAAGTGTCATATTACTCTCATTTTAGCATCTATCTATATGTATTGCCTTTATTCTCTTGCAAGTTCCTTACATGGAGAGAAGTAGGGTGCACTATCCAAGGGAGTAAGAGGAGAGATCATGCGAAGCATCATTATGAGCATTAGCATCCTCAAAAATTTAGCTAATTCTTTTGAACATATCCATGTTATGTAGATTAATCATAAGAAATCACTTAAGTTCATAAACTAGCAATGTTGACTGCATAATATCATCTAAGGTTGTAATATCATTCTTTAAAAGCTTTAACTTAGCAACCATCTCTCCTTTTTTTTAATTTATTTTGAGTTGATTCATAGTGAACATCATGGTCATAACTATCATCTTCATTGAGATGGACTAACATAGTAGTGTTTTTAGTGAGGGACATATTGGGGAAAGCCATTTGAAGAGAATGGTTTAGTCATGAACTTCACCTAAGAGGATGCATGGGTCTTAGAATATTTTTTGACACATAATGCTAAAAAGATTATAAGAATTAGAAATAAAAGAATAAAAACAACGGATCCAAATTTTGAAAGGAGATAAAGGATAATCTTGGTCAAGGCTCCAAGTGGTGTAAGAAGGTTGAATTCACAAAAAAAAATGGTAAACATATGTCTACAATAATCTAAGGTATAATAAAATGATCCATAACAAAGTAGATCTAGAAAACAACCTTTGTAATTGGAGAAAGGTGGAGGCTTGACCTTGTTGTTGATTGGCTTGGATTATAATTAAATATTTGAAACTAAAATTTGGATGCAAGTCTACAATTAGGAAGCTAGTACAAATATATTTTGTTGTTATGGACAAGGCCATGCCATGTAGTTGGGTCCCTATTAGACAACATGATGTGGTTTTGGTCAAGATTGTCCAACATAGTCCTTTGTTAGTGCAATCTTAAAAAAATTCTTACCTTCACTTGTGTATCTACTTTTGATTTTGGTCATGTTAAGAAGCACTAGGGAACTTGCGAAGACAAATGAAAGGTCCTTGGCTTATCTTGATTTTAGTCAATTCCTTGGTGAAGAGTAAGGTGTTGTATACATTCCAAACACACAATGCAAATATAGAATCTGGTGCAATTGGTGAGGTGGTACAACGTCTAATGCAAAAATCTAACTTTAGATGCTTTTGATTTAGATTTTTCTCTCACCTTCAATCTAATTTGAAATGACCTAGGAGATGTCTTTAAATACATGAATGAGGTTGTCAATTTGAACTTATTTGGCACATGGTATGATAAGATAACGATTATTTTGAAACATGGGTTAAGGTTTGAGCATGAAAAGACAATTTTGAATTTTCCAAAACTAGATCACAAATGTATCCTAGCCTCAAACTTGACCATATCATGTGGCCATGTCATGCAATCTAGTCTTGGACTAAGCCATGCCATGCAGTCTATAGTCTTTTGTAACAAACAACTATGAAATTTGTAATAGTGAGAGCAAAGGTGGTCATAATTGATAAATGATTGATATAGATGTTGAATATGAGTAAACTCGTATACCTTATACTGCAAATGAAATGTTACAACTATACATTGTATTGAAATTGTTTGAAGGTTTTATATCAAAACCAAATTATTATTACAACCTATCGATATTAAAAAGACAAATATACATTTTTGATTTATAAACAAAATAACATAAAACAAGTGACGCAAGCGTCGAGTTCCTGCCGAGAGGTAAAAAACATCTAGCTATGAGTGAGAAAAAGGAATTAGATAGGAGATAGGAATATAAATGTATTAAATTTAGGTAGGAAAGTTTAGGGTCCATGGGCAACGTGGTCCCAAAATTGTATATTTGGGCACCATGTATACATGGACTTTTTAATAGATATTCCAATGAATACTTGTAATTTTATGAGTTGTACACATTGGCAACAAGAAACATCCTTTATGATCTTATTGAGGAAGCAAAAATGTATTGTTGTTTTGTTTAAATTATTAAATGCAAGCAATCTTAAATGTCTGTAATAATGCTTGAGTTATCTGTGTATACATGCATGCATGTATACATGTATCCACGTGCACACAATGCATAAAAGAGTGAAAAGAATTTTCGGCATCAGAACAAGTCTTAAAGCACGAGGAGACTCGAATTGCATTTGCACAATTTTTAATAAACCTTTCGGCCCATAGATTCATTAGTCATTTCAATTTGAACAAAGTTTTGATGTAGGAATATTTCGAAAGCATCAAATATCATTTGCAACAATTTACAAAAACATGTGTCGAAAGGCCAAAAAATATTGCATTTTTTACATGTCCCCGCATTATTGCATATAGACACATATCTATATGCATTTTCAAACAAAGTTTACCATACTTCTTTTTTTTGCTTTAATGTCTATTTCTAAATAAAATTATGTTTAGTGTGGTAGTGTAATGTGTATTTGTAAACTTTTTTAAGATGAATTAATCTTTTTTTTAATTTAATATGAAACTTAGCTCTATATAAAGCTATTGATTTTACTAGAAATAAGATTTTAATTTTGTTAATGTAATACGAAAATATATTTTCGTGTATAGAACAATGTAATTATATTACAATAAATTGTTAGATGAATCCCTAGGGAGCTATTGTTTTTATTATAAATAAGATTTTAATCTTGTTTATGTAATACGAATATATATTTTTGTGTATATATATTAAACAAAAAATAATTTGCAAAGATACAAAGAACCTTAGTACGTAAGATAAAATGTAGCTACACTAAAATAGTTGATATGTCTATAGCACATTGCATTGAGAATAAAATGCAGTAATTTGATTTATTAAAATGTAAAAAGTCAAATAAATATTACAATAATGTTATAAAGAACCTTATTACCTGAGATAAAATGTAGCTACACTTAAATTATTCACATGTTTATAGCACTTTGCATTGAAATTATTGACAGAGAAACATTTGTAACAATGCTCAAGGCATCTATGTATACATGTCTGCATGCACACATGTATCGATGTGCACATAATGCAGAGAAGAGTGAAAGGCATCCCCGACATTTGAACGAGTTTGAAGGCACGATGAGACTCAAGTTGCATTTGCAGTATTAAACGAAAGAAAATAGGAGAAAGAAACTACTTATTAGCAATGCATATATCGAAGGGAAGCATAGGAATAGGATCCATGTAAACATTTATACATGCATGGATGTGTACATGTGTCCATGTAATTTGGTATGTAAACAAGAATCTATAAATGCCTGCGTGCATAAAGCTAGAAATGTCAGAAACAATTTGCATTTGCAGTATTAAATGAAAGAAAACAGGAAAGATTAATTATTTATTAGCAATGCATATATCAAAGGAATGCATAAATATATGGATCAATGCAAACATTTAAGCATGTAACGCTGTGTACATGTGCCCATGTAATTTGGTATGTAAACAAGAATCTATATATTCCTGCGTGCATAAAGTTAGAAATGTCAGAAACAACTTGCATCTGAAAGATATACAAAAAACATTTATGATCGAAACAAAAGAATATTACATTATTGTTTTTTGAACAAGTGTATAAAGGATATCTAATGATGCATTTGAATGCATGTATACATGTAAATATTTGTTAAATGTAATGATACATTTTAGTCTCCAAGAAACTGTGATACGTGCTCTTAGTTATCTGTAATAAACAGGATGTAGAAAAAATGTTTTGAAAAGAACTCTTGAATACAATTGTATGTTATGGTAGTTATTTTGAAAGCCCTCAGTGTTTAATTGCATAACCTTGATATTTTCTTCATTTTTCCCTTTGTTTGGTATGGTGTGAATTTTGTTGTGATGGATGAAGGTATATTTGAGCTATAGATAGATAAAGCTATGTAAGGGTAATAAAGAAAAATGAACTATGTAAGTGCAACAAAGAGAAGGAATTGAGAGAATGATGAGATTGAAGTAAGGTATATGAATGCCTTATGAAAAGTATTTGATATGGGAGGCAAGGATATGCGAGCCTGGATAAGAGAATGAATCAAATGGCAGGAATACTTATGCATTCGCCCAGAATGCTTTTAACTGGTAGCATCGGCCAATCACATTTTTCCATTAAACATATTAATTATTTTTTTGTATAGTTTGAATTTGAAAAGCTATTTGAACGCATAAATTGATTAAATAAATGTAAGCAAAGGTATAGTTTAAAAGTTGGCGGCTAGAGGTACGTAATCCATGAATGCAGATTAAATGCATTAAAATATCAGGAAAATGCGAGCACATAAATTGATTAAATAAATTTAAGTGAAGGCATAGTTTATAGAACTGGCGGGTAGATGTACGTAATGCATGAATACAAATTAAATGCAATGAATGGCATATGGCTCAAGGTGTAATACCCCTCCTCTTACTGTTTGGATTTATTATTTTTCTATGCGTTCGTTTGCTACTTGTGATTGTGATGATACTGTTATTGGTTGATTTGGTTAGTTAGACGTTAGATGATGCTGTTATTTCATTATGAACATGATTATTTCATATGACATTATGGTTGGTTATATTAGTTGATTTTCAGAACTATGTTATGATGCAGTGATTTAATGAATTAGGTCATGAAATGAATTGTTAGTTTAGAAATGTTAATTGATTGATTATGTTATAATTGTTAGAATAGGTGTGACAAAAGACAATATAGCATCACTCGTTCGCGAGTGCCCTGTTATGTTGCGATTCCTTCTCACAATGCAGTATTTTGATTTAATGCTTTGATGTTATATATATATGCACATGTACACAACTTCGTTTGTATGCAGGATTGCAGGTACAAGTCTCGATTCCACCTGCTTCGGCAGGACAGGGCGAGCACCAATAACCCAACGGTTAAATGTTGATACAGAGGTGACGATGAAGTCCTCCCGTCCCATGATGTCAGGTCGTCTCGTTGTTTGGTATTGTTTACTTTGTGTAATTGTCGTCATTTGTGTGTTGCGTTATGTGTTATGTCGTATTTTGTCAAGGTAGCATTGTATAAGTTATGATTCATTTTAATGATGGAAATAATTATTTATTTCAATGATTAGATTAAATTCTTTTATATATTTAGATGATTTAATTGTTTTGAAAATCATATATTGCAATTAAATAATAATTAAATATTAAATATGGCTTAATTATTTTAATCAATTAATTGGTGGTGGATAATTATGGGAATATTTTATTTAAAATAAATTGTAATGTGAGGTGCAAGAAAAGTTGCAAAAACAGAAATTAAAGCAATAAAACAAATAAAAAGAATAAAAAGATTGTGTGAGCCAATAGGAATAGAGATCTGGGAAAAAGCTAGCTTTTAAAGAATTGATTTTCTTTTAATTTGGATTTTGGAGAGTTTTGAAGAGATGGGCATTATATTTTTTTTTACTCAATTAGGTAAAATTGGGAGTTTTTTACACACACAGGGAATATGAGATTAGAGAAGTATTTTTGGTGGGTATTCTGAAATTTTAGAAAGGGATTTTCAATCTATTTCTGGTGAATGTTCTGGAGAGTCTTCTGAACAACAAAATAGGTTTCAAGTTCGAAGGTGAAGTCCGGTAGAGGAGATTTGGAGGCACAGTCAAGGAACTCTTCGAGGACATCAGAATCAAGCAGGCATCCTCAGATTTTCGAATAAGCGTTGGACATCAGGTTCTTCTTATACTTTCCTTCTAGTATTTTTCTTTCATCTTTGTGCTTCAGAGAAAACAAAACAAAGTTTAGTAAATATGGTTTATGTAAAGAAAGGAAAATAAACTGTTATTTGAATTGAAAATTAGTGAAAGATCTTAAACTAGAAATCAAGAAAAATATAGTTATTGTACTGTCTCTCAAATTTGTCAAAAACAAAAGAAAACCTGATCATCTGAAATCTCTAACTCAACAAAAATAAGATTTTAGGAAAATGATATCTTTGTTGAAAATAATAAATCTTGGGGTTTTAGATATGTAATTATTTTAGTGTGGTTGGATCTATTTATTCTCTGTAAGTGCCTTTTATTCTGGTATTCACCCTCTGTACTTTTATTCAGTATATTTAAATATATATATATATATATATATATAGATTTTTTGATTTATATTGTTATATGTATATATATTAAATTTTGCGTCGGCTGTACGCCTGACATCAAATAAATTTGATAATTTTCAGATTCTGGGTTCTGTGTTTATTTCATCGAAGTTTCGCACGGAATTTTTAATATTAAAAATTTCTTTTATAAAAAAAAAAGGGAAGACAAAAAAATTAAGTTTTAATGTTTTTTTTTTAAAAATTGTATGGTGGGAAGGGAGGGACGGCGAAGCCGTACCTCCTGACCCCCTCTCACTGCGCACTGTGGCTGCGGGTACAACAGTCACATGGACTGCTGTGCGCAGTCCTATGGACTGCGCCCAGCCATTGGGCCCGTGGCCTTTGGTTAAATTAAGTTTATTTTTTTTATATATTAAATTTTGATATATGTTTTAAATATATATTGTTAAATTTTAATAATATTATTATTATCAATATATATATATATATATATATATATATATTTTGTTATTTTTTTTAATCTGATGAGTATTTAATTTAATAAACATAATAATTATATTTAATTTATTTAATTTATTGAATAATAACAATTATAATTTATTTGACTATTAAACATAATGATTGCTATTTATCCAAAATGAAAACTTGATTATTTTATTTAATATTTTTGTTAGTTTTAATGTAATCTTTTTTATTGTATTATAGTTTAAAGGTTAAATTTGTATTATTGTGTAAATAAAGGGTGTTATTTTATGGGTTGAACGAATAATTTGAATTGGTATTTGTTTTAATTTGTTATTGCGGAAATTATTATGGTACGAAATGTAATGGGGGTTATTTTTATGTATAATTAAACCTTAGATTATTTTAGCACTTTGGATGTAATAGGAATGTTTTATGAAATTTAGTAAATTGGGATTTTGATTATGCAATAGAGTGAGTCATTTTTCCTTAACTATGAAATCATGCAGTCTTGTTATTGTCTTCCTTTCTTTATGGTTGTAAATTTTTCACTCGTAATGTGGGAACCCTGTTGTCAAATTGTGAAAACCTTGTTCCGGAGGCTTGTTGTTTTAGAGTGTTATTCTCCTCTTGTTTATGCTTTTGAGCGTTATTGGTTTTATATTGGAAGGGTTGAACGGTTTGGTAAGACTTTCGACTTGAGTAATCGCGAGAGGGTTAATGCCTCGTGTGTTTAGATTGTTTTATGCTTTATTAATGTTAGTTCAACCCTTGCCTGTTTTGGAGATATGTTAAGGGTCATAGGGAGAGTGGCTCTTCGTGGGCGCCGGCGCCTCGGGTAAGAGGAAGTGCCAGGGGAACCCACGTAAGAGTAGTTAAACAAGTGATAACCTAAAAATAGAATTTAGGGGGATGGGTAGTAAAACATACAAGATAATGAAAATTGGATTCCTCGTCTATGCATTAGGGCTACCGTAGACTAGTGATAGACTGAGTAGGCCGTGGTCGGCAAAGTCATAGTCTCGTCTTCATGAGAGATTATCGGCTCCGCATTAGCTACCCTATGGTGTCGGCGCCTTAGTAGGAGGAAGGGCCAGGTGATCCATAGATGGGTGCCGGCGCCTCAGTTGGAGGAAGTGCCAGGGGATCCCATGAGAGCTATGCGATGACACTCTCCACTAGACATCCTTGTCCTTGTTTCTTGTCGCCTCTGGATATTGTTATTTTTATGTTGTTCTAATTTTAGGGCTAGGGAATCCATAGGTGGGTGCCGGCGCCTCAGTTGGAGGAAGAGCCAGGGGATCCCATGAGAGTTATGTGATGACCCTCCCTACTTGACACCCGTCTAACTTGTTTCTTGTTGCTTATGGAATGGTGTATTGAGCGGTTGATTCAGAGTTATTATGGAATCGTATTCTTTATAATGGTTGTTTTAGATTTATTTGGAAATGTATTTTGGGTGTTGGTTCGGTTCTTCTGGATGTTATCTCTTTATGATGTTTCTTTGAATTCTTGTGAATTTGTTTCATGATTGTTAATTGATAGTACTTCATGTTATTGTGATGAGTTCTTGGTTTTAACTTGTTATGTGATTTGAGTACGTCGATGGTTGTGCGTTGCATGCTTGAGTTGTACATGTTTTGTGTCATGTTGTTATTGAGTCGGGATGACATTCATGGTCGGGTTCACTTCCTCGTCACCTCTGAGCACGGGGGATGAGTTACTTGTAATTCACATGGTTGGGTGGAACGTGCTCTGCACCCGTTGGGTTCCCCATCAGCGTCCTGTCTTCTCAGCATTTCCAGTTGGAGTTGTACCAGCATTCACCTTGTAGTTCATATTTCATTATTCTTGTATCAATCCCCATGTTGGGAAATTCTATGTAATTCAATTATCAGAGATTGTAATGTAACATTTAAACAATGATGTAATAGTTAGGCTCATTTGTATCCTTGTTAAAAGATTTTATCATGGATGTAATTATGCGATGTTTATTATGCTCGCATCATGGTTATGGGATGTATCATTGTTTATGGTTATTATAAAGGAAATGGTTATGTTGTAAATGTTATCTTTATTTCCGTTTAGTTGTTGCGATGTAACCTCGCGTGCCCCAGAGAACCAAGTGTGTTAATGCTATGTAATATGTTATGTGGTTATGGTTAAATGTATTACATGTTTAATTTAATTATTTAAAAAAAAAATTATTTGCTGTGTGTGTTCTCTGGGGTTTGCATGACGGGCATTACACAAGGTGAAGGCGCTGGAATGGCTTGGTGGCCACGTGTGGCCAGGGTACTTTGGTCATTTAATACAGAGGTAAGCTAGTTGTTATGAATCTCTATTACTTTGCGTGTGTTGTTTTTGTGGTCTGTAAGTGCATGTTCTGAGGAATGCAACTGATTGGTGTGACTGCAAGGCAAGCATATAAATGGATTTAGAAATGTATTTGATTTGAGAAGAAAGGACGTACAAGGGTAGAAATGGTAATGAATGGAATCGATAGGGTATGAAGTGATCATTTCTTCCAACAAAGGGTGGAAGAATGTCTAGTTTGTTATTGGTTATGCTTTTAAAAATCATCATAGGGCTAAGTGTCTCAATACAAGCATAGAAAAAAGACTCATGTCCCATTTCTCACTCTCCTTTGTACTAAACAAGGTGCCGAGATCCTTGAGCTTCATCGAAATGCAACAAGAGAAGAATAGATATAAATATATAATGATATTTAAGGATACAAGAGTCAAAAGAGAAAACAAAGTAGAAGTTATTATGCATAGACTATGAAAATAAAAAATACATGGACTTTTTTGATAGATATAGCAATGAATACTTGGATTTCTACATGTGTGTATGTATACATTTGCAGTAAGAAATGTACTTTATGATGTGATTCAGGAAGCAAAAATGTAGTATTTTTTTGTTTGAATTATTAAATACAAATAATCTTAAAAGATTTGTAAGAATGCTTGAGCCATCTATGTATACATGCATTCATGTATACATGTATCCATGTGCTTAGAATGCATAGAAGAGTGAAAAGCATCCTTGACATTTGGACGAGAAATTTTGAATGGAAAACACTAAAATCGATTAGAAATAGAAATTTATAATCAAAGCATTTGAAATGCATCAAAGCACAATGAGAGTCAACTTGCATTTGCAGTAGCAAACGAAAGAAAATAGGGAAAATGAACTACTTATCACCAATGCATATATGGAAGGAATGCATAAATACATGGATCCATGTAAACATTAGTGCATGCATGGATGTGTACATGTGTCCATGTAATTTGGTACGTAAACAAGAATCTATATATGCCTACGTGCATAAAGTTAGAAATGTCAGAAACAATTTGCATTTGAAACATATACATTATTGTTTTCTGAACAAGTGTATAAAGGATATCTAATTATGCATATGAATGCATGTATACATGTAAATATTTGTTAAATCTGATGATACATTTTAGTCTCCAAGAAACTGTCATACGTGCTCTTAGTTATCTATAATAAACAGGATGTACAAAAAAAGTTTAGAAAAGAGCTCTTGAATACAAGTATATTTTATGATAGTTATTTTGAAAGCCCTCAGTGTTTAATTGCATAACCTTGATATTTTCTTCATCTTTTTCTTTGTTTGGTATGGTGTGAATTTTGTTGTGATGGATGAAGGTACATTTGATGTATAGATAGATAGAGATATGTGAGGGTAAAAAAGAAGAATGAGTTATGCATGTGGAACAAAGAGAGGGAATTGAGAGAATGATGAGATGCAAGTAAGGTATATGAATAAGTTATGAAAAGTATTTGATATGGGAGGCAAGGATATGAAAGAGTCAATATGAAAATGAATGGAATGTAAATGTTACGAGTTTATCATTTTTTAGTTATACGCTTAAAGTTAAATGTAAGAAATAAAAAATTGAATGAGGAAGCTGGATTGAATGAAAAAGGGAATGCAACAGATTTGTGTGATCCAAGATAAGCATATAAATGGATTTTGAAATGTATTTGATTTCAAAAAAAGGAAAGTGCAAGGGTAGAAATGGAAATGAATGGAATCGATAGGGTATGAAGTGATCATTTCTTCCAACAAAGGGTGGAAGAATGTCTAGTTTGTTATTGGTTATGCTTTTTAAAATCATCACAGGGTTGAGTGTCTCAATACAAACACAGGAAAAAGACTCATGTCCCATTTCTCACTCTCCTTCATAGTGAACAAGGTTTCGAGATCCTTGAGCTTCCTCAAAATGCGACAAGAGAAGAATAGATATAAATATATAATGATATTTAAGGATATTACCTTAGAATTTAAATTGCAATAACTTGAATATGACCTTCAAAAATATTGGAAAACCAATAAAATATTTATCAAATTAGAGAGATATACACTTCCTAAAATGAACTCTAAAATAACATATATCATTTTTTCTTGTCGTCATAGTGCCTATATTATTGTGTAATATCACTTGTAATGAATCAAATTGCACAATAAAACAATAGAGTAAGAAATATACTACAAATACTTGATAATAGTAAGTTAGTTTCAAGAGACAAGTTCTCAAAGTTTCCAAGAAGAACACAATTCAGAATAGGATGATAATAAACTAACTACAAGCTTCTATAAACACCTTACTTATGTCTTAGAAATCACCCAAGCTAATGTAGATTTAAAATATGGAAATATATGTACATTTTGTTTTTGAGCAACGAATATCTTATATGTAACCATTGGAGTGATTAGACCGTCTCTAGTAGGAATGCAAACAGATACGTCAAGACGGATTAGCATTACCAAAAACTTGTAAAAAAAGACAAAATGAAAACAATAAATATGGTAGGTCATGAAACCGAAAAAATGCAAATGCTGATGCGTTAGAAAACAATAAATGCATGGACAGAGAAATACGTAGAGCTATTCACAAATATATGCATGGATGCATCGACAGACACATGTATACACAGAAGACATAACTACATGGACAGATAGAGAAATGAATTCATGTATACATGGATCCATGCATATTTGCATATAGATACAAATGCATATGCTACATGAAAGGATGTATTCATATACACATGGAAATATGGATGAAGGAATATATGCATATATGCATGTATGGACAATATGCATGATTGTATGTCAACATACAACTTTTGATTTTTTTATATTGGAGAATTAACATTTATTTGTTCCTATTTATCAGAATAGCTTTATAAATCATTATTGTTATAGAAAATCAGTGAAATGTGATTGCATAGATTGATTAAATAAATTTAAGGAAAGGCATAGTTAATAAAACGGTGAGTAGAGGTATGCAATCCATGACTACAAATTAAATGCATTGAAATATCAGGAAAATGCGAACACATAGAGAGGTTAAAATAATTGAAGTAAATGCATTAAATGGCATCTGGGTCATGGGGAAGGTGCTGGAATGGCTTGGTGGCCATGGGTGGCCAGTATAGGTGCACAAATGCATATGTGCATGTTTTACATGCACACATGTATAGATGGATGCATAGACACATGTATACAGACAGAGATAGATATGTTACAGAGAGAGTTGTGCAGATACATGGATGTGTAGAAATATGCATGTATGCATCTGCAAATGGGCAGAGACAAAGACATATACATAGGTGCATGAGTCCATAGATGCATATATACATGTATCCATGCAACATATCGATAGATGCATATATACATGGATGTGTGCATGTTATCCATAGGTGCATATATGCATAAATTGATGTATACATGTAGCCGTAGATACATCCATACATATATAGACAGATGCACAAAGAGATGGTGAGATATATGCATAAATTGATATATGCATGATTGCATCTATGGATACACAGATACATAATAAGATGAAGAGAAAGAGATATTTATATATGCATATCCCATTGTTTGCATTTATGCCTATGAGGACAATAAACATGACTTTTAACAAAATCCCTCTATGCTTTATGCTTTCATGACAACGGAAAAGCTCAAAGCAACACACTGTCGACTTATTCTTTGAAAGCATAGCTAAAGGTACATAATTCATTGATCCAAAATCAATGCATTGAATGGCATCTGACTAAAGAGGAGGCTGTTTGGATTCCTAATTAGTCTTTGAATATATAACAACTAAAAGAGAGTAATAAGTATAATTATCCTTGGCCACATTTCACATTTTCACCTTTCAATCAAAGTCAATTAACAAAATAGCAATAAGACCTAAAGAAGGTTCAAGGAGTATGCTGGTAGAAAACCATATTCTGGACAGTGGCTAGAGAATGTGTTGAAATTGCTTTATAAACTTTGAAGCAAATGCATTTTTCCTTCTGTTTACTTTCATTGTACATCTTAAATGGAAGTTGGGTGTCGCATTGCTGCAATGCATTTGGATACTTTGATTATAAAATCATAGTTAAGATCATTTTAGGTGTTATCCATTCAAATCTTTCATCCGAGTCTCGGAGGCAATGCACAGCTATCCCATAAAGAGAGCTTTGGAACAAAAGTGTTGTCATAAAGGATAGAGGGGTATTGTCAAATATTGTGGTTATTGTCATGATAGGCACACATGCAAAATATGGAAGCATAGAGAGAGCAACTGAACTCTTTTAAAATCCCATGAAACATAGTCTTTCTATGCATCCATGCATAGAGGTATGCATGTATATATGTGTACATGTAATCATCGTACATGTTGACATAATAATTAAAACAAAGAAATAATTACAATTATCCTTGTGTACATTTGAACTGTCGATCAAAGGCAATTGACAAATTAGCACTAGGAAACCATGTGTGTGTTAATATGTTGGATAACATGTACTTGTGCATAGGTGTATATGGATATGGAAACCTGAATTTGAAAATGAATGGAGTGGAAATGGTATGAATTTAACAATTTTCAGTTCTACATAGAAAATTAAATGCAAGATATAAGTAGATTATTAAATGTATTTGAAATAGGAAGAAAAGATATTGAAGCCTGGAAATGCAAATGAATGGAATAAAAAGCCTATGAAGTCATCATTTCTTTCATCATAGGGTGCAACAATTGCCAGTTTCTTATTGGATATGCTTTATAAAATCATCATAGGGCTGATTGTCTAGATAGATGTACAGAAGAAAAGCTCAAGGCCCATTCCTTACTCTTTGTCGTACACAACAAGGTGTTAAGATCCTTGAGTTTTTAGATCATGAAATTAGGAAAATGTGAATGGTAGTGCATATCAAGTGCACTTAGTGCTTGAGGCAATAAGCAATTGCATATCTTAGTATCTTTAGATTTTAGATCGCATAGGTAACATGTGCCTCATAGTCATCTAGTTAGGGTAATATGATCACTTTGTGCATATTGCTATTTAATTCTAGAAGTTGATGTTTCAAAAGTTATTTTTTATTATTTGGAAAGTGGTATTTATCTGTTTTGTTGTTTGTGTTTCAAAGTGAATGCATTAAATGGCATGTGAATTTGTCATGGAATATAGATTTAAGTGACTAGAGATGCATTGTGATTACTTTGAACATTTCAGTTCTGTTATTCTGCAGATCTGTGTAGTCACAGGAGATGTTGTTGTTGCAGAGTCAAGACCTAGAAACGAGCTACTTGATACATGTATCGATAGATACACGGATGTGGACATCCATCATGGTATCCATAGATGCGTAGATACATGTATCTATGAATACATGTATCCATAGATACATCGACACATATATGGATAGGTGGCTGTATACACACGCACATAGAAGCACAGATACATATATGTGTGGATGCATCTATAGGTAGAAGAATACATAGAAACATAGTTACATGGATAGATAGATACATGCATAGTTGGACACATAAATGCTTAAATATGCATGTATGGAAATATCCATGGATTGCATATGAATTTGCATAGATACATATATCCATGCATGCATGTATACATACACGCATGTATTGTAGTACACATGGATGCATGTATATGTGTACCTATGGACAGGATGCATGGAAGCATGTAAATAGAAGAATTTTGTGAAATGTCATAGCAATTGTCCTCATAGGCACGTATGCAAAAAATAGAAGCATACAAAAGGCAAGTGAGCTGTTTGACAAAAGTCATCGAATAAATGTGGATCCATGAAATGTGGTTTGAAAGGGATTATGTAGAAGCCCTTTTGTCTATTCTGTTCACTGCATGTGAGTCCTGTAAAGACTATGTATCTTCAATTGCTGTAGAGGTGTCTCATAGAGAGAGCTTTAAAACCAATGTGTTGTTAACCTATGCCATAATGAGAAGTTTGGAACAATGTAAACCTAAACTCTACAATTGTAGCTAAGGCATTCTTATACTTTGATTATAAATTCATATTTTAAACTACTTTTAGTATTATCCATTCAAATTTCTTGTTGAAATGAGAAGGTTTCATCTGCGTTTGATAGGAATTATGTAGAAACCGTCTTGTCCATTTTACTTCATGCATGCGAGCCTTGTAAAGTTTGTGTATTTTTTATTACTTAAAAGCGGTCCCATAAAGAGAGCTTTGGAACCAAAATTATGTCAATGTGTGCGATAATGAGAGTTTTCTCCTTGAACCTTGTTATATATTGAAAGACTAAATAGCAATCCAAACAGTCTCCCCTTTAGTCAGATGCCATTGAATGCATTGATTTTGGATCAATGAATTATGTACCTTCAGCCACTAGTTTTAATCAAACAATGCATATGTATTGAGAATCAAAAGTTGTTTGTTGTGAACCCATTTTTTAATTTGCCTATGCATTTTCCCGGAATGCTTTTAACCGGTAGCATCGCCCAATCACATTTCGCCATTTAACATATTACTTTTTTTTTTGTATAGTTTGAATTTGGAGAGCTATTTTTTATATTGGAAAATTAGCATTTATCTATTTTCCTATTCGTCCGAGTAGCTCTATAAATCATTTCCGTCTTAAAAATCCGGGAAAATGCGAATGCATAAATTGATTAAATAAATTTAAGCAAAGGCATAGTTTTAAAACTGGCGGCTAGAGGCACGTAATCCATGAATGCAGATTAAATGCATTAAAATATGAGGAAAATGCGAACACAGTGCATGAATACAAATTAAATGCATTAAATGGCATATGGCTGGAGATGAACGCGCTGTAATGGCTTGGTGGCCACATGTGGGCAGGGTACTTTGGTCATTTAATATAGAGTTAAGCCACTTGCTATGCATATCTATTACTTTGTGTATGTTGTTTTTTGTGTTCTGCAAGCCCGTGTTCTCTAAACCTAAGCTCTACAATTGCTTTGAGATTTTTCACTATGGTGAAAGCATAAAGGATAAAGGAATTTTGTGAACTGTTATAGTTAATGTGCTCATAGGAACATATGCAAAATATGGAGGCATATACAAGGGAAGCGAACTGTTCAAACAAACTCTTCAAAGAAATGTGGTCCCATGGAATGCATTAAGTATTCATAATGGACACTTTGGTTTTCACATGTTAACTTTGTCAGGTAATGCAATTTGACATGTAATGGGTGAAAGAAACATATATGCATTGTCTTGTGGGGTAGAAGTGGGCATAGTATTCCAATATCTTGAATGTTCAGGCCATTGATTGCATAACAATATCGAGGAAGAGCATAGAGGTCTATAAAAACTAAGCAACATAAGAAAAGAAATGTTGAAGTCATGACATGAAAAATAGAACTATTCAACACTGAACTCAATGTCTCTAATAATTATTGTAAAAGTTGTTAATGCCATAGATGAAGTAATATGAATAAAAATTTAGTTTCTACTTTTCTTGAAATGCAATTCAAAAACTGCTATAAATGCATAACACAAGGTTGTGTAACATATTGCCACTCCTGTGTCTAATTTCTTTGGACATAAATGCTTTACACATTTGATTGCAATAGTAACATGTCTATGAAAAATGGAACAAGAGAGATGAGGAATACAAGATGGCAAAATGAAAACATGAAACAAAATTTTATGTAGTCATTATATTGAAGAATTTCAATTGCATTTCAAGAAAAGCAAAAAGACAATTTGGAAAGCTGACCTTGCAATGTGCTATTGGATGATCAAGTATACTTGCAGCAATGTAGAAGGGATTGTTTAAATAGACTTGAAAGCACCGATCGCTGTTACAAGGACAGTCTAGACAAATGAGTACAGTGAGTGACATATACTATGTTATTCATAAAAAGAAAACATAATTCTTATGTAGATTCATTTTGACAATAAAGAACCTAAGTAAGAAATTTTGTTGCTTATAATGCAAATTGCATTTTATAATTTTAAAATACTTATTGTTATTTGTGTACCTTATAATATAGAACATATTTTGCATATCTATGCATTAGTGTAATTCTGTTATTGCAATGGTGCCATAAGCTCTTTAAGATACACTGAAGGAGAAATACAATCCAAGGTTGTTGGCATCCTGATAAAAAAGATGATGAGATACATCCAATTAATGTATGCCACAACATCTTATTCAATGAAGATGATTTGGATACAGACATTATAAATGAGAATCCTTATTGGTGTGTGAGTAATCCTCTTTTTCAAGACTTTTCAAGGAAATTGCATACGAATACTATCAGTAAATAGGTGGAATTAGATTTATTAATTGACTTTGATTGATCGGCCAAATGTGCACAAGGATAGTTATAATTATTTCTTTGTTTTAATTATTATGAATGTAAATACTATTTAACAGTTACCTAATTAATTAGATATGAAATGATAGAAGGGAAAAGAAGATTAATTAATTAAGATAATTTGATTCATTAAATAATAAGGTGAATTATCATTCAAAAGTACATAAATTAGAAGTTTGGAAAAATTCCTCTTTCCTTTATGCTTTAATGACAACGAGAAAGCTGAAAGCAATTGTGGAGTTTAGGCTTATATCTATAAATTGCATTTGCCTGACAGTTTATAAAGCCTTCTCAACACATTGTCCACATATTCTTCCAAAGGTCCCATTATGGCACATGCTAACAGCACAGTGGCTCTAAAGCTTGCACTGTGGAACAATTCTATAGTGATTGAAGATATGTAATCTTTAGAGGACTCATAAGCACCAAGTTATTGTTAAGCTCCCATATTGTACATTGGACAAAAGACAATTGTTCATCCAAGGAAC
>VDFB02281492.1:934337758-934378090 GCA_007258455.2 Sequoia sempervirens
GATTGTGGTGCTATCTCATGTATGGTTGCACCCAATCCTTCTAAGCAATAATGATATTTATTCTATGGTGTTGCTACTCACTATGTGGCATTTGTAGATTTTGTGTTTGCTCATTTTAATTCATGGTGGTACAATATTAGGTGCAACCATATTTTCCATGACAACAACATGACAGTCTTTTGTGTGGTTGTCCTTATCTCTACACTTGGGGTGCAAGTATAAATAGTTTTGGAGGTGTATTCCTTTCAAGGATCACCTCTTCCTATTTTCTCCTTAAAATACTAACATAGAAAGTATGTTGACATTTTAAGGGGGGCATATATTACTCCTATCTATTTTGTCTTGTCAAATTTGACCCATTGGCATACCCCTTTAGTGGTGATGTTGTTTGTAACACCCCCTGAGGCATGGTTATCACTTTGTCCCTTGTGACGTTGAGCATTTGTTCATCCCCTTGGACATTAAAATTGTATGCACCCCCTAAGGTGAGTATTGTTCATCCCCTTGGACGTTAAAATTTTATGCGCTCCCTGAAGCATGGTTTGTATAGTCCTAGCATAATGGAGTTTGCTATTTTATGAGTTTAAAGCATTTTCAACATGGCCACCTAACATAACACACCTTTCTTGCTAGTGGAGCCATGTGTTTCATGAGTGTCTTTGAATAACACAACTTGCTAGCCTTGTAAAACCCATCATATTGCATGGAAACCTATCATAATATAGCTTTATAGGTAGTAGATCTATGTACCTAATGAGTGATTTAACATCCTTGTGAGAGCACCATTTTGTTTAGAAAACACATTCGATGGATGATGTTTGGTACTTGAGACAAATTTAAGACAAAGGTCTCTTTGCCTTATTGACTTGAATCCTTTTAGTACTAACCTTGTGTTTTTGTTTTGTGATTATTATATGTTACGTGTTTACATCATATTGGCATTGTAGTTGTGTTTATATTATGATTGCATTATATTATGTTATGTGTATTCACTGTGTATGCTTCATGTTTACCATGTTGCATTTCACTTCATATGTGTGTTCCTTTGTATTTATGTTGGTTTTCAGTGTGATCTTGAATCCTGAGGTCTTGTGCACTTCCCCCTAGATTCATTATCATCCTATCTCTTCAACATTTGGATAATTGAACCCCTCTTGACATATTTCTACTTTAGTATGAGTTTGAGCATAAGTAAACACTCTCACTAAAGTGGGGGCTAAATGTAGCATCATAAATTGTCACCCTTGATAATTTCACACTAGATTTTGCTCCCCCTTAAGTGATTGGACCTAATTGTACACCTAGTTTCCTAAATTATGCATTTTGTGGCCCATTTTAACACTTATCAAGAAATAAAATGTGCAAGACCCAAGTATATATTTAATATTTTTCTCCTAGCACTTTGAATCTTAAAAATTTAGGGATTTGGACTAGGGCATCCTTATGCCCTAGTCCCCTTAATGTGGCCCCAAAATTCAAAGTGTTGGCGATATTAATTTAATATTTGAAATTCAAATTCTGATTGTTGGCCATTGGAATTTATTTTTTAGGAAATTAGAGCAATTACATTTAAATACTTAGTCATTTCATCATTTGAAAACTAACAAACAAGTTATAGAAAGAATTGGAAATCAATAGCATTATCAAGTCAAAAGTAGTCAAGAGCAAGATTATTGCAACATTATTTTTAGTCAAGCATCATGCCAAACCTTCATCATGTTTTCATGCAAGTTTATTCATGAATTATGATCATTTATTTTGTGAGTACTAATACTTGTAAGTCTTCAAAGAAAATCAAACCAAATTGTAATCAAGCCTTGAGGAGATGTGTATGACTTCAGTCCTTCAAGGATATCAAATTTGAGTGGTGAGTTGTAGTCCATTGTTGATTCATTATTCATTTATCATTTAGCCTCTATTCCTCAAAAGGATAAGCTCTCTATCATCAATTTTTCCATTGTGGAGGTGGAAACACCAACGCAGGGTTTGATCGAAGCAAGCCCCTAAATGGCATAACCCTTACTCTCCTTTTGAATGTGTGGGTATAAATATAAAGAGGATTAGAATAATATTTGAAGACAATCCACTCATTCAAGCATTCAAGCCCTAAAACTTGACAAGATACATAAACTATAATATCTCATTAACAGACGAAGATCCGATAATGGGATTCAAAAGGGAGAAGCTACATAATAGGTACCTGAGGACTGTTAAATTAGGTTTCAATTTTAGAAACCCAAACTAGGGCATCCTTGCACCCTATTCCACCTAAAAACAACTCAAATTCAAACTATAGGTGCACACATGTTTGTTGTTTCTAATTTTGGTCCTTAAATTTGACTATCAGTTTCCAATTTTTTGTATTCACATCAATACAGTGTATTTTCATAGTCATTTAGCTACATCATTGCATTTTCATCAAAATCCAATTTCCAACCCCCACAGAAAATTTAGATCCAAGTTGATTGACTCACCTTTTAGGTTGCAAGTTGATCTCGTATCCTTGTTGATTTGAATTCTAATATTTTGTAAGTGAAAAATAGCTAATCCTAGTTAAGCCCTAGGATCACTTTTCCTACATTACACTTTTTACTCACAAAACTTCTCTTTTTGAATTAACTATGCAGGCTATTAAAGTTGAACAAATACTTACATGTCTTAGGGGCACCTCTTCACCTCCTCCTTTTATTCGTTCACTTGTAAAATTTCTCTAGATCATTCTTTTATTATCTCATTAAATAAAATAAAGGAAATAAATTGTCTACCACTTGTTGCTTCTCTTGAACCCTTTCCCTCTTCCCCTTGATAATATTTCAACCATTCAAGGTCATTCATTACTCCTATCTTGTTTCTATCATTGCATAATAAGCCATTCTACCACCACTATTGAATCTTAAAGAATAATATTTAGGATCTAATTGATAATGGTTACATATAGTTTTCTCCTAGTGATACACCTCATCCTTCTACTCCTAATAACAATATTTATTAGTTTTATGAACTTTATAGATCATGTGATCTATTAATCTATCATGAAACTTACAAAATGATATTAATCTTGATCCTCTTGATGATTTTTCTCCACCTAAAACTTATGACACTTCTATAGCTACCTTTACATATACTATAAATATAGATATTTCCATTCCCATTGGTAAAATTTAGTTTAAAAATATTGTTGATTATCCTCCTCACTCAAAATTCTTGACCAAAGATATGTATGATACTAAAACATAGAAAATAAGGTAGGGGAATTTCCCAAAATGGAAAAGTGGATCCAAAGAGGGAAAAGGGGTCCTATTCTTCTATTTTCATTAGGAAATGAGATCCACACCAAGAATTGACTTACAAACCCTAGGTGAGTCAACCCAATATGTGAATCTACAAATTTCCCTTTTTGCTAAGATGGGGGTCTAAGCTAAATAGCACTTTGGGGAAAAATAGTAAACATAGCAAATAAAATCCAAATTACAAGCTATAAAGTGCATTTAGAAGATTAAACATAATACTTATGGAACCTATAGACTTTAGGGAGAATTTGGAAGGGATAAATGTTGTGTACCTCTCTCAAAAAGTGTTTTTTCAAGGCTCACTGAGGACTCATTCGCCTTATGGCGAATGGGTCCTGGCTAGGGCTCTAGAAAATATATTTATAGGTTTTGTTCTCCTGTGTTTGCACTCCCAGATTCTAGTTGTTCACTGTCAGGAAGCCAAAAATAAAACTTGTAGCTCAATTTTCGTGATTTGACAACTTTTCTTGCATCTTTGACAACTTTGCAACTTTCCTCAAATTTTCTCTCCAAATGATCTTCAACCTAAAACCTACAATCACAAATCAAAGAGAGAAAAATTTTGTTTTTTAGGTGAATAGGGGTTTTCTTTGGTCAAACCCTATTTTGGTAATTAAACCTTGTAATGAAACAATGAAATAGCATGAAGGAATGATGAATGAACAACAATATGCAACAACTCACCAAACCTTAATTGAACCTTGGATTACAAATCTACAAACTTGCATGAAGAGGCTTCAATGGATGAGGATCTTGATCATGAAACTTGATGTGAAATAATGTTCTTGAATACTTGCATAGATCTTGAACTCTACATCAACACATTAGCTCAAGAAACATGCATGATGCACTAAATCTTTGACATGATGAAATGGATCTTGAATGCTGCAATAATAATCTACAAATCTACCCTTGAATGCCTTAGCAATGCTCTTGAATTTTCTTGATCTCATAAAATTTCTATTAGGAATGCTCTCTTGAAATTCTAGGTGAAACTAAGTGAAATAACCTTGTATTTATATGAATCTTAACATTAATTCCCGAAATTCAAATATCACCAGCCAATATTGATCTATAGATTTGAAATCATTAAAATACTGCCAAAAACATACCCAAAAGAGGGGTCCTAGGTCTAAGTGAGTACCCATTTTCTATAGGATAAAATGGATCCTAGGCCACTCACCTAGGACACACATCATACAATGTTAAATGTTATGCAAAATCAAGGTCATAGGACTAAGTGAGGACCCATTTTCCCTATGGCGAATGGGTCCTATGTCACTTATCTAGGACACACATCTTCCAAACTTAAGTGTTGTGAAATGGCATTTACGAATGTCGGGTTTTATCCCTCAAAATTTGCATTTAGTTAGGCTTGAATTTGAATTAAAGCAGCCAATTAAGGAAAATTAACCTCAATCAATTAATAAATCCCTAGGTTAATGTAAAAGTGTAAATGTACACTTTACAACGCTAAAAGAAGGCACAATTAAGTCCATTTAAATTAAAAGGGTCCTAAACTTAATGTGAATGTGTAAAACACATTACAACACTAAATTAAGGAAACATTAGGTTCATTTTATTATTAATTATTCTCAAATTAAGTGTGAAAAAAGGATGCTTTTTCCAACACTATAGATACATGAAAATCCCTTTTATATGACTCTTATTGTGTAAAAAATGATGATATATGTGATCCAATTGCTACTACCCATATTACTTCTATTATTGATTTATTTCATAACCATTCATCATTCTCTCTTTAACTTTTCTTCCATTCCCACTATCTCCAAAATCATTCTCACTCAATCCCTTTTCACTATTTGGTAAATCATGCTTTCCCCTATCACACATTTTCACCTTAAATTTCATTATCTCATCCATGTAGGGGCTATTACCTTGATTTAATATTTTTTCCTTATATATTACATTGTTGTGCTTATGTGACCTCATTGCCTCTTACAAAGATACCTTACCACATCATGTTTCATCAAGAGTCATGCTCATGTTATGAATATATTTACATTCCTTAATAATATGGATATTATTTTTCCCACATCTAAGATTCCTCCTCCATTTGTGATTCATAAATTTCTTCCTCTTCTTATCATTATAATTTATTATAACATGTGGATTATGTAAACTTATATACATATAATTTTTTATAGATAATAGATCTATATTTAATGTCTACACTACTCAATTTAAGCAAGATCCATATTGACCCCAACCCTTTAGACAAGACAAGTGTATCCATTAGGGACTTTGGCAATATTTGTTGAAATGCTTGTGGGACTATCACTCTTCTTATTATATTTATTTTGGTAACCCTTCATATTTATTTCATGTTATCCAAGTGAGTTATCATATATATTAGGAAGACCTCAAATCTATGTCATATAATTTATACCCTCAACCCTCCACCAATCACTAAAATTTATCTATTGGGTACCTAGGGTTTACACTATATTTGTTGATCCCCACCCTTTTTAACATTCAACCACCCCATAATTATTTTCATCATTTAACACTCAAGACAATCACCCCTCTTTTCACTTTCCTCTTTTATATATCCCTTATCCTTTTTCTTACCCTACACCTCTTCCTCCTTTGATACTTTCTCCTCTCATATATACTCCATATTCTCCCCCTCCTTATTTCAATCCACCACTCATGATATATCATATTCCTTTAATGCACATAAATCCTTTGTCTATTCATCCACCTAAAGCAAAGAGGCCATTCCCTCTAAGCTCTTGATTAATTTGGAAGAAAATTACTAATCCTTATCAACCCCTTTCTTTTTCCATTGATTCTACTCCTTCACATCCTCCTCCTCCATCCACCTCTACTTCACTTCTTTCCCATCCTTCATTCGGCATATAATATAACCCCGCCTCCTCTTTATCTTATGATATGGTAGTAGATGATACTTTAGTCCCTCATCTTGAGGCCCTTAATATTGAGTCTCCTTATTTATCTTCACCACCCTCTCCTTATATAGATCCACCTTTGGTTTCTTCTCCATCACCTCTCCATGTTGTTCCACCTCCACCACACAACATATTTAACTCTATTTTTTATATTCCTCCTCTCACATCCAACTTCACCCCACCCACTGATGTTGGCAATTTGTATATTAATTCATTAGGAGATAATTACTTGATGATTGAGGAGCCTCTACCTAGTGGATCTTAGACCCTTGCATCTCCATTCTTACCCTTTATTGTACCTATATATATTTGTTTTGTTTTAGGTTTATCATCTCCCACCTATGTGTGTGAGCTATCATGCAACCAATCTTGGGGGAACCATTTTGTATTATTTTTCTTATCATTTATAAATGTGTCTAAGCTCTTATATTACCACTCTTGTGGGGGGTTTTTAATGTTGTTATATCATGTAAATTCTTCAATTTTTCTCATTTCTTATTTATGTTGTGCCTCATTTACGTGTTTTCATCTTTATATTGTTTCTCATATTTTTTCCTTTCTTTCTTTGTTAAATTTGGGGATGACGCAAAGTATTAGGGGTTTATCATCCCTTTTTAAATTCATACAAGTTTGACCTTATTTTTCATGCCATGTTGTGTAAATTTAGTATTTTTATATACTTATTTTTCTAACCCTTTATGTATCCCCATCTTGTCCTTTTTGTCTTTATGTTTGATTGTTATATCATTGTCTTTCCTTCTTTTGATTTAATCAATTTATCCTTTTTATTGTTTGTAATTTGTAATTTATTTTTTAGTGTAACTAGTGTCTTGATATATATAGATAGGTATCACTAATTATATCCTTAATATATTCACCAAAGCAACTAATGATTTTCCTAAAACCTTATTCCTACATACACTTGTCTTGTTGCACATTTTCTTTCCTAAACATCGTATACTTATCTCTTCACTTCTATCACTCTATTTCCCCCCATATTATTGGTATGATGTTTTATTTTTGTTTATTCTTCTAATTTTTATCCCTCCACACTTTCCATTAAATTCATTTCATTTATATTTCCCTTATAGATATTACTCTATGCTAAGTATAAACCCCATTAGGTTTATTTTAGTTCTTTCCCTCTATTTTCCCTAATATTATAAAATAATTAGTGGTTCATATAACCTTATAGATGGATCACCCTCCCCATATTTCCTTGTGTATTATTTAGTACCATTATGCATGTTTATATCCATACTCTTAGGTGGAGGCTTTGGCCAAAGTTGGGAGGGTGAATACTAATAAAAAAATCTATAATCACCTAGTCTAATCCTTAATGATGAGCACTTGCATCCTAACAGTTGTACGGGGTTAGGCTATATAGGTGGCATCAAAAGATAATAAACACAAAAGTAATATCTTTACTCTTAGGTGGAGGATTCAACCAAAACTATAGGGATGACATCCAAATAAAAAAACATGTAGGCATAAGAGATGGACTTCAAAGCTATATTAAAGAAACTTGAAGGTAAATTTTAAAGCAAAGTCACAAATTATAAAGGAAGTCTTTATAATATCTAAAGAAAATAACTTAATCACTCTACTACTTTGAGCTGTTCCTATTTTATCTTCTCCCCTTATTCTAATCCATTTATGAGTCATTCTAGGTTGATATATTGAGTTAGGGTGCCTTCCTCTCCTTTTATTCTAGCACTCATGACTTAGACCAAAATAATACTTAAGCATACTCACCTTATCCCTTCACCCTTTGATCCCCTATTACAACTTGAATTTCTCTTATTATCTCTCAAATTCCTTGATCATAATGACTAGATCCTTAAACAATTTACGGTAAGCATATAATTACTTTTTGCTCTCTTATATTTATACACTATGTACCACCCTCTTGTTCCATCAAACTATGTAACCTCCATATCCCATCTTTTCTACCCCTCTTTTTCACTACTTTCATTCAGGATTTAAAAAAGTGAATTACAACAAAATCTTTGATTTTCTTGATGTATAAACTTAGGATTTCAATTACAAAACCTACTAGTATACTTTGTGAGCCTTATTTTTGTTGAAGATAATTTCTCCTCTACTTGATTGGTTTTCCTCTCTTGATCATAACTCTCTTTTCTTCATTGGTTTCCTTTTCTTGATTCTTCTCTTTTCATTTTATTTTATCTCACCTTTAATTTGAAGCTTCAATCTCTTATCTTCCTTTTTTCTCACCCCTTCTTTCCTCATCTACTTTTCCTTTATCTTGATCTTTCATTCATTTTATTTGGTCTTTGTTCACCATGTTCTCACCTTGTTTGTGCCTTGATTTTTTGTACTTTTTTCTTCTTCTAATTATGTTTCCTCTTGAATTTTATTTCCTCTTGGTCATACTTCTCATTCTATGTCATCTAGAGGATGATGATCCATAGATTATTTACTATCATATTCTAACAAGAATGACTCCACCCACATATAATGATTGTATTGATTAGGCTATTCACTCTTTTGACTTTGTTTTAATTGTTTTATGTGGTTTTCATTTGTTTTATCATTGTTTATTCCACCATTTTTATTTGTTATTTTTCCTTTGGAAAATTCAATTATTATGATCATATCTTAATTTTATCCTCTCTTCCTTCACACCACATTACTATTTTCTTCCCTCTATACGTATATCTTATCTCTTGATGTATTCTCCTTATTTGTTTTCCTACAATTTTTCCTAATTTCTACCTCTTTACCATATGCACTTGGGTAGAATTACATTACTTCCTCCCCCTTATGATTTATTTTCCCTCATGGTCACTCTTTTTAGTATCTTGATTGTTTCTCATCATGAGCCCCTTTTCCATTGTCCTTGCCTCTCTTTCTCATTATTTTTTCTACCTAGATTAATATGTTTGTTTCTCACCATTCACAATACCATATTCCTCTTGATTAGTATCTTTTAATTTCCCTACACATCTCATTTATTCTTTGACACAACTTGTGTTAATTCTTGCATCACTTCTCATTGATTTAGATACTCCCACTTTTTATCTCTAATGATCTTATCCTTTTGGGGAGCATCACCTTGGTTTCCTTTTATTCCATCTTGATTATATCATTATGAAATCATTTCCTTGTTCTACTCTTAGGGGTATAACCTTGGTGTCATCTCTCTCTCTCTCTCTCTCTCTCTCTCTCTCTCTCTCTCTCTCTCTCTCTCTTCATTACATTTAATCCTTGATCACTTGGGGTGTGATTCATCTATTATCCTAGTGATTCTCTTTCCTTATAATAACTTTTGGTAGAATGTCCTTAGTATCCCTCTCTTGTCAATATTTTCTCTTCTCCTTTCCTCTCAAACTCTAGTTTCTTTTCTCCCTCAACATGTTTCCTTTCTCCCTTTTCTTTAAATTGACCATATCTCTCTCTCTCTCTCTCTCTCTCTCTCTTTCATTAATTAATTTAATATGGGAATATACTCTATCAACTCACTCACACTCCTATTTAATAGACATTAACCATAACCATGATGATTAGCCTTTCGTATTAGCTTTAGCCTTGGATCATCCTTTTATTCAAATGGTGATTATCTTATAATCATTAATGGCATAATATTTTTTATTTTCCTTTTTACTCTTGGCTTGGCTTGACCTTGTTTAGGGTGGCAACTATGTATAGCTAAGCGTGTTAGTCATATAGTCAATTTTTTTACCATTTTACCTTTTACCTTTTTTATTAATCATTATTACCCGTGTTGTTTACTATTATATTGATTTAATCCTATCCTTGGTTGGCTACCTAAAACCCTCATAATCATGAACATTAACTAGTTTCTAATATCCTTGTTTACTCATATCCCTATATCCTTATTTCCTTGTTTCTATTATACCTTTACCATGTGCTTTCCTCAATGATACCATCTTCTCTTTCCTCTTCCCTCTTTCTCCTAGGTTATTTTGTTCTAATGAATTTTCATAAATCCCTTCCCCAAAATGGTAAGGGTTAAATATTTTTAGTAGTTTCATACGTGTTCATGATAAGGTAACATGTATTTTCTAGTCTATTTTGAGATAGATTTATGTTTTAATTTTTTGTTTCCATTTCTCATATATTTTGTGTATAATGACTATATTGTATATATTCTTTATATGACTAGGTAGAAGTGCAAGAATTAAGAACAAAGGAAAATTAGAATATTGTATCTCTATTATGGCGATTGTAACCTTGGAATTTAATCATTATATATTCTTTACCACACTCTTTCTTTAGTGCCATTCTTTTTTCGTTAGCATGTTACACTCTCACTAAAGTGAGGGTAATTAGAAGATTGGTATCTTTGTGATGGTAATTGTATCCTTAGTATTTTATTATTATATATGCTTTACCATAATCTTACTTTAGCGGGCTTCTTTCCCCTTAGCACATGATAATCAAGCACTAAAGTGGAGGTAAAATGATAAAAAAATTGCACCCTATACCTCCTTTTACTATGTTTTGCACCTACTTTAGTGTTTTCCCCATTGTTCCCTTTGCACCACTTTGTGTCCCTTATTTTATATTTATTTCCCATACTTTCTCTTTATTCTATTCTATCCTTTGTTTCCCCATTTGCCTATTTTTCCCCTTTTAAAGCTTTATTTCCTATTCATATGCCATCATTATCCATTTCCCATTTGTTTTACCTTCTCCAGTGTGTTCCTTAACCATTAATCTATCATTCTTCTCATTTATAAAGTGATTTATATCCATTACTCCAAGAATTGAATGCTTTCTTACCCCATCTCATGCATGGCTTACCCTTCCTCTATTTCTTCAATATCTCACAAACCACTACCCCAGACTAGTTAAATAACTTAGAATAACCTTATTTCACCTCCCCTTCCTCTTTATCAACTTTAAGTTTTCTTGGGATAGGATATTAACATGTACCATAGGTTTGCACTACTTTTTGCTATCTCAAAAAATTGATGATAATTTTCCCTAGGCCAAATTACTACTTTTCCACTTGTTTTGACTCAAAAATACTTCAAAAGCCTATAAAAAGATTCCTTTTCTCATTTTAGACATCCACAATTGCATTTTCTCTTTCATATTGCTATTTTGTTGGATATTTAGTCTAAAATTTTGAAGCTTTTTATTCTACTAGAGCATCATATTAGATATTTTGAGTTAATCCTTGGAGCATTGTAGAGATTTGGTAAAACTATTATGGATTTCTCTCTCTTCTTCCATTCCACAATTATTTTCCTTCTTCCTTCCAAATTTCCTTTCCTTATCATTCATTCCCCCCAATCTATTTTTTTCCCTTACTATCTCATTCCCTTAAGCCCTATACCGTTTTTGTTTCCTTTTGTTTACATTAAATTTTCCATTTCCTTCTCTCATTGTCCTCTTGTCCTTCCTATTTTCATGTACATTTGCAAGTTTATCATAGATTAATTATTATATTGTTTCTATTATCACGATATGTGGATCTATCTTTGAATTACCCATGAGAAGGTTGGATAAGGTATTTTCCCTTTTAACCTAACTATTTTGTATGGTTTTCTACACAAAATCTATCTTGCAAGTGAAATATGAAAGAATTGGTGTATTTTGGATAGGTTTGGCAGTTACAAGAAGTGACTAGAAAATTCTAAAACAATTTGTAGAATTTTTAGAACTTTCATCCAAGTCCCTTGGTACAAGGAACTTATGCCCCACACTAGTTTCTTATCCCTTGGACAAGGAACCTACACCTAGTGCATTTGTTTTTGCTTCAATTTTGACCTTGCAACTTCCAAATTTCATAAGGAGTATTTTCTTTAGTTTGTTATTAGATCCCACATTTAATATTTCTAGTTTCTTTCCTCTTCCTTACACATTTTTCCCTCTTCCCCTTCATTATTTTTTTATTGTAAATATTTGATAAATACTTTATTTTTGTTTAGTATAGGTGCCTAGGATAACTTAATTAGACATCTTTGACACTATACCAAATTGATCGAAAATTTGCAATAGAGCAGGACTTTTGGGCTCGGCTCATGTGATCTTTTGGTTTTTCTAGGCGCCGCCCATATGACTCTCAGGGTGTGCCTTTTGCTCCATGTGCCTTGTCACCCACATACTCCCAAGTGAGGTGGATCACTATGAATTTATATATATTCATGCTTTCTTCTTCTCTTTGTAATAATTGTTAACAATTACATTTAAATTGTAGTTTCTCTTATTTATACTTGTTTCACAAAATCTACCCATAAAATATGTTTACTTGGTTTTGTAGGCTTCCATTGAAGCTACATGACACAAGACAAATACACATAATGCCATCTTGCAAGGTCCATTATTTTATATTGATCCCTGATGATATCCTTTGATGTTTGAATTTTTACTTTACATGCATGTTTATGAGTGCTACATACTTTGAAAGTGGGCCATAATGTAATGGTGAAAGTTGCATTATCCTTGCCATTTCCCATTTAGTTTTTTCCCATTTTGAGGAGAGTGCCTCAAGTGATACATTGACATATTGACAAATGGTGTACTATTTGTAAAGTTAAGTCCCTTATCCTATGCCACCTACCTATTTATTACACATTCTTATACACTTATTCCTTACCTCATCCACATGTTCATTCATCCCAATACGTTCACCTTATCCATGGATTTATTATACCTATGCATGCACATACTTCTATATACTTGATGCCCATGTTGAATTGACCACTTTTATGTTTGGGTCATTTTTGTAATTGCAAGATTGGCCCTATTGTCATAGACTTCACCTTTTCAACTCTAAAATTTAAAATTCAAATTTGGCTAACTCTCACCTATACCTTTCCTAGCAAGGGCCAACTAAACACAAATTTACGTGATTTATTGTTATTTCATTGTATTTAAAGGCATCCAATGCATTCATTTTTATAGATCTAAAATTTGCAAGTCCTTCCTCATCCTAAGACATTACAATATTTCAATTGGTGCACTAAAAATAATTTAGATATGCACCACCTAGATTTGCACAAACATTCTAGGAGCATATGCATGTTTTAAGAGTGTTGTTTTCAATCCACACGCATTTCCACAGGTTAACCCAAGAGAATGTTTGCCATAGTGACACAATGATAGCCCTACCAAGGCATTTTTATAATATAGACAATCATCAAATATAAAAAGGAGTAGAACAAGCAAGACCATCTAACCATGTAATTGAGCAGAGTTTTACATTGTGTAGTGTTAAGTTGAGACTCAAAGAGGAAATCTAGAACCTCAAACTTGACCTAATCTTGCAAGTCGATCTTTGACAAAGCACATATCTAGCATAGAATTCAAGGCATTCATCGTTAGAGAGGTTAATAGTTACCAATTTGATTATAGAATATTCATAATTGCAACACATTCTTTGATCATAAAACTAAGCATTCCAATATACTATATTTATTTTTATTAAATAATTATTTATAAATTATTTAATTTATCTATCCCAAATATCATTACTTAGTCTAAGTTGATTTATACTCAATTGCTCATATTTATTTGAATATCCTAAATTAACATTAAGAAAGTTTACTTTCCTTCACAAAATATTAATTTAAAATAATATTTAATTTAATTTATTTATAATCTTGACATACAAAATCCAATTTTCAAGCTTTTAAATATTGTCTTTATTAGTATTAAAGGCATGAAGTTTCCACAATCCATGACAATAGTAAGTAAAGATTTTTGGATTAAAACTGTGTGTAGATTTTTACATCAAAGTTTTGGACCATATTCCGTCATCATCTTCTCTCTATCCTCACTGCATTCTGGTAATATGATTACAAACCTTGACGTAAAAATCTACACAGTTTTAATCCAAAAATCTTTACTCACTTTTATGAGTATTTGTAACCTTGACGTACAGAATGCCATCAGCTTTATACGACCGTATTTATAACCTTGGTACGGAATCCGAACGACGAAATTAGAACCAGAAATATTCGTGACTTTTGGCACTAGGTAGCATTCATTAGTTCAAGTTGTCCGTACGTCCTGATAATTACGTCCATTCTGTGCTTTTTCCTTTAAAAAGATAAGAACTTTCTCAAAACCCCGCGAGATGAAAGGCAAATTCTATACAGACCGTTCGATTACAGAAAGTATACGGGCACTGCAAGATATTCTTGGATGGGATTTTACTTTTGGATAAGATTTCAAAAAGATGACAGGGAAAGCAAAATGGGTTCGGATAGTGTTGTCCATCTGCATCTAATTTTTATACTGGATAACCAATTATGTTGAGTAAAAGTTTAAACAAGTGGGCGCATACAACATCTATTTGATCTTTCTTTTGTTTTGGATTTTGGATCTTGGATATTTTGTTGTAGATCTTGATTAAATAATCTACAATTTTTGTTCTCTTCTTATTTAAATAGGTTATTCAAGGAGCCCACATTTAAAATCTCAATGAAATTGGCTCGCTTATCGATGTAAGCCGAACACTCCACAATGGAGTGTCATTTCATCTCCACCATCTACAATTTTTGTTATCTTCTTATTCAAATAGGTTATTCAAGGAGCCCACATTTAAAATCTCAATGAAATTGGCTCGAATATCGATGTAAGCCGAACACTTCATAATGGAGTGCCATTTCATCTTCACCAGCTCCAAAGTACAAAAATATCACATTCTATCTATCCATCTTCTTTAGGCATTGTCCACCCGAACAAGTTTCACACTTAAGTCGGTGGGAACTAGTCCTTAGTTGAGCCATTAACATTTTCACTTTACATTTTATTTTTGCTCCTGTATAATTCTTTTGTGCATGGTCATATGGAAGATTGAAATGTTTGATATTGTATTTTCATTAAAACATGTCTTTGTTTGCATTGGAACACACTCTTATAGAGTTTGACTTAAATATATAACTTGGAGGAGATAAATACATTCTTTACAATTATCTAAGGTCTATTTAAATAATAAATTAGATAATAAAATTGAGCTTTAGATGTATATGAAAGTTGAGATTGATAAGTAAATGAGAAAATTAGGATTGTTTGATTTTTTGTTGATTTCTCTTATAAACCTATTGGAGGTGCCTATATTTGTCCACACTAGACCATATTAGACTTTACTCTATTCTAGCCATTAATTAAATAGATATTCTTAATTTATTTAATTGATTCATCATTTTTCTTTATTCCTCATCTTTAATTAAATCAAGCCTTTATCCTTTCATCTCCATAAAAATAAATATACAATTATTTATTTAACTTGTTATATTCCACCTCAAATCCCATTAGCTAGTTAAAACCAATTGATTAACTAGTCAATCTCTTGCACATTCCTAATTTTGATTAATTTAATTAATCACATTCTAATCTTACTTATCTTAAAAAACTACAACCAAAATTTGACTATCCATTTGATTAAAAAATCACCACCTTCCATTTAGCACATGTGACTCTCACACGTGTGAGAAGTCACATGTCTTCCTCAACTCTTCCCCATGTGTCCTTCAGAGACACTTATCACATTTTCTCTTCCCAAGGTGTTCTTACACGTGTGAGAGGACACTTGTCCTTATCCACTCTTTCTATGGGCTCATCCTCCACTATTAGATTTTGTCAAACAAATATTAGCACATGATTATTCCTCCATCCTCTCCTCTTCCAAATCCATCAATCTAGTGATATCACTTGGTATTCTCTCATTAAAACTAACCTTTCACTAATCCTCCACCATTGATATTCAAATTAAATCTCATGTGTCTCCCCTCCATCCAATAAATCTATTTAAGAGAGGCTAGTCCCTCTCATTCCATCTCTCATATTCGTCTTACAGTCATATTTCTATTTTGACAAGCAACCTACATTCCTCTAACATTCATCTATTTCATCTAAGTAGCAAATCAAAAGGGTTGAGTTCTCTCAACATATGGCACTTCCTCTTTAGCTCAATCCAAGGAGCAAAGAAAATAAAGGTAAACAATTATTTCCCTTCTTATAATCATTATTTCTTTCTTTGTTTTTCATTCTCTTCACCTATAAAGATTTTTTTTAAAAAATCAGTGTTGTGCTAGTGTGAGCCTTTGGGGGTTTTCCATAAGAGGGTTGAAATATGAAACTTCTTAACTTAGAGTCAAACCCCTAGTTTTGATTTCATAAGGTTTGAAGATGCAAAAGATACATCATACAAAATGCCTAGGTGTAAAATATTTTTGATGATTAATGCAATTCCTAAATACTACTAGATGATAATGCTCTTGATGTGATTTGATATGATTTCCAATGTATGTGATAGATAACTAATGCCCTAGGACTTGTATTTAAATATGGCATCTTAGGAGCACAATTTGAATATGATAGCATGCAAGTTGATGGGATGCAATCCAATTTGGAAAAAGTGTTAGCTCATCATAAGTGAGAAATAGGTTTGAATCAATAGAATGCAGTCACATGTGTGAATTTATCCAAAGGATAGAATCACACCTATGATCCAGTCTAGGATAGAAGATCAAGCATGATTAATAATTTGTTTGGACCTTTGATGCTAGGAAGGCTAAATGTTGATGAATTATTTGGATTTTGCCAACTTGTGTGCAACATAAACTTAATTGACTTTTAGAACATTATATTTATGACAAGGCCAAAGTGGGTATAAAATGATTAAGGGAAAAGGGTGAAGTATGCAATTTTATCTTCATTTTATCCCCTTTGGTGTACATGTGTACTACAAGAATATTGTATGCCAAAGTAAAGAAGGAAATGATTGAAGTAGAAAGTATATTTTATAAGGATATGTGATTAACGCTTCCTAATTTCTTCCTAATAATTCTTTGGGGTAATAGTGACCATAGATTTCTTACATCAAGAGAATAAATCTTATAAATCACTAGCTTCATGAGATTATCTGCAACACTTTTCATAGTATCAACCTTCTTATCTTCAACATCTCAAAGATCCTCAAATTTTAACTTTATTCGAGATGCTTATTTGAAATCATTTTTATTTTATTTTAGCTCTATCAACCATGTTCTTGCTCCAAATTCTCACAACATGAATATTGTGAGGTTTAAAATACAACATGGTTCACATCCTCAATACCATAAAGACACATGTTTACAACTAATGGATTTTGTTTTACTAGGAAACTCATGATCAACCTTAGTAACCATCAATATCCACCACTTACAATACTAGTAGCAAGTTTGTATAGAGTTCTAGTGTAGAATACCCTTGTTGGCATCAATGCTCATTTGACTATCTTGCAACTATGTTTACCATAGATTACCTATACACCTGTATTGTTCATCTTGACCATAAATACTATATTTCTTACTAAACTTGTAGCATGCATAACTCTAGGGAGAGACTTCACCCTCTCATCTTTAAACATCATTTTGAACTTACCTCAACCAATGAAGTTCACTTATTACCAAAGAAGACACCACCTTCATTATAACTTTCATATTTCAAAGACAAATCCTTATGAGGAGTCATATGTCAAGAATCTCTTGAGTTAATCAACTACACATTATTGTATGCATGTTTACTTGAAGATGCCAAAAATATATCTTCTACTTCTTCAATTGAGGTTTCTAATCCTAAGGAAGATGCATTATCTTTGTTAGTTTTCTCAAATTTATATTACTTTTTAACATCTTCATATTTACCAAAATTCTAACATTTCATCTTAGAATTTATAGAATATTTACCTTGAAATTTTGATTGTCCATCTCCTCACTTGTCCTTATTTTTACCATGAGAATTACCTCTAACAAATAGAGCATACTCTATATACAACCCTTTGTTGATTTCTCCCTTATTTATTTTGAGGACTAAGATATAACCACCTCTTCAAGCTTCAATTTAGTAGTGGTATTACTTATTTCCACAACTGTGTTCTTGCATGTATATGAAAAGAACATAACAAGGTAATATATTTATCCTACTCATCCATATTATATACACTAAAATTATTCTCCTAATTATTGAGATATCATTCATTATCAAATTTACCACTATTTATCATTTGTTATAATTGATGTCATTAAATTACCATTTATTTATCATTTATTACTATTTATCATTTTTTATATTTTGTCCACTTTCAATAAGTAAAATTTTCATTTTCACCTAATCAGTTAACTCTATTTAAAAATTGGAAAATTCTTCTTCTCTCACAAATTAACTCCATCTTCTAATAGAAACTTCTTCTCATTTATCCATTTAATAAATTAAAAATTTCATTGTTATCCTCCTAGGAGCTTGAAATGACAAATTTTTATTGACTTGACTCCACAATCAATCTAGTTAACTTAGGTCATCAATCTTATCTTCATCTATCCATTTTATTTTTCTAGAAATTCTATAAATACCCTCATCGCCTCATTATTTTGATATATTAATTCTTTATGCAAATCAATTGTGTCAAAATCCATTATCAATTAAATATAGTGTTATGTTGTTGAGTTGCATCCATATTCTTGACAAGAAAGTCTCTAAAACTAGCTTGATTTGAGGTTTACTTTAAAATTAGTAAATGATACTTGATTTGTTTGTGTTGTTTTTTTATAACTTTCAAGTTCTTATTTTTATCTTTTTTCAATTTCATGTTTACACATATTAACATCAATAGAAGCTGACTAACTTACCACAATGTTGAAAGCATTTAGATGTTCATTTACAAAGCCACCATAACTCATTTTAAGGGAGTATAAATTCTTTCAAAGAAAGAGTTTGTTCACTAGAGACTTTTTTGATATAAAGATACTATCTTATTGTGTATATAGTATTGAATTAGAAAGCTAAAGTTGAATAAAGCTTCTTTCCTTCCTATAAATTTTTTCCTAGTAATATACATACATAATCAATTATTTATTTTCTAGTATAAAAAGCCACAAGTCTCTATCAAATAGGACATCCTCCATATTAAGCTTCCATATTTGAAAATATATCCATTGAACTTCTTAATTTACATACTTGAAGAGATTTCCCTCTTTTGTTCTTTAAAACTCGGATTTACTTACGTAAGCTCTCATTGACTAACACAAGATTATCACAAGAATAAACATATTCCCTCCTCATCAATCTAAGTAACCTATGTTTGACACTGAATGAAAGAAAACATAGATAACCAAAAGAGAGAAGCTATCATAAATAAATTATAAAATTTATAATATTACAACATAATATGAATCAATTACATACATAGATGGATACAAGATATACCTTGGGAAACGATTTTAGGAAAAACCAACAAACACATCACTCAATATATTAGCATAGAGAATAATTACGATATATTAAGATATTTTAATTGTGCTAAACTTATATCCCCAATCCTATTAGCAATTTGACATGTACATGCTCTGGAAAACTATGGCAATAACTTGTCCAAACACAATTCCAACACTTCATTTAGAGGCAAATAAGAAACCACTTTGTCAATTTAATCAAACCAACAATCTCCATACTTGGTAAAAATACTCCAAAAAATCCATGTACCCCAATCATGAGTGTAATTCCAATGCCCAATTAGATTCCTTTGACCTGTATAAAAAAAAGAGGGTTCCTAGTCAAATAAGATGTTATATTTGGTATAATCAATTCACCTTACAAGATGCTCTTGGACATGACTATATTTATCTAGTTAAAGATATCTTTATTCAATGTATTTTTAATGTAAGTTCCTAGAAATGGACAAGTATACATGATATTTTGATGATGACCCAATGCCCCAACTCACAACCTTATGTGACATGAAAATAAAATTGAAGTATCCTTAATTAGTTTTTCCTTGGTGGAAGTGTCTAGTTATCATCTCAATATTACCTTTGTTATATTTCAATTGATCTAAGTCATTTTCAAAGTGTTTGCAACTTTTTTTATGTTAAAATTTATGCTTTTTGGACAAAGTTACAACTTTACCCCTTAATATATCATTTTTCCTCATCAAACTTGTGTTCTCCCTAGAAAATGAATTATTGAAAAAAGGGGTGAACACATGTTTTAAACTTGGTGTCCATGAGCCTTTACATGCACTCACTTCATGTTGTTTTTCTTGATTTTGTACCTATTTTAGAAGAGTAATCTTTAGTTTAATTCTTGAAATATATTCTAAACCTAATCCCTCTCTAATTTATAGATCCTTTTTAACCATTTTAGAGGTCCAAATCCTTTATTAAGATAGTGGAAACACATCCATATTACTCTTGTTGCACTATGTTGTCATTAGTGATTTCATTGATTCCAACCTCTGTCAACCTCTAGTATGGTGTTGATGAGAAGGTGTTTCTGGTGTTGAGTAGGTGTTGCAAATGCAACAAGGTCAGTTGGTTTCCAAGTTCTTTCGAGAAAATTTGCATAAAGAGTGTACAAGGTGACAAAGGTGTGATATGCATTGTACTCCACATTTCTTCATGCTTGAAGATGTGCTTGTGTGGTTTGGATGTGATATTCAAAAGTGTACAGAGGTGTTATATCCAGAGTTTTAGGTTTTGGATCGTGCGGTAGTAAAATAGGTGTTTGACAGTGTTTGGCCTATGTAGAAGGTCGTTTGGGAGAAATGGATTTGCTCCACATTTCTTCACGTTAAAGTTTATTGTCTTGCGGATTTGGGAACATGCTAGTATTTCCTTTATCTATCCTCCCTTGGATGGTATGGTGTTTAGTTTCTCCACAAGCTTGGTTCATGTGTTGTGTCTCAGTGGCAATTTGACTAGTTGCATAGGATGATAGTATTCTCAGTTGCATATGTTTCCTCCAATGATTTTTAGTATTCTGTTGGTGTTGGAATATTCCAAAATGTTGTGTGATGTTGCTATGTGGTCTACATGATGTTTCTAGACTTGATGAAGTGTGTATATGGTTGCTTGGTAGTTTTAATGTCATTTTGGTTGACCTGGCGTGTTAGCGTTACTTGCAGATGTGCTTCATGGTTTTTTGAAGCTTGGTGTAGTGTGTTAGTGTAGATTTGGGTCCTAGTTAACCCTTGGTGTGGTCTTCCTTTACTTATTTCCACTGTGGAAGTGTTTAGTGCTAACCTATTTGGTGGTTGCATGTTTGAGGTGCATATGTTTCCTTAAAGCCATCTTGGAGAATTTTTTTGAGGTTGTGGAGGATATATATGCATGATTAATTGTTGGAGAAGTGTGTGATGTGTAGTGGTGCAAAATGATGTGTATGTGATCAAGTGTTGAGATTATAATGCGAACATGAACACCTAAGACTACCAAGAGTAGTGAGAAGAAGGTGTCTACATTTAAGTGTGCTTGAAGTTGTTGGAGGCAGTGAGCCGAAGGTTTCAGATGGTGAATAGTTTTTGTGGTGGATTCTCCCATTGCTCTAAGGTAGTGAACCTCCTTGTAATAGTTCTTTTCTATTCTCTTTCTATCCAAGAAGTGAGCCCTTCTTTCTTTTGGATAGTGAGTCCTTTGGGTAGTGAGCCCTTTTGAAAGTGAGCCTTTCATGATTGATGTTGATATTCATGTATATGTGAGTTAATCCTCACCATGGTTTTTCCCCGATTATGGTTTTCCATGTAAAATCTAATGTTTTATTGTGTATGGTTGTTGTTGTGTTGATGTTTCATTTTTTTACATTCATGTTGATGCTTAATAAGGGTTTGAAGATTAATAAGGTTTTGAAGGTTTTAATGTACAACTGATTCACCCCCTCTTAGTTATCTTGTGTGTCTAACAATTGGTATCAAAGAAAAGGTTCCTTAGAAGAAGCTTAATCACTTGAGGTAGATTCAGATGGTGCATAGGAATAGTGCCAAAGCTCCTATGTTCGATGGAACAAATTATGCCTTATAGAAAGCCAAGGTGGAAGCCTTTCTTGTATAATTAGGGTTTTGTGTATAGAAGGCAGTTGAAGATGGATATGCTATACCTGCCATTGCTCTAAAAAGTGAAGATGATATCAAGGATTATGAGAATAATGGAAAAGCAAGGAATGCTATCTTAAGTGGTCTTTCTGATTCAAAACTTGTGAAGGTGATAAGCTACAAAACTACTAAAGAGGTCTGGGTAAAGTTAAAAATTATTTATGAAGGATATGCTAAAGTCAAGCAAGCAAAGATGCAGAATTTTGAAGCCAAATTTGAAACCCTAATAATGTCAAAAGATGAAGATATTGTAGGCTACATGCTCAAGGTGGATGAAATTGTCAATGCCATCAATGGTCTTGGTAGAAAACTGGAGGAAAGTGAAATTATAAAAAGGTATTGAGAAGCCTTCCTAAATCTTATAGTGCTAAAGTTTCTACTATTGAGGAAGCTCAAAATTTGGATCAATATTCTAGAGATCAATTATTTGGTGCTTTAAATACTTTTGAATTAAGAGAGTTTGATAAAGATGCTTCAAGGAAATAAAATGCTTTTAAAGTTAGCAAGAAAGAGAGGAATGATGAATCTGATCCAGATGATCTTGATGAAGTGGAAGAAAATTTTGTAAGAAGATTGAAAAAGGGAATTGGAAAATACAAAGGTAAGTTACCCTTCAAGTGTTTCAATTGTGGAAACATAGGTCATTATGCTTCAAAATGTCCAGGAAAAGTTTCAATGACAAACATAGAGATTATAAAGGTAAATCTTTCAAGAAGAATTATTATGTTAAAGAAGATGATCGTACATCTAAGATGAGGAATCAGACTATCCAAATGATGGAAGTGATGAATGCTTATTCATGGTTTTGAATGTTGGAACTAATTCTACTAACCCTGACAGATGTGTGAAGGAAATCGATCTGGAAACATGTCACAGTATTGAAGGAACTATGTTGACCGCCTTTCATGCAAGAGAGGAGATAAACTACTAGATAATGACATCAGATGCTCAAATCATATGACAGGTGATAAGAGTAAGTTTTTTAAACTTGAGAAATATGATGGTGGTTTTTTTAAGTTTGGTGATGACACATCTGCTAATATCTATGGAAAAGGTTCTATTAGTTTTGATAGCAAGCATAAGATAGATGATGTTATTTATGTCAAGGGTCTCCAACATAATATTCTCAGTGTAGGAAAAATGTGTAGTAAAGGATACTATCTAGTGTTTCAGGATGATGGTTGTGAAATCAAGAAAGGAAGCTCCTGAACTTTGGTTGCTATAGGAATAAGGACAAAAGGGAATGTTTGTTAGCTCAAAGGTGTTGGTGGTAGGTGCTTTATGTCACAAACCAATGAAAGTTGGTTGTTGTTGAAAATTGAAGGTAATATTGTAGCTTAAAACTTGTAAAACTATGCGACTGTAGATCTAATTAAGTTTTCTTTCTTACAAATTCTTTGTGTATGATTATCTGTTTAGATCAATTTTACCAATTGTAGAAAGAGACAAAAGATTGTAGAAGAATGAGACAAGAAGATAGACGTGACACAACATATACGTGGAGAAACCTTTCGGGAAAAAATCCACCACCAGAATCAATAGTGCTTGTATTATTTAACCTTAGAACAAGATTACAATAACACTATATCAATCCTTGATTGATATGCTTCCTTTTCTTCAACAATACTTCTTCACAACCTACAAATAACACTCTGATAAAACTCTCTTCAACTTGCTGCAATAAATAGAAAATTATGAGCATTGTAAACTCAAAAGATTTGATCAAAACAAGAGAATACAACTCCTCACAAATATCTATGCCTAGATTGGGCAAGTAGAGTTCCACCATGTAACATGAAGTAAAAAAAAAAGTCTAATCAATTTAGGCACCCCAAATTGAATACTTAACTGATTGTTGGTCAAGAAAATATCTTGCAAGCATCACCTCAAAGTTGGTGCCCAAGAATGGGCCCACTTAACTGAGCCTTGTAAATATCTTCTCATGCAAAAGGTGTTAATTGAAAGATGCCAACTTGGGTGCCCAAGGTGGGTCCAAGTCAATCTGAGTTAGCTAAAACATATCTCTTCATCAATTCATGCAAACATTATGCATGATTGATCATCCCCTCTTAACTGAAAGTATCAACTTGTTATCTATCATGCAACTGAAGTCATTAGTCATGCAACACAAGCCAACTGAAGTCAACTACATGCAATTGAAGATAACTGAACCATAACTGAACTGAACTGATAGTTCCACTCCACACATTGTAAATAACAATCCCTAATTTATAAGAACAAGACATGCATTACATAAGAGTTATCAACTCTCCAAACAATTAACTTAAACAAGGTGGGTCCCACCTTCCATGTGGGCGTCCCATGTACTCCTATTTTATAGGAGCTCTTCTTGGACATCTCCACATGTTCCTATCATTTATGAATAATTACAAATTTCAATTTACATGTTCATTTCATTTGAATTTAATCTCTTTCTAATCCTAGTGTCGGGGAACACTTTCCAAGGACTTAGGAGATACATGAAATATGTTTAGGATTGCAATTAAATGGCATCCTATTCCTAACATTCTCCCACTTGAAATTATAAATTGCAATTATTCTAAACAAGGAATCATTATTATAAATTAAGTATAGGACTCAAGGCCAATGCTCTTCCTGCACCAAGAGAACTTATTTGTAGGAATTGTTTTTGTAAGATAATCTGCAACATTGATCAAAGTGTCAACTTTCTCAATCAATACCTTCCCACTCTCAACCATTTCTGACACAAAGTGATACTGAACATCAAATTCTTAGTACGAGCATGATACATAGGATTTTTGGCTAAACAAATAGCACTCTGACTATCACATTCAAGTCTAATTTGCTTGCAATTAAAACCAATACCTTTCCCAAGTCTTAGTAGCCAAACTACCTCTCTAGAGGCATGTGTACCAGCCATGTACTCTACTTCTATGGTGGAAAAAGCAATCATGGGCTGCCTCTTACTCATCCAACTAACTGCAGCTCCAAACAAAGTAAACACATAGCCACTTGTCGACCTCCGACTGTCTAGGTCTCCTACCCAATCTGAATCAACAAAACCCTGTATGTCCAATGATCTGTGCATAATATCAACATCATTAGCACCATGATAAACCAAACAGTAATTAGAAGTACCTCGTAAATATCTAAACACCCTCTTAACATAAGTCCAATGTTCTTAACCAAGGTTAAACATAAACCTACTTAGAACTCCCACTACTTGGGCTATATCTGGTCTTGTACAGACCATTGCATACATCAAACTACCAACCGCACTAGCATATGGAATTTTAGACATTTCCTCTTGATCAAAATCAGATGTAGGACTCATGTCTAAACTTAACTTCATGCCAACTGGTAAAGGAATATTGATTGGTTTACTATCCTGCATGTTAAATCGTTTCAAAATAGTATCAACATGTTGCTTTTACTTAAGCAAATATTTCTATTACCTCTATCTCTGATGATCTTCGTACTAAGGATATATTTTGCAGCCCCTAGATCTTTCATCTCAAATGTGATAAAGAGTTGTGTTTTCAATTCTTTGATCATTACCTTGCTATAACCAATAACCAACATGTCATCAACATAGAAGACAATAATTAAAAGTTTATCATCAATACATTTTATGTAAACAAAATGATCTTCCTCACTCCTAACATAACCGATTTTAAATACAAAAGCATCAAGCTTCTAGTACCACATCCTAGGTGACTATTTCAATCTATATAAAGATCTCTTTAACTTGCAAACCAATAATTCTTTTCCTTTCTCAACAAAACCATCAGGTTGCCTCATATAAATCTCCTCTTCAAGATCCCCATGTAAGAAAGCAGTTTTCACATCCATTTGCTCTATGTCAAAATCATAATCAACAACAATAGATAAAAAGAATCTAATAGAAGTTAATTTAGCAACAAGAGAGAAGATTTCATTAAATTCAACTGCCTATCTTTGGGAGTAGCCCTTGGCTACTAATCTAGCCTTGTACCTTTCGAGATTACCATCTACTCCAATTTTCTTTTTAAAGATCCATTTACAACCAATGGACTTTCTTCCTTTGGGAAAACTCTCAAGATCCCATGTGTCACAAGTATCTAAGGAAACTATTTCCTCATGCATAACTTGTGACCAAATCTTTTTCTCATCTAAAGACAAAGCTTCCTTGTAAGATCTAGGTTCATCATTAGTACTCATCAAAGAAAATATACAACGAAAATCAGGTGGGCTATACCTATCAATGGGATTTCATTGTCTTGTGGATCTTCTCAAAGAAGGTTCTTCTCGTTCCTCAATATGCTCATCATGAGCATCTATCTCAGAACTCTGTGAACTCTTTGCATCCAATCCATCCAATTTTTCTTCAACATGTGCAACTTCAGGCTTCTCAGTTTTTGTATCAAAATGCATTGTTCGAGAAACATCCTTCTCCTTTGGTTGTTCTTCTCTTGAATAAGCTCTAAATTCCTTGAAAATCACATCTCTAGATGAAGAAATTTTTTGGGTTAAAGGATTCTAAAGCTTGTAACCTTTTACATTTTCACCATAACCTCTGAATATGCATTTATGTGCTTTTGGATCCAACTTAGACAACTTTTCTTTAGGCACATGAACAAAAGCATCACAACCAAAGATCCTTAAATGTGCAACACTAGGTTTCCTACCTAGCCACATTTCATAAGGGGTTTTATCTTCAATAGATGAACTAGGAGATCTATTGATTAAATAACAAGAAGTACTTATAGCCTCATCCCAAAGGAGCCGATCTAGCTTAGCACTACTTAACATACTCCTAGCTCTTTCCATTAAGTATCGGTTCATGCTTTCTACTACTCCATTTTATTGAGGTGTATATGGAGTAGTTTTTTGTCTCACAATTCCTGCATGCTTACAATAATCATCAAATTCCTTAAAACAATATTCCCCACCATTATCTGATCTTGACACTTTTATCTTATGATCTGATTGTTTCTCAACCAAATCCTTAAATTCTTTAAACTTATTGAACACATCAAATTTGTTATGCATAAAATAGATCCAAGTGTATCTTGAGAAATCATCAATAAATGTGACATAATATCTAGATTTTATAGTAGAGTCAATATCCACAAGGCCCATAACATCTGAGTGAATGATCTCTAATAATCTTTTAGCTTTATTTGTTCCATTAGGAAATGAAGATCTAGATTTCTTTCCAAACACACAATGCTCACAAAAAATCATTTTTTCCAATTTTATAATCAAGAATACTGTCAACCGATTTCTTATTAAGAATGGTCCTAAGACCTTTTTTACCAATGTGGCCCAATCTATTATGATGCCACAACATACATGTATTTTCAGCTTCAGTTACATTGGTTGATTTATTCAAATTGGAGGTATCAAGCTTAAACAAAGTCCCTTTCTGAGATCCTTTAGCAACCGCCATATTCCCTTTCACCAATCTACAACCACTTTTTTCAAATGTCACATGCATTCTAGAATCATTGAACTTAGATACAAAAAGTAAATTTCTAGCAAGTCCTAGAATATGTAAAACGTCATTAAGGGTATTAACCCTACCATCATTGAAACACAACTTTACCTCTCCTTTTCCCACAATCTTTGTTGTGCTATTATCTCCAAAGAAGACATTCCCTCCATCATATGCAGTGTACTTATGAACCACTCCTTGTTAGGAGTCATATGATAGGAGCAACGTGAATCAATAAGCCAAGAGTCATCACTAACAATATTAGATGTAATGATCAATGCATCATTACCATCATCCGAGGATTTCTCTGTAGAAGGATCATAACTCTTTTTCTTGTTCTTACAATCCTTCTTTACATTTCCAGGTTTCCCATAATTCCAACACTTTTCCTTACTTTTACCAGGGGTTTTAGATCGTCCTTTAGACTTACCCTTTCCTTTCTTGTCTTCCTTAGATTCCTTTTCCTTAGGACTACCTCTTACAAACAAGGCATCTTGGGATCCCATTTTAGACTTCTCATCTCCTCTGATAGGAGAGTAGGAATTATATTGTCCATCTTAGGATCTGCACTTCTACCACTGATAACAACAATTAGATTTTCCCAAGATTCTAGTAAAGAAAAAAGTAGCAAAATACATTTATCTTCATCTTCTAGCTTTACATCTATAGATGCAACTGAATTAGAATCAAATTGAAATCATTTAAATGAAGTGCAACAAAATCACCATCTTTCATCTTTAAAGAATACAACTGTCTTTTCAGATACAACTTATTAGTAATACTTTTGGTTTGATAGATATCACCTATCCTCTTCCATAATTTATATGTCGTAGCTTCATCTAAAACATTTAAGAGAACAACATAAGTAAGACATAACCTTATGGTCCCTCTTTCCTTCTTATCAAGCTTAGCCCAATCCTCATCTGACATCATTGTAGATGGTTTTTTATCATTACAAACAACTAACCACTAATCTCTCTTCAAGGAGATCCTCCATTTTTAGTTTCCACATCTCATAACTAGATCCATTGAATCTTTCAATATCTAAACGAGAAGTAGAACTCATTGTAACACACTTCTTCTGCAATAACACAATAGTAAAAGCTCCCGCTACAACCAAATTTTTTTTCAAAATTTTAAGAGAAAGGTGTCCCAAACTCTAACTAACCATTACCTCTGATACCAAATGTTGAAAATTGAAGGTAATATTGTAGCTTATGTGACTATAGATCTAATTAAGTTTTCTTTGTTACAAAATATTTATGTATGATTATGTGTTTAGATCAATTTTACCAATTGTAGAAAGAAACAAAAGATTGTAGAAGAATGAGACAAGAAGATAGAAGTGACACAACATATACATGGAGAAACCCTTTTGGGAAAAAACTCCACCACCATAATCAATAGTGCTTGTATTATTTAACCTTAGAACAAGATTACAATAACATTGTATCAATCCTTGATTGATATGCTTCCTTTTCTTCAACAATCCTTCTTCACAACCTACAAATAAACTCTGATAAATCTCTGTTCAACTTGTTGCAATAAATAGACAATTATGAGTATTGTAAACTCCAAAGAGTTGATAAAAACAAGAGCATAAAGCTCCTCACAAATATCTATGCCTAGATTGGGAAAGTAGAGTTCCACCGTGTAACATGAAGTAAAAAAAAAAGTCTCCTCAATTTAGGCGCCCCAAACTGAAGATTTAACTGATCGTTGGTCAAGAAAATATCTTGCAAGCATCACCTCAAAGTTGGTGCCCAAGAATGGGCCCACTTAATTGAGCCTTGTAAATATCTTTGATGAGCTTATTTTTTGGTCCAATTTTGGGTAGAATCTATATTTTATTTACTGGTAGATGTTATGGACTTTAATGTTAAATGTCAGTATTTGCATATTGTTTCCCTCAAACCATTGACATTGGACTTAATCCTATATCTGCAAGCTTTAATGACATTTGGCATAATATGTGGATTTTCTATATTGATTTTGCATGTGGTTAATGAATGTTCCTTAAAGTGGTTATAGATGTGCAGTTATTATGCGTACTGACTTCTCCATGCAGATTTAATATACTAAGTTGAGGAAGACATCGCCAGCTGGGAATGCACCATAACGTCTAGGAAAGGAATCACTCCAAGTCAAAGGAGGCCGATGATAGAAGATTATTCATGCAACTGAACATAACTGCCTTGTAGTGGAATTTAATGATTGAGCATGCACAGGCGTTACTACTGAGCTAAATCTATGTTTGGACCTACATGTCTGACCAGATTCCATGCACGCGTAACTGCCATTGCTCCATTTCCTTTGTTTTCCCTAAATGGCGTCCTCCCAGTCAAGGAGTTGACTGCCTCATTTAGTTGTTAGTATAAATAATGATTTGATGTTCCTTCTTCAGGAGGTTGCATGATTTGATATTGTACTTTCACTCTCCAATTTTTAGTAATACAGATATATTACTCTTTTGTACTCATGATTTATAGTGAATAAAATAAAGTTCTGAGTTCGAGCATCTAAGTTTTCATTAGTTTTAGAGGATACTTATCCAAGGGGGCCCACTTGGTGAGTAATCCGTCTTCTTAGTTTAGTATTAGTTTATCATTACTTTATGTTTAGTACTTAGAAATCTGGCACTGACTGTTCCTGCAGCCAAAGCAGATAGAGTAGTGTCTTGTTTGTTGCTCAGATTTTCATTCTTGTTATGTATTTCAGCTTAGCATAGCCATTGATTGATGTTCAACATTTGTTTCATTCCTTTTCAAGCAATTTAATTTTAGTATTGTGTGTTCCTTAGTTGTAGAATGGAATGGCTACTTTGAGTTCCTAGTGCACATACTGTGCTGACCCATTTCAAGTTCACATCCCTGGGTTGAAAAGTTAAATGCACCTTCATGATGATTGAAATGGCTATTTAGGTTAGATTTCCAATCTTTGAATCATGGCTGTAAAGGCTTAGTTATTAAGATCATTGTAGGAGGCCAACATTTTTGGTGCCGTTGTCGGGGATGGTGTCAAACTAGGGAGTCTTTTGGAGTCAATAGTAGTTTTCCTTGTTGTAGTGTTTATGGAAGTTGTTCTTAGTATATCCTCATTTAAGAAGTAATGACCCCCCTTATTCTTTACCAATTCTTTGTGCGAGTTGACTGATAGTGAGTGATACTGCATGCATAGAGGAAGGAGAAGTGATGCTTATGGGAGATTCCTTCCTAACAATCCTAATCCATTCCATCTAGTTGACTATCAGAATCTACTGGAAGAAGAAGATCCACACCCCTTTGTTGATGTATATCCTGATCTAACTAGTTCTGAAGTCTCCTCTGAAGATCAAAATCAGCTTCAGAACCCCTTTGCTTTAGAACAACATCAAGCGGGCATTGGTGATGCAAATAGGAATAGACCTAACCAACTAGCTTTTCCTTTCCCCATTTCCCATAAAAATGAAGTTGACAACATCAAGAACATTCCCGCCTCAACACTCCCAAAGTTTTATGGACTTGTCACAGAAGATCTAGATACCTTTTTATTTGAGTTTGACATACTCTGCAGGAGTTATGATTATACTACTGATGCCCATAGGCTTAAGCTATTTCCTACCACTTTGAAAGAGACTACATTAAGATGGTTCATGAGCCTAGGTAGAGATACTATGGAAACTTGGGAAGAAATGAAGACAAAATTCCTTGAGAAATACAAGGAATATTGCAGAGGCAGTGACATGAGAGGAGGTGACATTTTTAGGATGCTGCAAAAGATGAGAGCCTGGAAGATTACATTGCAAGGTTTCTATTTTTCCTACAAAAATATCGACACCATACACTTCATGAAGACTCACAGAAGTTGATTTTCCTAAGAGGAATCAATGATAGCTGCACTATCAAGTGAAATGACCATTTCAGATGGGAAGAGCACTAAAAAGTTTGTTCTTTATCCACCTGCTCAGACATCTCATGATGAAGATAATCCCTTATGGCCACATGTTGGTGAAGAGACCGAGGAAGTTAACTCTATGGCGTAGTTTATGACGCTAGGTAGAAGTCTTTCATGCAGGTCCAAGATGAGGATGAAGTATTGACTAATATCATTTAGAACCATTGTGAAGTGTAGGAAGCATCATCTTCTCATTCTGCTACTCCAGTAAAGACACTTCTGCCTGCTCTTCCTGCAACCACTGTTCCTGTAGATGCTCTTTATGTAGCCACTGTTCCTACAGATGGACTTCCTATAGCCAGTCTTCTTACAGCCACCATTCTTGTAGAAAAACTTCCTGCAACAATAGGTATGCCCCATACATTGCTGCCATATGAGCTATAGGTACCAAGTGTTAATGAAGCATCCGTGATAGAGTTAACTACACAAGTACAGGTGTCAAAAGGAAAATATTTGAATGCTAATAGTAAATTAAATGAAGAACAACAACTGTTATTAGCGGACCTATTAAGGACCCATCAACATGCATTTACATGGGATTGTCATGATATGAAGGGATTGTATCCTAAACTTTGTACACACAAAATTACATCAGAGATTATTGCACTCTAGTACGACATCCATAGAGAAGAATTAACCCTGCACTAAGAGAGATTATGAAAGGAGAACTACACAAATTACTAGATGCAGGATTTATCTACCCCATTTCAGATAGTCAGTAGATGTCTCCATTAGTGATTGTTCCCAAGAAGGGAGGGAAATGGTGAGTTTGTGTTGATTATAGGGAACTTAATGCTGCCACCAAGAAGGACCACTTTCCTTTACCCTTCATTGATCAAGTTTTGGACACACTTGCAGGAAAGCAATACTTTTCTTTTCTAGATGGATTCAGTGGCTACAATCGGATCCAAATTGCACCAGAGGACCAAGAGAATACTACATTTACTTGTCCATGGGGGAACTATGCCTATTCGGTGCTCCCATTTGGATTATGCAACACACTTGAAACTTTTCAGAGGGCAGTCATTAGCATCTTCTCAAACATTTATCAAGATTGCATGAAAATTTATATGGATGAATTTACCACTTATGGTGTTGATTTTAATCAAGCGTTGGAAAATATTAGAAGGGTCCTACAGAGATGTAAAGACCAAAACTTGTCCTTAAACAGTGAAAAGTGCTTCATGATGATGTAGGAAGGTGTAGTTCTTAGCCATTACATCTCCCATAAGGGAATTCAAGTAGATCCTATAAAGATTGAGGTAACCACAAATCTGCTCACATCTGCAAAACAAAAAGATGTTAGGAGTTTCTTGGGTCATGCAGGATATTATAGGCATTTCATCAAGGGTTTCAGTAAGGTAGCAGCACCATTGTACACTCTTCTCACTAAAGATACTGAATTTCAGTGGACTGAAGCCTATGACAAGGCATTTTCTGACTTGAAGGAAACTTTGACTCATGCTCCTGTACTCGAAGGGCCTAAATGGGAGCTTCCTTTCCACATCCATATTGATGCATCAGATTATTCCATAGGAGCAGTCTTAGGATAAAAAGGAGCTGTTAAAAATGCCATTTACTTTGTCAACAAAAAATACAAGGAGCTAAATTCAATTATATAGTGACATAAAAAGAAATGCTGGCAGTAATCTATGCATTGAACAAATTCAAACATTACATAATAGACTACCAAATCTTTGTGCACACTAATCATGCAGCCATTAGATATCTCATGAATAAACCTCTGATCATAGGTAGATTGGAAAGATGGTTATTGTTGATGCAAGAGTTTGATATAACCATTGTAGATAAGCTAGGGAAGGCCAATGTTGTTGCAAATTTTCTTTCAAGGCTAACTACATCAAAAGATAATCATCCCATAAATGACTCTTTCCCTAATGAGCATCTATTCTCCCTCAGTGTACAAACACCTTGGTATTTTGACATAGCCAATTACTTGGTCACAAATAGAATTCCTTCTCACTTCTCTCCAAGAGAGAAAAGAGCACTCATTGAAAAATATTTTCCTTTCTCTTGGATTGTTGGATGTTTGTTTTATACTAGACTTGACCATGTCATGAGGAGGTGTGTGAGAGAAGATAAGACATATGAAATTTTTCATGCATGCCACAACAAACCATGTGGAGGAAACTTTGCATCCAAGAGGAAATTAATGAAGGTTTTGAACACAAGATATTATTGGCCAACACTCCACAAGGATGCATGAAGGTATACCAGAAAATGTGATAGATTTCAAAGAATGGGAAGACCAACTAGGTCTAATGAGATGCCACTGTGCCCTCAGGTAGTAATCACTTCCTTTAACAAGTGGGGATTGGATTTTGTGGGACCCATTGACCCTCCATCAAATGGTAAGTCTTATATATTGGTATGCACTAATTATGTGACAAAATGGGTAGAAGTTAAGGCCATGAAGCATGCAAGAGATAATAAGGTTGTAGAATTTCTTTATGATGAGATTTTCACAAGATATGGAGTCCCAAGAGAAATAGTGACTGATCAAGGGGCACAATTCACATCAACCCTTGTTTTAACACTAGTTAATGAGTACAATATAAGGCACAAGAAGTCTACTCCTTATCACCCACAGGCCAATGGCCAAGTTGAAGTGACCAACAAAGAGATTGAAGCCATTCTGACTAAAAGAGTAGCTATTCATAGAAAGGATTGGGAAAATAGATTACCAGAAGTTGTTTGGGCCTATAAGACAACCTAGAAAACAACTATAGGCTTCACCCTATTTGAGTTGTTGTATGGAAAGACAACTTTGATGTTAGTTGAATTTGAATATAAGACTCTAAGACTACAGTAGATTTGGGGATGGATATTTCTGAGGCACAAAGAGAAAGAATCATGCAACTCAATGCTTTGGATGAGATAAAAAGAGAAGCCCTGTAGCATATAGAAGTGGTGCAAAATGAAAGAATCAAGTGGCATGACAAATTTATCAAGGAAAATAAATTCCAACCTGGAGATTGGGCCTTGCTCTATGACTCAATATACCAGGACAATGCAGGAAAATTGCAGACAAGGTGGCTAGGACCATATGAAGTTGCTAAGGTCTTCCCTAATGGAGTTGTTCAGCTTACTACCATTGGCCTTGTCAGGTTCAAATTACTTGTCAATGGTCATTGCCTTAGATTGTATCACAAGCTAGCTTCCAAAGAAGAGTTCCTACAACAATTCACCCAACATTCAACACTCGAGCTTCCTGCAACCGAAGGGAATGGACCTAGTGTCCCTCCTTCTGGATAATTAAGGTACGCACTCTCTCATAATAAAGACTTCCACTTATGTGGAAGTCCATTTCTTCACCCATCCACCCATCCACCCATCCATCACCACCTTTCTCTCTCTTCCATCACTTCATTCCACCTCACTTCACTCCACTTCATTTTCATTAATTGCTCAATTTATTACCACAAGGCGAGCAATATTTTCTCCACGATCTTTGCAAAAAATATTCCACACATTCAGGTATGTGCGCATTAATTTCTATCTTTAATTATCTTTTAAGTGCGTTCATTTAAATAGTGAAAAGTGCTTCATGATGATGCAGGAAGGTGTAGTTCTTGGCCATTACATCTCCCATAAGGGAATTCAAGTAGATCCTGTAAAGGTTGAGGTAACCACAAATCTACTCACACCTGCAAAACAGAAAGATGTTAGGAGTTTCTTGGGTCATGTAGGATATTATAGGCATTTCATCAAGGATTTCAGCAAGGTAGCAACACCATTGTACACTCTTCTCACTAAAGATACTAAATTTCAATGGATTGAAGCCTGTGACAAGGCATTTTCTGACTTGAAGGAAACTTTGACTCATGCTCCTATACTTAAAGGGCCTAAATGGGAGCTTCCTTTCCACATCCATATTGATGCATCAGATTATTCCATAAGAGCAGTCTTAGGATAAAAAGGAGTTGTTGAAAATGCCATTTACTTTGTCAGCAAAAATTACAAGGAGCTGAATTCAATTATACAGTGACAAAAAAAGAAATGCTGGCAGTAATCTATGCATTGAACAAATTCAAACATTACATAATAGACTACCAAATCTTTGTGCACACTAATCATGCAGCCATTAGATATCTCATGAATAAACCTCTGATCATAGGTAGATTAGAAAGATGGTTATTGTTGATGCAAGAGTTTGATATAACCATTGTAGATAAGCTAGGGAAGGCCAATGTTGTTGCAAATTTTCTTTCAAGGCTAACTACATCAAAAGATAATCATCCCATAAATGACTCTTTCCCTAATGAGCATCTATTCTCCCTCAGTGTACAAACACCTTGGTATTTTGACATATCCAATTACTTGGTCACAAATAGAATTCCTTCTCACTTCTCTCCAAGAGAGAAAAGGGCACTCATTGAAAAATCTTTTCCTTTCTCTTGGATTGCTGGATGTTTGTTTTATACTAGACCTGACCATGTCATGAGGAGGTGTGTAAGAGAAGATAAGACATGAAAATTTTCATGCATGCCACAACTAACCATGTGGAGGAAACTTTGCAGCCAAGAGGACAATAATGAAGGTTTTGAACACAAGATATTATTGGCCAACACTCCACAAGGATGCATGAAGGTATACCGGAAAATGTGATAGATTTCAAAGAATGGGAAGACCAACTAGGTCTAATGAGATGCCACTGTGCCCTCAGGTAGTAATCACTTCCTTTAACAAGTGGGGATTGGATTTTGTGGGACCCATTGACCCTCCATCAAATGGTAAGTCTTATATATTGGTATGCACAACTTATGTGACAAAATGGGTAGAAGTTAAGGCCATGAAGCATGCAAGAGATAACAAGGTTGTAGAATTTCTTTATGATGAGATTTTCACATGATATGGAGTCCCAAGAGAAATAGTGACTGATCAAGGGGCACAATTCACATCAACCCTTTTTGCAACACTAGTTAATGAGTAAAATATAAGGCACAAGAAGTCTACTCCTTATCACCCACATGCCAATGGCCAAGTTGAAGTGACCAACAAAGAGATTGAAGCAATTATGACTAAAAGAGTAGCTATTCATAGAAAGGATTGGGAAAATAGATTACCAGAAGTTGTTTGGGCCTATAAGACAACCTGGAAAACAACTATAGGCTTCACCCCATTTGAGTTGTTGTATGGAAAGACAACTATGATGTTAGTTGAATTTGAATATAAGACTCTGAGACTGCAGTAGATTTGGGGATGGATATTTCTGAGGCACAAAGAGAAAGAATCATGCAACTCAATGCTTTGGATGAGATAAAAAGAGAAGCCCTGTAGCATACAAAAGTGGTGCAGAATAAAAGAATCAAGTGGCACGACAAATTTGTCAAGGACAAGAAATTCCAACTAGGAGATTGGGCCTTGCTCTATGACTCAAGATACCAGGACAATGTATGAAAATTATAGACAAGGTGGCTAGGACCATATGAAGTTGCTGAGGTCTTCCCTAATGGAGTTGTTTAGCTTACTACCATTGGCCTTGTCAGGTTCAAATTACTTGTCAATGGTCATCGCCTCAGATTGTATCACAAGCTGGCTTCCAAAGAAGAGTTACTGCAACAATTCACCCAACATTCAACACTCGAGCTTCCTGCAGTCGAAGGGAATGGACCTAGTGTCCCTCCTTCTGGCTAATTAAGGTACACACTCTCTCATAATAAAGACTTCCACTTACGTGGAATTCCATTTCTTCACCCATCCACCCATCCACCCATCCATCACCACCTTTCTCTCTCTTCCATCACTTCATTCCACCTCACTTCACTCCACTTCATTTTCATTAATTGCTCAATTTATTACCACAAGGCGAGCAGTATTTTCTCCATGATCTTTGCAGAGAATCTTCCACACATTCAAGTATGTGTGCATTAATTTCTATCTTTAATTATCTTTTAAGTGCGTTCATTTAATCACTGTACATTAGTATAGAAGTTTACATAAAAATGTCATCATTCCCTATCAAATCACCACTCCCATCTCGCATGTGTGGACACGTGTCCAAATTTAGGTTGGGGGGAGGGAAAGAAAATGATATAAATATATTGCCCATGTGTCAATTTATGCTAGTCTATGTCAGAAAATTTAAAATGAGCTGATTTGAAATCTGAGCGAGAGGACAACTTGCATGTGTGAAGTGACATTAACTGCAACCACCATTTCTTCCCATCATAATTCCCCTTTATCACTCCTTTTCCTGCCATTATTTCCCTATCATAATCTTGAGTTGCAAGCAAAAAGGTGAAACCAAGAAAGGAAAATTCAGTTGATATTGGCATTGGAAATTTAGCAGGTACTGCAGGAAAGTGAGCTTGATTTTTAGACAGGAATTGCAGGAAAGAAGTTACAGAGCATTTGTTTTATTGCAGACAATGGGAGGTGGGTTAATTCAAAATGAACCCATGACATATGACGTTTTATTGTAGGATACACAATTCCTGGCCGAATTTAGAAACTGTAGATGGTCAGATTACTTCCTGAAGCTGGATGGCTTTGATGAAAGCATTTCCCTTGAATTTTCCCAAAATTTTCTGAAGGGAAAGCCATAGTAAAAAGGTTGGAAGTTGTGGCAACTGAGGAAAGAATTGTAGAGGTCACAGGGTTACCAGCTGATGGAAAAAAATTACCCTACCTCCAAAGACACCAAATCAACTAGGGACTAATTTATAGAGTTGAATGACCCCCCATTGAGCATTGATAAATAGGGTGCAAAGAGAATGTCTCTACCCAAGCCATGGAAGCAGATAGCCATTTATGTTATCAAATACATCACTTGTGAGGGTTGCTAGTCAAATTTTCATTTCGTACACTTCAAGCTTATGAATCACATGAGGCATGAAAGGAGGATGAATGTGCCCAACGTGCTATACAATCTTCTCTCAATCATGGTGGCCAAGACCCAAAAAGGTAGTGATACTTTTGTTTCCCAACATTGTCTAATTAAATTGCTGGTTGAAAAGTATTTGCATGATGTATTTGCAATAACCTAGGAAGAATTTATAAATGTTGATCAAATTAGACCCGAGCACTTGCAACCTAGGGCTTTACCTCAACCCTAGAGGTCTAGCAGGAGATTGAGCATGACTGAAGCCCCTCTTGGTACTTCAACCTCTAGTGTTGGCTCTTGTGTGAATCCTCCTACTACAGAAGAACCCATAGAAATTAGTTCTTCTGGAATAGAGCACTTAGAAAAAGAAATTTCTTCCCTCGATTCTGATGATGACATTCCACTTGAAACCCTGATGAAAACTAGGGCACAAAAGAGAGAAGTAAAAATGAGAAAAGGAAAGGCAAAAACATAGCCTATAGAAAGAAAGGTGTCAAGTTCTAAAAAGAGGAAGGCTGACACTATTCATCCTGCAACCAAAGGGAAGCATGAGAAACCTCCTAGGAAATCAAGACCAACTGGGCTTGTCATTGGTATGCCTCCGCAGGAAAGCCTAAGTCTGGTGAGACATCACATGAGGACCCTGAAGCTCCAATGGGTTAGGAGAATGTCAAAGAAGAAGACATATTTGGGAGAGCAACAAATATAACACTGGCCAATCTTGCTAACATTGCAGAAGAGTTTGAGGAAAATTAGGATTTCCTGCAACATGAGCAAGAAGTCATGTGACAAGAATTCCTGCAACAACAACTAGAACTAGAGTAGGAGTTCCTACAGCCACAACAAGAACAAGAACGAGAGCCCCTACAACAAAAGGCGAAAGAAGAAACAATACTCTTGTAGCCAGAGATAACTGGACAACCTGATTCCATGTAGATAGTACCATATGAGGAGCCGACATTGACAAAAAGACTGGTAGGCATTCATAATCCTCCTAATTTTATAGTACATGCAACAATTTTGAATTTATGGAAAGAAATACAAAGAAGGGAGGAAGAATGGAAAAATGAAAAACAAAAATTGAAGAAGGAAATTCAAAGGAAGGATGAGGAGATAGAAGATAAAGATGCATAAATTTCCACCCTAAAGCATAGGGTAGATGATATGGCAACTTTGACACCAGGGATTTTGGAATGTAGGACCCCTCCAAGGGTCTATGCTCTGCTCCTGAAAGAGAAGTATCTATCTTTTAAGTTGTCAAGGATTGCCTCAGGTTTGAATCCTTCTATTGACACCCCTATGGAATTTTTCAATGCTTATAGGATTGCCTCCCCTAAAATGAAGAATTTTTTGTGTGAGTTTTATTTGCATAATTTTGTTGTAACTCAAGACCATGATTAGAACCCGCTCTTGTATGTTGGGGATTTCCAATTGAGGGAATTTATGTCTTGGGTACAAAATGAGATTAGTTGGGGACAACAACATGGAGCTTATAAGCAATTTGAGTCCAATATCCCTCTACCCGTTAGAGCAGAATTGAGAAACCCAAGGGATATTTATAGAGAATGGCACAAAATTCTTCTTAGACCTAGTTATGGCAATAGGATTATGCCTTGGATTGAGGTAGTTTACAATGAGTATGAGGTAAAGACAACAAAAAAGGAGGAAACTATGAGAAGATGTCTATCACAAAGATGGAATAGTCTATTTGATGAGCTGAAGCAAGCTGAGTCTCATTCCATCCACAATTATGGCACAACACTAAAGAGGATTGATAGGTATAATCAGATTGGGAGAACTCAGGGGCGGTCTTGGCTTCCCCTGACCTTCCAGCCACCCATGCTCATGTGGCATGTGCCAAACTTTAGATTCTACCAGCTTGACATTGTTGTAGAAAGGCAGAGATGGAACATATTTGACAAAATAGGAGGATTCTATTAGGATCCTAATTCACGCACTGCAACCACTAATGTTGGATAGCTATCAGTTGCAAACTTCAGAGCTTTGACCAAGCAAAAGAAAGA